>OX381716.1:1688937-2161437 GCA_947462335.1 Harmothoe impar | reverse complement strand
GGACGTGTGTCTTACAGTTTGTAGTCACTGCAGGAACCTCCTCCTCACTCCTACCCTGCCCCTATACCTCATGTCAGACTACACTGTAAAAAAAATGTCGTCAAAATGACGGTGAATCACCGGCAACTTTCGGGACATCGCTTTCAGCGTTTTTTTTACGGGGAACTGTCACCGTTAATTTGACGGAGATTCAGCGTTCTCAATTTACAGAGATTCTGTGTTTATTTAGCAGTGGTATTACGGTAACTTAATGTTTAAATATACGGTTATTCACTGTTTTATCGAAAAACTACAATGAATCAGCGTTTTGTTTCCACATGAAGTGACTAATATTTAACATGATTTTACGGTAAATCCATGTCTGTTCAACGAGGTCCCGGTTTTTATGGCACAGATTCACCGTTATTTGTACGGTTTGATGTTTTTTCCTTGTTGTTTACCAGACAATTATCCACTTTCTTTGCTAGCCATATGTGGGATGTTATGTGAAAAGGGGCCTTATTACAGGGTTCATTAAGTTTCCCTTTTCCTGGACGATGTCACATATATTGCTGAATTATTGATGATTAATAGGTACTCAAAGTGTGAAAAGGCTATAAAGAAAATAATTCACCAAAAGGAACACAGTGTACAACTTATGCAACAGTTTATTCCAATTTTAGCACACACACATATATGTAATAATATATATAGATTGGCTTGTGCTCTCTCGTATATCCCAGTAATCAACTCGATTTGTTTGACGAATATTGTTTGGGTGGCACTATGGGAGTGCTCATTTTTTTAACAACAGGGGTGGGGGTCATTGGACGATTTGAGGGGGGGGGGGGGAACCAACAGATATTTGGGGCCCTTTTTAAGGTAGGGTTTTAGGGTAAATAATAATTATATATCAATTTTGGTATTAATTTAGTATTCAATCATTGCCTTGAGAGATTTCACATATTAGACATAATTGGATTGGATTCTTTTCATTAAACAGATTTCTGGTTAGGATCTTTGGATATTGGTGTCATGGAATGAAATGAGAGTGAAAATAGATCAAAAACGTTCTTTTTAAGGATTTTGACTGATATATGGTTACTTTATTGCCTGCATATATGATGAAATTCAATAATGATAATAGTAATAATAATAAAAAAACTTTCCAGGTATTGACAAAAATATTAAGTGGGAATTTATGATCCAATGATGTCTAATATGTCTAATTTTATCAAAGCAATGATTTGATATCAATTTAATACCAAAATTAATCTAACAACCCACCCATAATGTGCTTAATTCTTTTGCTTGGGGCCTAAATATATAGGAAAATTAAGACTTTTCATGATCAATTTTTATATTTTAGTAATTCAGTTTTTATAGATCCCCAAAAGTTGTGATAGAGCAATCTATTCCTAGCTGACTGCATTACCGACAGCATAAGCTTTAATTTGATACCAAACTTGCCAACATTTCTTTAATTTCAACATTTTCCCCTAATCACAATTTTTATGATGCGCGCGGAAATAAGAAACCACTTTTTATTTGAGTGGCCTTAAGCAGATGTATAATGTGTACATACTTAATACATATCTCCTGCACTATAGATGATAAAATGTCTCTTTGATTCTACCTATCGGGACCCTTTAAGAAAAATGTGGACTTAATAACCCTTTACTCAGTCCACATCTTTATGGTTATTAAACATCGTTGTTAAAGTTAGAACCCGACGGTGAGGCCCTGCCACTGCCTTCTTCTTGGCAGATTTTGATCCACCCGTCAGGCTGATTTTCAGGAAACATCTGAAAATGAAATGAGTGTGAGGTATGATTCATTGAGCTTGGATCATGGACAGAACATTTGTTATAATTTATGAATCATGCAGTCCACTGAATCAATTAATTAATTTCATTATTTGTAACTTTCGCATTGCTAGTGTACTTAAAATGGACTATAAGAATATTGAGATATATGTTTGCAATCTAGTACATAATTATGTATCTTCTTTTCACTTATTGAACTGCATTAACTGTTGATATAGAGTTTAATCTTAGAGCTCTTGCTAATCTTCTATTTTATATCTTTCACACACCAGGAAACACCAGGAAATGCATTTTCACACACTCCATCTAAAAACTGTTGCACAATTATGATATACCATTAATGGAGCACAAAAGTCATGCATAAAGATAGTACAAGGGGTTAAAGCATTATGTTAACCTTAAATGGTCAGCATACAGTCATTTATATAATGTTTCTCTTTATCTTATTAAACCATTGGTAAAGTTTCATATGTCAAAGCATCTTTTAACTAATACCTTTGGATGAATTCAAGTGTGGCAGCCACAATCTCTGGGTAATGGATGTTTAGATTGTAGAGCAGTGCACAGAGCATCCCCAATGCTGTTTGAAAGTGGCCACCTGCATGGTGACCACTCCATCGGTGGCCACCATGAACTGACTTGCAGTCAAGACCTCTCCTGCAACAGAATAGACTTATCAATTATGATCATTATCATTATTATCACCTCATATACCTGGAGTTTGCCCAGCATGAAGCCAATAATTGGGCAACATTATATTGACAGTGGATGTTGGTCCACTGTTTAAATGGCGGATCATGATACATGACTTGCAACACATTATAAGTAAGATTTGTAATTCAGAAAAAAAAGTCTGATATAGCCACTTTAACTGGTATATTCCATCTATGTACCACTAACCTGATACACTCCTATAGCCATATCCCCTACACCATACTATGAGTATCTAATGCACTTCTACACTCGAGATAACCCCCCCTCCACTTTTAAGGGAAATTTCACAGTTTTCAGGTTTTCCAACATTTTTCTTGCCAAACCAGCCATTTTAGAGAAATTTCACTTTCTCACATTTTCATTTTTTTCTCTCGCCAAACTAGCCATTTTTAAGGAAATTTCACGTTTTGCAATTTCGAACTTTTTCTCGCCAAATAGGGTGTTTTAGGGAAATTTCACTTTTTTGCGATTTCGAACTTTTTTCTCGTCAAATAGGGTACTTTAAGGGAAATTTCACTTTTTTGCGATTTTGAACTTTTTTCTTGCCAAATAGGGTGTTTTTAGGGAAATTTCACTTTTTTGCGATTTTGAACTGTTTTCTCGCCAAATAGGGTGTTTTTAGGAAAATTTCACTTTTTTGCGATTTCGAACTTTTTTCCCGCCAAATAGGGTGTTTTTAGGGAAATTTCACTTTTTTTGCGATTTCGAACTTTTTTCTCGCCAAATAGGGTGTTTTTAGGGAAATTTCACTTTTTATCGATTTCGAACTTTTTTCTCGTCAAATAGGGTGTTTTAAGGGAAATTTCACTTTTTTGCGATTTCGAACTTTTTTCTCGCCAAATAGGGTGTTCTAAGGGAAATTTCACTTCTTTGCGATTTCGAACCTTTTTCTCGCCAAATAAGCTTTTTATAGACAAATTTCCCACTTCCCTATATTCCCCCGATTGGGAGAGGGGGTTGTATACATTAGACATGTATATGTACCGTTCTGGCTGTGCAGGGAGATCTCCAGGTTTAGTACTAATGCCACCTCCCTCCTCCCACCCTTACACCTGTGCACTGTTCAGTGGGGGACCTATACTCAGGGAAAACCCAAATATAATTTGCCCTCCAATGGTCTCCTGTTAGGCAGATACTACATAATTCTTCACTCAGCATAATCTTCAAGAACCTAACTTCCATTGCAGAATAGTTCTGGTTCAAAATAAGCCATACATTCATGGATGCATGCAGATTTACTTACCTGCTTTATTTTAATAGCCCATGTCCATTCCTGCCTGAGAGGATTCCCCAAGTTGATGACATCACTTCCTGTGTAGGGGATTCCCAAATCAAAATCTGTGGCAGAATATAACTTATGTGGCTCCACCTGATGGTATACGCAAAAAACGCAAACTACGTTGAATCCCGGTTATTTGAATCTCCTATACAAGATGTAGCCACATTACACTGATTCACCGTAAACTATTTGCTATTTACAATGCTTCAATGTTTTCAGGATAACGGTGAATCACCGTAGCGTTTTACATTGGATCCTTGTAGAAAGTACATCTATTTTTTACAGTGTAGCTGGCGAGGCCGACACAGGGATTTCTTAATACAGTAGGGTAAGGGCATTAGTTATGGATATTAGAGCCCCTGGAGGAGGTCACCCACACAACTGCCTGTGTCATAAAATGACCACTGAAGGTAGTAAAAGATGAGCTTAATGGGCCAGGTTCAAGGGGTGAAGTTTACTAGTACTAGTAGTTGGTGTTAAAGTGAAATATTCTCGGGAGCAGAACGTACGCCACACAGTACAGCGTGACGCATATGAGGCTTATCTCTCCAAAGATAACACCTCCCCAGAGGGGTCTAGATACCACTAGGCAATGTACTAGAAAAAGGTGTTAGAATCCTTATCGCTAGAGATCTAGTTAACCGACAACAAAATGCATTGCAAAATCTGAAAGATATTCAAAACATCCTCTATAATGGAGATGTTCTAGTACCAATATTTGAAGAGAAAATTGCAAAAAGGTGACTTTTTCCAGTACATTGCCTACGTAGCTAGACCCTTTGCTTGGCATAAGCAACGAGGCCTCCTGCTCCCAAGAATACTAGAGCGGGAGCGATAATGTTTAAATTGATACCATAATTAATCAAGGCAGTGATGACCTCACAGTCAGGGTCCTGGTCAGGAAGTCTGACATGAGGTATATCAGCACACTACCTCCCCCTACCGGCCCAGGGCCCTCCTGTAGGTGAGGGGGTGTATAGGGGGGTGGGTGGGGGGGCTCCACAACCAGGGGGGTGTACACAGGGGATACGGCAGGTGTCAGTAAGGCTATTTACTCCAGGGTCCTGGGTGTGTGTGTGTGGGGGGGGGGGGGGACCTATCTCAGCCTCCCTACTCTACACTGGTCCCCTCTGCCTGTACACTGGGCACCCTTCAGTATATAGAGTAGCAGGGGTAAATGTCCTACTGTCTCAGACACAGGGAGATTATCAGCTGTTGATGATATGCCCGGGGGGGGGGGGGTAGTCACTCTTTGATGCTAGGTACCAACTGCGAAACTACAGCCCCCCCCCTATTTGGTCATTTGACAGCCCCTTGAAAATGTGCATTATTTTTATAGCCCCCTATTTGCTAAAAAGTCAGCTGACGGCCCACTGTTTTATAATGTGGTTATTTTGGAATTATATAGATTTCTCAAGTCATGTATGAGATTTAAGGGTTCATCGTTTCTATTTCAATTGTGCCAGCCCCTGATTTAGTTCTTTCCAGTCATTGACAACCCCTAATTTTTTACTTTTATGTGATTAACAGCCCCCCTTTTTTCTTGCTTCGGCACGCGCACAGCGACAGCTCTTCGGGGTCGTTACCGCAGTTGGTACCCATTCCTGTACTGAGTACCCCCCAGGGATGATATGACACCAGTGAGCTCCTACACACCAGTCTCTCCCGTTTCCTCCTGTTGGTATTAGCAGGATAGGCACCTGTTGTTGTTCATGTGCTGTAGGGTGGGAAGACCCCCCTACCCTGCCAGTATTACCAGGAGTATAGTAGTGCAGGGAATTATATAACCTCTTGTGCTGTAGCGGTGTAGGGTGGGAAGCCCTCCTGGGTTCTTTACATCGTTTATATACCAGGCCGTTAAAGTCTGATAACAGCAGAGCTGAGGACATCCTTGTCTTGATATATTTGTAATATTCTTGCCAATTTGACCAAAGATAAGGCCAGCTGTTGTAGTATAAATTAAGTACTCGTGGCATAGAGACTGGGGAGGTGGGCATAGAACAGAAGTCTGTTCATGGCATCCCAGGAATGGCTTTATTAGTATTAGCAAACAGGCCTGGATGCGGAACATACTTAAGGTTTTCAACCCATGGTGATTGTACAATAGAATATGTACAGCCACTATATACATTTCTCAGACATGATGATAATAATCCTATTTGCCAATTCAGAATGCAGAAGATTAACATTACATAGTATGGGTGGGTGTGTACAGACTATAGCGATAATTTGGGAACTCCATATAGGCGGCCATGTTAGTTCTGAGCTTGCACTCTATCGTGATCACACTCACACACACTATAGCTTGGCAGGAACAGACTAAGAGATCCTAAGAGAGCAGGACCGGAACAGGAATGGATTGCCAGTGTCAATCTACACACAGTGTCAGTGGTTGTGGCAACAAGTCCCCAGCAGTTACAGCGCTATATAGTACACTAGACGGCCCGAGGAGGTGGGGGTGAGTTATCAGCTGTTAAATAGCCTGCTGGTGCTGCTGTGTGGGAGTACACTGCTGGGTACTTCACACCCCCGGGGGGGCCACTCCCTATCTGTTCTATAGTCACTATGTGTGAGCATCACCTCAAATCTGGTACCCTTATCAAGGGGCGTAATTGTCAAAAATCATACCCTTTTAAGGGAAAATTAGCAAGAAAACAGACCTAATTCACAGATGACCCTGGAAAATACACCCTAATTACGAGTCACACTGCGAAAAATCCCCTTCTCAAGGGTGACCAAGAAATATTATAAGAAAATAAAGTAAAAATTACCCTTCAAAGCTCTGAAAATGTACCCCTTTCTCCCAAAATTTGCTTAAAAAGCACTCCTTATCAAGGTGCCTAGGACCCAAAAACGGAACCTTTTCCTTAGAATCGTGTTCACACATGGGATCCAAATCTGAGGGAGTGGCCCCCCCGGGTTCACACCACATCCATCCACCCCAGTACTTAGACTGGTATCAGTGTCTAAGGATGCCACCTGTGTACCGGTACCCTATAGGGGTAAAGCATATTGTCCAGTGGGCGCAGCCATTACTTGATCAAGCATTGATAACAGCTGTCACAATGGGTACTAGTTGTTACATAATGCACCCGAAGAATTCCGCAGTGAATAGAGGGAATTATGTCATTGGTGGATAATGCATCCAGCTATTGGCCTATACATATATAGTAGATGGGTGCTGTATGGGTTACATGCGGCTTCACACTGTTCTATCTACAGTCAGTATAGCAGTTCTCACAGGTCGTTACTGGGTGAGTGACTCCTCCTCCTCCCCCCCCTCCTCATACCCAATACCACAGAGCCCTATAGTGTCACAGAGCAGCTCACGGACAGTGCGTCAATAGGAGCAGCTCATATGAAGCTCACAGACGGAGCTGTAGTAGGGATCAGCTCCTGAGCAGCTCACGGGGCTGTAGCAGTAGCAGTAGTAGCCCCATGGAGCTGCTCCTACAGCAGCCGTGTTACCCCGGGGTGGCTGTTACAGGCTGCCGGCTCTGCTGCTGCAGGTGCCGGCGTACAGAGCGGTGCGGCGCTCCCCGAGCTGCTCCCAGACCCCTCAGTACACCTCAGTACACCCCGAGCTGCTCGTACAGCGGCGGGACGGCCTGGTGCTTCAGAGAGCCTCAGACCTGCTCACAAAGAGTCCTTATGTGACCCCCCTAGGTGAGCCAGGGAGCTATGTGACACCCTTATATCCTTAGACCCTTAAATTCGACACGGCGACATTGGCTATTTTGGGCCATATTGGGCCTATTAATGGCCCCACCCTTAGGTGAGCCAGGGAGCTATGTGACTCCCTTAGGTGACTCCCCTAGGTGAGTCAGGGAGCTATGTGACTCCCTTAGGTGACTCCCCTAGGTGAGTCAGGGAGCTATGTGACTCCCTTAGGTGACACCCCTAGGTGAGTCAGGGAGCTATGTGACTCCCTTAGGTGACACCCCTAGGTGAGTTAGGGAGCCATGTGACTCCCTTAGGTGACTCCCCTAGGTGAGTCAGGGAGCTTAAGACTTAAGGTGACTCTGTTGGGTGCACAGGCAGTCACCTAGACTCCCTTAGTTAGCCAGGGCTCTCCTAGAGAGTAGAGTCATTCTAGAGGACGACTGGACTCCCTTTTGACTCTGTTTCCTTTCTCTGCACAGAACCGCTCAGCACTGGCATCCCTACATCATGAGTCTTGGGTCCACCACACTAGTCAGGCGTCAGGATGGGGAGGTTCATGTCCCATGTCCATTATAAGATAAGGTCATTGAGGGCCTCTATGGGGAAGGAGAGACATAAGAAAAAAGAAAAAGCATCTACCCTACTTTCCCGGCGAGCTGTCACTGACTCACTGAGCGGTGCAGGGAGGAGTGGGTCATGGTCCACACAGCTGTTTATTCAGACACTTCAGTATGGGAAGGGGCTCTTGAACCTTTATACTGTATGTATTGTAAGGGGTACACACAGAAAGGTAAAGGAGTCAACTGTGTCTCCCACGTGGCTCTGGTAAAAATGGAGTGTCAAGCAGCTATTGCCTCTGCTTATGTGAAGAGTCAACTTGGGTTGACACTGATAGTAGAGAGTCAACTTGGGTTGACACTGATTGGAGAGAGTCAGCTCAAGTTGACACTGATGGTAGAGAGTTAACTCAAGTTGACTCTTCATATTAGCAGAGTCATTGGCAGTTTGAGACTTTATTTTATCAGAGCCACGTGGGAGACACAGTTGACACCTTTACTTTTCTGTGTGAGGTATCATTCCTCTATCTGCAGCCACTAAAGACAGTCTATATGAACAGTTTTTCGCCTTGCAGGACATTCGGTCCTGCAGATTTGTTATTCTGCAGGCCCGGCTAAATGTTTGCAGGCCCGGATACCCAGAGGAAATGATTGTATTAAGAAAATTTATTATAAAGCTAGAATTTACATAGGAATTGATCATGAATAAAGGTTACTGGTATATTCAAATCATTTTGATAATTACAATTGTCTACTTTTGGGTAACTTTCTACAAAATATTCAGGCTTTCTAGTTTACTCTCTAGAAACCTTAATAATGGTCTGATTTACAAGCTGTAAAAACTGGCATGTAGACAGGAATCATAGCCAGCCATTAGGGCCGGCAGACACAGACTTTCTGCCGGACCAGTAAGCTTTGAGCCGGCTATAGCCGGTGTCCGGCAGGTTTTCGTATACATGTAGACTGCTGTACGCGGCACTAGGCGTCCCACGGAGTAACCAGCCTACATGTACCATAGCAACACACCTTGGTAACCAGAGGGAACCCTCCCGCCCCCTAGTGAGTGAATGAGGAAGCAGCGAGAGGCGGCCTACACTGATATGTGAATCATCCTGCCTTCACATTTCACTTTTTTTTAAATTGAACAACCCCTTTGACCAAAAACCTAAACGAGGCATCATGCACTTTCTGTGGCTAACAATCAAACCTTTTGGGGGATATTTCTCTGGTAAGAATAGTAACCCCAGACCACCTGGACCACAGCCCCTCCCTGCCCCCTGCTAGCGCTGTACTGCTCTCCCCCACCACGCCAATATGCCCAACACCCATACAGAAGACAAAAAAAAGGTTTGTTTCACTCGACCGACCCTATCAACAGGTTGGGGACATGACCACTATCACAGTACGCCCTAAAAGAGCTGTACTTGTACTCACAAACTAGGGCGTACTAGTATAATGACCTTGCTACCAGTAGCAGTGTATTTAGGCATTTTCATTATATTTATCTTATAGACACACTTTACTATATATCATGTTTGGTACCATCTTAAAGAGAACATCTCAATCTATAGACTGGCGGTTTTACAAACCACAATTTCTTCTGATTTAATCAAATATAATGCATTGAATAGGACACAGACATGAAATAATTTTATATAGACCCAGTAAAATCAATTTCCGAATTTTATGTTACATTTGCTGATAAAAATAAACATACAGGGTAGTAGAATAGATACTGATCTATCACTCTGCGTTTTGGTTTTATCCCCTAGTGGAATGGTAAGAGTAGTATAGTATGTATCGGAACGGGACTATAGTTAAGTACTGTTTATTACTCAATCGACCTGCAGCCAATCAGAGGCCTCCATTTGGTCACGTGACCGGAAGTGACCTACTTAGGGGATTAGTGGTGAGGTCACGTGACCTAGTTAGCCAATCAGAGGCCGCCATTTGGTCACGTGACCGGAAGTGAGGTCATATGACCTACTTATGGACCGGAAGTGACGTCATATGACCTACTTAGGGGACCGGAAGTGACCTACTTTAGGATCACGTGACCGGAAGTGACCTGATGAGTCACGTGACCGGAAGTGACGTCACATGACCTAATGGCCAACCGGAAGTGAGTGACCTGATTGAGGATCACGTGACCGGAAGTGACCTGATTGATCACGTGACCAGAAGAAGAAGTGACGTCACGCGACTTAATGAAGAGATGAGCGTCTTTAAGGGGTCACGGGCTTTAAAATGTGATATCTTTTTTTTTTGGAGGAGGAGGAGGAGGAGGAGGAGGAGGAGGAGGCGAGTCTCTTATTTTTTTCGGTAAACTAATAAAAAACACTACGATATAAGTTTTTTTTTGTTTTTTTTCATTTTTTATTGTTTTACGAGCAACTGGAAGTGACTTATTGAACTAGGTAGAAGCGTTCTTTAGAGTGTATAAGGGGGGGAGGGGAGGGGAGGGGGGGAGGGGGGCCCTTTAAGATGCATGGGGAGGGGGGCGCTTTTAGGATGCATGGGGCGGGTGGTGGGGGGGGAGGGGGGGAGGGGGGAGGGGGGCACTCTAGGGGGGTGGGGGGGCACTCTAAGGGGCGTTTGTCTCTTTTAAGAAAAAAAGAAAAGAAAAAGATTTCAATCGAGAGACACGCTTCTTCCTCTCGAGAGGAAGAAGCGTGTCTCTTCGTTTTTTTTTTGTTTATCACGTGCTTCGATGAGGCGATCAGCTGCGACTGGAGGAAGTGACACTTTAAGAGGGCGCGCTTCTTAATTGTTATGATATTATTTTTTTTTTACTTACTAATAAAGAAGACGTATGAAAATAAAACACAACAATTCACATGTCCGTCGTTCTCGTTGTTTCTTGCTTGATAAAGTCAAGTAATATCGTGATGCCGAGGTCAAACTTTCCCATGTCCTCAGTCAACACTCGAAGGAGTTCAAAAGGTGTACCGCCGGCACCGTCAGCTTCATCTTGCCACATTTTCAACACTCGGAAGGCCCACTCAGCGGGACTTCCTCCGTATTCGCATTCTTCAGCGATCTTATCTAACCTCTCAGGCGACAATTTTAAATGGTCCCCCACCTCTTTCCACCTGCTACCTAGACGTCTGCCGAGGGTGCCCAAGTGCTTATGCATCGCGCGCGAGTCGGGGTTTTCGAAATCCAACCCCTGTCTGTGGAGAAGGGACATCCACTGAGCCAACAGTTCCACGCGTCTAATGCGGGTGAAGACGCGACCGAGCTCTCCCCATCTATGACGATGCGGGGTTTCACCCCACCAGACTCGGAACATCGCCGTACACAGCTCCTCCGGTGTCTTGACACTGCGCTCTACTAGAGCATCCATACGGGCGGCGGTAACTTTTAAGCTACTGCCCAACTCTCTCCAACAGCCGCTCAACTCTTTACCTAGTTGACGAAGCAAGGCGTCGCTATAGGCTAACCGCCGCTGTCCTACCTCTCTGTTCTCCCCATCGGTCTGCCTCGCGCGTCTCACGTCGTCAAGCCGCATTAACTTTTTTTCAGGTGGACAAGGCGGTGAAGGCGAGCTTGAAAGTGGAATAGCTTGAGCCATCTCGTCTCGTCTTAGCGGCGGCAGCGGCGGCAGCGGCGGTAGCGGCGGCGGCGGCGGCGGCGGTGGTGGCGGCGGCGGTGGTAGTAGACGTTACTGTGGTCAGAGGCGATATGTTTTTTTTCCAACAGAAATCAGAGCTTTTTATACAGAGGGAGTTTAATCCCATTTCCAACAGCACTCCAGCTGTGTAGCGACCTGTCCGCATGACGCTTTTTCAGCCGCTCCGCTCCTTAAGAGCTTAGATGACGAGGGGTGTGTCATCGCTATCCGTGGAGACCAGCTGAAAACGGTGTTTCTTCCTCATCCATTAGCCTTACCTCCTACCCCCTACCTGAGGACGTCTCCCTCCCTCTGACATTCATTGTAACAAACGTCAGAGGTCAGGTGAAAATCGGATTTTTTTCATGCACAGCCTTAGTCAGCTGTCACCCCTCCCTATTGAACTAGCCGGCCGCCGCCTGGCCGGCCCGGTCTACTCACCACGGCAGGAGGTGGTGATTTTTTTTTTGTCTTACACTTAAGTCGCTCACCACATGCACACGCCTCAACTCACAGACAGACACGTTCGTCTTAGGGGGGTCCTGCTTCACGCCACACGCCTCCTGTAGTTTTTTTTTGTATACACACTCTAAGCTCATCACCGTTAATCCTTTATACAGCTAACGCGCGCTGAATGGCTGAACAGGGTGGTAAGCGGCTTAGCTCACGACAGTGGATCCCTCAAAAAAAAAAAAGAGGGGAAAGGGATCCAGCTGAAAACGTCATACCTTATGTCTTTGTGAATGGCCGCCGGTCAGTCGACGGCAGCAACCGCTTAATCCTTTATACAGCTAATGCGCGTTGAATTGCTGAACAGGGTGGTAAGCGGCTTAGCTCATGACAGTCGATCTCTCAAAAGGGGGGAAAGGGATCCAGCTGAAAACGTCATGCCTTATGTCTTTTGTTTCTCTTTGTGAATGGCCGCCGGCCAGCCGGCGGCAGCTGAACAGGGTCAGTAAGTAGCTTAGCTCTAGAAGCGAGAAGGCGTATATAAGGGGTCTGGAAACCTCCATTCACTCACTCATTCTTTTGCTGCTCTCTACAGTCACCACCATGAGCAAAAGACAACTCCTAGCGCAGTTCAAGAACAAGAAGACTACGCGGAACAGCGCTCGTTTAGCGTCAGTGCCTCCTCTTGCTACTGAACATGAGACTACCGCCGCAGCCGCTTGGTCTTATCACCCTCCCGCTGTAGCGAGCGCTCGCGGCAGTAGTAGTAGTAGTAGCAGTAGTAGTAGCAGTAGTAGTACTAGTAGTAGTAGTAGTAGTAGTAGTAGTACTACTGGTAGTAGTCGTCGTGCTAGCGACGTTGTTACACTCGCGACGGTACACGTTGCTGCTAAGCGCGCTGCCGCTGCTACTGCCGCCCCGCCTGCTGCGGCTGCTGCTGCTGCTGCTGCACCTGCTACCGCTGCGCCTGCTACTGCTGCGCCTGCTGAGGCTGCTGCGCCTGCTACTGTTGCGTCTGCTGCTGCGCCTGCTGCTGCTGCTGCTGCTGCTTCTGCTGCACCTGCTGCTACCGCTACTACTACTGACGACAACGCTCCTGGCACAGCGCAGTACTGGCAACCGGGTTTTTACCTCCCCACTACTGTTGATGACTTTGATGACCTGCCGCACGTTGCACAGCCCCTCTCCTCCACCACTACATCGACTGACGCCCTCGACGCCGCTCGCGCTGAGAGTGACAGCTATTCGGACACTCAGCCCCTAAACCGAGAAGAAGAGGAGGAGGAGCAGCAACAGGGTGAGACAGAGAACGACGCTGACGACGAGGCGTACGAACAACCCGAAGGGAAAGGGGTGGGCGGTACGTTTTTCGGCTTCCCTCTTCGACCTTTCGACCTCACTTCCTCCACTAGTAGCGTCCCGTCCGGTCCGTGGCGACTGCCCTCACCGCCACCTTACGAGGGCGGCGGCGCTTCATCTTCTACCGCTACACTCAGCACCGACGGCGTGTGGCTGCGCTGTTCCAACAACGAGGCCTCGGATACCACCAGCGCTGACGCTGCTCCTGCTATCGGTTCTGCTGCTGATTCAGCTCACGCTGATGGTGTTACTCATCCTGCGGGTGTGAAACGTTCTAAGGTGAGTTCCAGAACAACAAGGCCTAGTAAGAAGAGAAAAATACAAGAAAAAGAACGAGATGGACGAGAAGAAGCAGAGAAAACCTTCTCCCGTCCTCTCGGGTTAGAGTTCTGCTTAGACGGAGCTTTGACGCTGGAGATCTGGGAGGACGTGGCTAGACTGTCTAGGAGGCCGCGCTACACAAAAGACGGCCAGGTGAAAGAGGCGTCTCTGACCAGAAGCAAGCGAGTGCACTTCACGGCCGACGCGCTGCGCGAGCTCATAGCACGCATCGCCGATATCCGCGCAGTGGTGCGCATACGCGACACAGCGGCCGCGCAAGGAAAACCTAATCACACCCCCTGGTTCGCAGTGCTGGATGAGGAGAGCGAAGTGTACGCAGCTGTGAGCTACTACAGCGGTAAGAACCTCGTCCACGTGCGCAAGTACGAAGGTCCTGACAAAAAACCCACACAGCAGGGAGTGACGCTGTCCGCCAGAGCGCTCAAAGAGTTGGATGACAAAACAGAGATCATTCTGAAATATCTCGGCATAGATTCGGAATGAGAGACGCTCAACGCTCACGCGCGCACACACACACACACACAGCGTTTGACGTACGCTGTATGAGACAGACAGACGGATACACAGACAGCAGACAGAAAGATAAATAGATAGATAGATAGACAGATAGATTGATAGATAGATAGATAGTTAGACGGCTAAGTAGTTGGTAACTGAGTGAAAAAAAAAACATGACACAGTACGTATGCGAAAAGTGTTTCAAAATGTTTAAAAGACCGTACAACCACGAGAGACACGTAGAAAATTGTAGAGTAGTACCTAAGTTTTGCCCTCTATGCGGCGAAGGCGATTGCCGAAAGATCGCCTGTCGACGCGAATCTCTGGACGGGGTGACCGTCCCTCCGCGCATATGTGCTGTACCGAACGGGGAGGAAACGTTCACGGCGAATTGGCCTGCGATACAAACGGGCGTCAGGATGCACGGGACTCGCGTGAGTGTAACAAACTTCAGGCTACCAACCGGCGAGTTGAGTGACGCTGTAGATACTATGCGTCGCATTCACTTGACACAAAGATTCAGATACAAAGTGGGTTTCTCGGTAGGCTTACTCTTACAACACAGAGAAGACAAGAGCAAACTGCGCTACTTTCACGCCTCCCAGAACAACGCAACTCTCATACAACCGCTCCCTACTATAACTAATTCAGAAACTTTGGAAGAGCTCCTCTCAAAGATGGAAAACACCGTCGCTTGCGAGGAAGTACGGAAACTTTGCGACGCTGACACCAAGTGGCACGTTCTTTTTCCTACCAATTTGAACATTTGCGTTTACATGGGACCGGGGGAATTCCCCATAGGCGGTAGGATCACTCAGGCTGGTCGAGTTGGAAAGAGAAGCGGCGTGTTAGATTTTCCCAACAAGGACAACCTCTGCATCTTCCGCTGCATTTCCTTTCACTTATACAAGACCAGCAAGCGCGCTTCAGATTTGTTACGTCAGTTCTGTCCCGCTGCCACACCTGAATCCTTTCCGGGTCTGAACATCCGCGACTTACCCGCGTTAGAGAACTTGTTTGACGTACAGATAGCGGTTTACACCGCGTCGCGTCAAGTGCCGGGGCGGAAGTTGAGAAGACGCGTTACTCTGATCAGACCGCCTTCCAGAACTCTGGCCGCCCGAGGTAAAGTCAACCTACACCTGAAGGCGAAAGGCGGTTTGCACGTCTCTCTCGTCACGGACTTCAACGCGTACGCGGGCATATACGAATGTTGCAAGTGTAAGGCGGCGTTCACCACCGAGTTCTTGCTGAAGAGACACAGGAACCAGCTTTCCTCTTGCCGACAAGTCAAGTTGCGCTACGTAGGTGGCATCTACCAAAATTCGAGAACGATTTTCGAAGCGCTAGCAGACTTCTCCATTTTTCCCCCCGACGGACATTCCGGAATCTACCCTTACAAGATCGCCTTCGATTTCGAGGCTTTCTTCAGACCGTGCAAAGAACCGTCGACGGAACACGTGTCCCTGCTGTGGGATCACGTCCCTTTGTCGGCTAGCGTCGCATCCGACTTTCCGGGGTGGGAGGGGCCCGTCTGCTTCGTCAGAGAATCCGACGCAGATTCCGACCCCTTGTTGGACCGAGTTTTAAATCACATAAACGAGAACGCCAAAGTCATCGGAGAAGCTGTGCTAGAACTTTACCGACCGACCTTAGCGAAGTTAGATGCGGCGATAGGTGAAGCTCTCCTGCTGGAGGAGGCGACGTTCACCCCTTCTCCAGGCGGCTTCGCTGCGGCTCAGACCAGACACCCGTTAGTTCAACTGAAGAAGCGTCTTCTGAGATACATCCGTCAAGCTCCAGTCGTGGGCTTCAACTCGGGGCGTTACGACTTGAACCTGATCAAAATACGCCTTCACTCGTTCTTCGCCTCCGGAGACCGAAGAAACCAAGAATTCAGCGTCATAAAGAGAAGCAATCAATACTTGGCGGTTTACACACAGCACACGGTTTTCTTGGACGTAGTCAACTATTTGGCACCCGGTTACAACTACGCGACCTATTTGCGAGCTTTCACCAGGAACGAAGAGAAAGGTCACTTTCCTTACGAATGGATGACGTCTACCAGGAAACTGGCAAACAGAACGCTGCCACCGAGATCGGCTTTCGACAGCGAGCTGACGGGCGTCAAAATGTCCGAATCCAACTACGCCGCATGTCAGAAAGTTTGGTCCGACGAGAAGATGCAAACTATGGAAGACTACTTGATCCACTACAACAACAAAGACGTCAAACCTTTCATAGAAGCTCTGAAAAATCACGCTAAATTTTTCCAAGATCGCGGCATTGACATGTTGAAAGACGGAGTTTCTCTCGCTGGTTTGACTTTACGGTTCCTCTTCCAAAACCTAGAAGACGCGTTCACAACGTTCCCCCAGTTCGACGCCGTCCTCCACGCTCTGATCAAAGAAAATCTAGTCGGCGGTCCTTCCATCATCTTCCATAGATTTCACGAGAAGGGCACCACGCGGATAAGGGAGCACAAGTACGGCGAAGAGGCGAGACCGTGCCAACACATCCTAGGACTAGACGCTAACTCTCTGTACTTGCGCTGCATGAGCGAAGCGCACTGCACGGGCTATTACGCGGTGAGACGGCCCGAGACCGAGTTCAAGCCCGAAATTAGGCAAAGAAACTCTCACAGCGCTTTGGAGTGGTTACGCTTCGTAGAGCACGACCGCGACGTCAAACTGCGCGATGCTTTGAACGGCGGCGAGATGGTTGTAGGCTGTCGGAGAATTCGCGTGGACGGGTTTCACGCGGCCTCTAATACGGTTTTCCAGTTTCACGGGTGTTGGTTCCACGCTCACGAGTGCATACCGTCGCACCGATATCAGTGCGCTTCACTGAGAGAGGAGAGACGCGACAGAACGACCAGAGTAAGCGCTTACTTGAAAGCGCTAGGTCACAAGCTGGTCGTCGTGTGGGAGTGCGAATGGCGAGAGATGAAGCGTCGAGATGAGCGGGTCAAGGCCTCCCAACAACGCTGGAAGGTTGACGCTTTGAAAGTGTCTCGAAACGCGATGAGCGAGAGCGACATCCTTTCCGCTGTGAAAGAGGAGAAAATGTTCGGTTTAGTTCAAGTGGACATCACTACGCCGCCTCACCTACGAGACTACTTCGAAGAAATGACCCCCGTTTTCAAGAACGCGACCGTTTCAAAATCGGACATAGGCCCTCACATGTCAGACTTTGCGCAGGAAGAAAAGCTGTTGAACACGCCTCAGAGATGTCTGATAGGGAGTTACCACGGAAAAAATATTCTCTTGGGAACGCCGCTTCTCAAGTGGTATTTAGAGCACGGTTTGATAGTCACCAAAGTGCAGCTGGTGGTAGAATACCTACCTAAACGCTCCTTTGCCGGTTTCGCGGACGAAGTAACGGCGGCGCGAAGACGTGGCGACGTGAACGAGAACGAGAAAATTCTGTCAGACTGTTACAAGTTAATGGGAAACGCTACGTACGGTAAAACAATCTGCAACAAAGAAAAACACACAGCGGTGAGATACACTGACAGTCGGAAGTTCGAACTATTGGCCAATTCGTGGCGCTTCAAAAAGGCGTCCGAGTTGAGTTCCGATCTGTTTGAAGTCGAACTACAACCGAAAACAGTCAAGAACAACCTCCCTATTCAAATAGGGTTCATGGTATACCAGTACGCGAAGTTGAAAATGTTAGAGTTCACATACGACTTCTTGGATAGATTCGTTGATCGGCGCGATTATGCCCTTTGTCAAATGGACACCGACAGTCTTTACATGGCTCTCAGCGGTGACACGTTGGATGACCTAGTCAAACCTCGCCTGAGAGAGACGTACTTCAGAGAGAAACGAAAGTGGCTTCCGACAGCGGTGTGCGACGATCACTTAGAGCTTTTCGTGAAGACAAAAACGGAAAGAGTGCGAGAATGGTGTCCGCCGCCCGGCGGATGTTGTGAGAGACGGTACCTTCACGATCTGAGAACTTCGGGGCTTATGAAAGCGGAGTGGGAAGGTGACGGGATCCTAAGTCTCAACCCTAAGACTTACATTTGCTACGATCGAGTCAGCGACACCGGTGAAAGAAAATCCAAAAAATGGAGTGCAAAAGGCGTACAGAAGAAACAAAACCCTCAGGAACCAGACGACTTCTTGGATGTTCTTCGCCAACGAAAAACTCTCATTGCTGTAAATAGAAACTTCAAAGTGGTGCGAAACAAAATGGTCACCTACACCATAGAGAAAGACGGCGTGCGCTACTTGTATTATAAGCGTCGCGTGCATTCTGACGGTGTGACAACGAGTCCTTTAGAGATATGAAAAAAAATAAATAAGCGTGTGCATCTTTTCAAAAAAATAGAGTGTTTATCAAGATTGAAAAAAAAATAAATAAAGAAAATAAAATAAAATATTGTTGTGTTTTTATTTTCATACGTCTTCTTTTACTAGTAAGTCGCGCAGTCTCTTAAAGCGTCACTCATGTGACGACGTCGCTTCCAGTCACGTGATCCTAAAGACCCTCACTTCCTAAACAAAAAAACTTCTTCTTCCGCTCACGTGATCAATCAAGTCACTTCCGGTCACGTGATCTTCAATGAGGTCACTCACTTCCGGTCGGCCATTAGGTCATGTGACGTCACTTCCGCTCACGTGACTCACCAGGTCACTTCCGGTCATGTGATCCTAAATTAGGTCATATGACGTCACTTCCGGTCCCCTAAGTAGGTCAGTAGGTTACCCAGAATGCACCACTAATCCCCCTAAGTAGGTCACTTCCGGTCACGTGACCAAATGGTGGCCTCTGATTGGCTGCAGGGTTACCCAGAATGCACCACTAATCCCCTAAGTAGGTCACTTCCGGTCACGTGACCAAATGGAGGCCTCTGATTGGCTGCATGTCGATTGAGTAATAAACAGTACTTAACTATAGTCCCGTTCCGATACATACTATACTACTGGTAAGTACATAAATAGGTAAAATCATGAGAAAAAATGGGACTCTCTTCCCCACCCATGCCACCCAGTGTTGGTATAGGTAGGACCCATTGTTCTATGAGCACTGCAGACCCATAATAAGGGGTCAGTTACCTAGCATAGCTAAGCTGTCATGGTCTAATGATCACAGCATATGTACCATTTAAATGGTATGCCCCAGAATGATGCACAGTACCAGAATACTGGTACGGTCTAATTGAAAGGACTGTACCACTGTAGTAGTGCGTACTAACAATGCCCTCCTGTCCCCTACCTGATCAAAACAGGGCCGACCCTACTTATTTTTTATCCAATGTTAGGTTTACAAAAAAGTTGAAAAATCTTCTCATTTTTACACGTTTTTGTTCAATTTAAAGGTATTGCAGAGGGGCTTTCAGCCTTTCTTCCCATGTTACCTGAAACTAACCTTTTTTTCTTCATTTGGCCTCCCCCCCCCCCCCACACACACCCCTCCTGGTGTAGAAGCCCCCAGGACCCTGGAGCAGGTGCAGGGTGGAGACTAGTCCATGAGGCACCCCGCCACGCACCGTATTTACCCGTGTATACGCCCGGGCTTATATTCATTTCAAGTGGTATATTGACCCAGTTTATAAACGGGGCAGGCTTATAATATTTTGCGAGAAGAATATCTCTCACGTCCTGTATTTTTTTCTGATTAGACTAATTCTGTACTTTTCAGTAATAATTTTGAATAAATCTTAAAAACGTTATCGAATTATAAGCTGATCACCTTTATAGATATTGCCATAATCTATGAATTTAAATGTGTTTTGTATAACCACAAGAATCATGTGAATACTCCAATTAGATGCAAAGTTATGACCAGATAAGCGTTACTTGATGTTTTTTGATTCCTTGCCCGGCTTATGTGTGGGGCCCGGTTTATATTGGGCCTAGTGCCCTTTTTACTTGGCTTATAAACGGGGCAGAGCCAAAAAAAAGAGGTTTGTTTCCGGTAACCCGACCGGGTCTAGCAAAACAGGGCCGGGTCCCCCTCTTTTTTTCTCTTTTTCAAATTTGTCCCTACATACCAGTTTTTACAGTTTGTAAATCGGATAATTTTTGAGAGTGCAGTAAGAGCTTGTAATACATGTATCAGACACTTTACTCACTCAGCTCGGCAGGGCTGCATTCATGCATCATTCCCACTCTATGGGGTTGAGCCACTTCAGAAGAGTAGGTATGATGCACCAATGCAGCCCTGGCGAGTTTCGTGCTGGGCTACGTTGGTGCATCGTGGCGACAAATGTAATCTTTTAGAGAATGCCATCCTTACCCCTTTAAGGACAGATGTTGCTAAAATATGATATTTATCGTCATGATGCACCAATGCAGCCCCGGTGAGTAACTCGCTTCGGGAGTGTCTAAACCCAATAGGATCAGCATGATGCATGAATGCAGCACTGGCGAGTTACTCGCCAGGGCTGCATTCATGCATTATGCCGACCAAAGGAATGATGCACTAAGGCATTAGGCCATCCTTAGGGAGTGCTCATATTTTAACAACAGGGGGGGTGGTGGATTATGGGGGGGGGGGTAAAAAATTTGGACCCCTTGACCGGGGGGGGGGGTAAAAAATTTGGACCCTTCTTGGGGGGGTCAAAAAAATTCAACATGTTTTGAGGGAAAAAGCCCGCGCGTTACTATGCTACAAAGGGGCGCGAAAGCGCGCGATTTTTGGCCTGCCGGGAGGGGGGGTAAAAAATTTTGACCCCTTAGGGGGAGGTGAAAAAATTTCGCGCGCTACGCACGAAATCTCACCGCCCCCCCCTGTTGTTAAAAAATGTGCACTCCCTCAAAGGGTTAAAGGGTTAAGGCCCCCTTCACTGAGCAGCTCACTGAAAGGAAGGCTTCCCGATAACTGATGTCCTTTCTATGCGGCAGTCATGTATATATATGGTGGTGAGGGGACGAGGGGTAATGCTTGAGGGGTATTAGTATGGATGGGTGTGTATTAGTATGGGTGGGTGTGTATTAGTATGGGTGGGTGCTGCCGCAGGGGGAGGGGCAGCATACCCATGCATACAGAAGGCTCTCATTAGGGAGTGGTCAATTTTTAATAACAGGAGTGGGTCGGTGAATTTTCGCGAGAGCACTTTTGGTCCCCCCAAGGGAGGGGTCGGCATTTTTTTGGTCCCTCCCTCAGGCAAGTTGAAATTGAGCACAGCTGACCCCTTTGAAGTTTGAGCAATTGTAACACGTATGCTTCTTCACTAAAAGGGGTGCACTCATTTTTTTTTTAAGGTTTTTATTGGGTCTAATAATACATTCAAAATACGTAGTAAATATGAAATGTATTAATAACCAGCATATTGGCGCGTTGCCTTCCCTCCGCTGGCACCCCTAATGAGAACATTGTTTACAATTATGTCGTAAAAATATACAGTATGACGTGCATTTGGATTTCTAGTCATATGTTGTATCTATGATTGGGTATGTCTCTTACATTGTATAAAGGAGATTACATTGTAATGATGAGATGAGATGAGTAATGAAAGAGTTATACAATTTTTCTAAGATGAAAAACACTCAGTACTAAAAAGTTCTACATAAAACAATTAGGGTAGTCCTTCTTAATGGCAATCTTGAAGGAGTTAATGTTTTCTATGAGCGTATACAAGGGCTTTAGATTGTTCCACGCTAGTATGGCCTTGTAGTAAGCACTACGTAGAACAATGGGCTTCAGAGTTCTAGGGATGATCAGTCTTTTCCCTGTGTGCCTTCTTGTCGGAATGCTTCTTTTATCAATTAAGTCGTCTCTCATTGATAATTGATGAGCATAGAACAATAAATGGATGCTGCGTCTATCCGCTAACAGCTTACACTTGGATAAGTTATGCAATTCATTTGTATTATGTACAGGGTCTTTTTCTAATTTAACCTTATATATTATTCGTAAACATTTATTTTGCATGTATTGTAGTTCCAAACTTTCACCTTTGTTTCCTCTGTCCCAGATAAAATCCACATAATCAAAAGATGGGAGCACCATGGTCTTATATATACAAGTGGCAGTGTCAATTTCAGAGTAGTGTCTGATTCTGGCAAGTTGACTAATTTTAAACCTAGTATTATTAACAGTGGTGCGTCGGTGTTGTACATATTTCATATCTACATCTAGGTTGAGACCTAGGTAAGGGAAACAGTATACACGTTCCAAGACAACACCATTTAACATAAGTACACTATCGTCATTTTTTTCGCCATTAAATAACATCCACTTAGTTTTACTCTCATTTATAGTTAAACTATTCTTAATGCACCAATCAGAAATATTACGTAGGGCCATGTCCATGTTAGTTTTGCTAGTACAAGTGATGACAGCGTCGTCAGCATATAAGGTAATGTTGAAATTTCCACATTTTCCTAGAGAATTGACATAAATAGAGAATAAAACAGGGCCCATTACCGAGCCCATTGTGGTTTCCCCCCCACCCCCTCAAGAGGGGCCCAAATCTTTTTGGTCCCTCCTCCCAATCCACCCCCCCCCCCCCGTTGTAAAAAAATGACCACTCCCTTAGTACCTGAGTCCACCCAGAGCCGATATCTCAGCAGATTATTCTCTACTTATTAAGAAAAGGAGGTCAACACTCTCCCAGCACAGTCTCAAATAAGACACTCTCCCAGCACAGTCTCAAATAAGACTCTGCCAAAAGGCCCGGACTCTCAGAACTCTTCTGTGGAAAAAGGGATGAAAAACAGTTCTAATTGTCTGCTCTCCAATGGCCTTCACACACATCAGTCTGCCTACACGAAAAATAGTTCCCAGGGATATGTCCAACTTCCCCCATAAAAGCATGATCAATAGTTCTATAATTTTAAACAATTGTTGTCCTCACCTTCCTTTAGATAAATGAATCTAATCATGGTTGTATAAATGTATATCTTAAAAGCATGGCGTAGGTAAGTTTTCAGGGAAATCCGCCGCCTTTTGGCAGAGAAAAAAGTAGTGCCTGTAGAAACGGAAGGAAGAATCTGCTGGGAGATTGGATGCAGCCGGCCCACACTTAGCTCTTGTCGTCGTGAGACTGTTATACGTCCTTTTTTAATCTGGTGGAACTTAATAATGGTGGACTTTTATCAAAGGGGATTCATATAGCGACTTGTCTTGTATATGAAACTGTTCAGCATATGATATAAAAAAGCCTTCTTTTTTTTCTTTTATTTCTCTATAGACTATAGATAATTGTCATATTTACAAACCACAAAAACTGGCATGTACGGTAGCTAATTATCATATTGTTTTCAGGCCAGCTAGAACTTGTTTTAGGGATGAGCCAAAGTCTTTATCTGCTATGACGCTGAATTGTCATGCCCAAGAGGATGAGAGTGTAGAACGTGTAGATTGTTGAATGCAGCCCTGGCGAGTCGCCAGGGCTGCATTCAAGCATCATGGCGACCAAGGCATGATGTACTGAGGCCCTACCTTGATGGTAGTCACGGTAGTCACGGCATTGACGGCAGTCCGGGACACATGCTTTGTACTCACCTAGAAATGGAAACACAGTGACATTAGTGACCTGGAAACAAGACGTATTTCATGTGGAGAAACAAAGTTACTATGCTTAAGTAGGCTATTATAATGGCCGTTTTCCACACCCCCGTGGAGAAACTGATGCTCATTCTCCATGGCCTGTTTCACCACGATGACATCACCAAAATAGCTATGAAACTAATCTTTAAATGTATATTTTGATGAAATTAATCAAGCATCGCCTCGTGTGATACGACCCAATGCACCACTCGTGGAGAAACCTGTCGTTCAGACAGATTATCGTGGACCTCTGTTTATCTATTTAAGACAATAGTTAGTGCATTACTGACTTGGAAACAAGGGCCAGGTTCAGGGACCCCCCCCCCCCTTCCCCCAGCAAACAGTGCCGTCAAACACCAGCCGTGGTCACGTGACCCTCAGTAACCACTTGTAGCGTCCTGTGGTTGTCATGGTAACGTCCAGACGCCACACAATGGTGCAGTACCGGGCTGTGAGGTTACCATGGTTACAGACACCTACCGGGGTGTAGGGGGGTGATCTACTACAGCCAACTGGCCACTCTACTCTCTGCTACTGGGGGGGGGGGGATTGTTTTTTATAGAATTTTATTAAGGTACATTAGATGTAGTATGTAAATACATACAATCTAAATTCTGAGCTTTTTGAGGGCCCCAGACGGGGGGTATCTGTGCCACTTGTCAATCCTAAGAAATGCCAATTTCACTTGTCGATCCTAAAAAATGGGCCTTGTCCCTTGTCACTTGTCGCCACTCCCCAGCATTTCCCATGTCCCTTGTCCATAAGGCCTAGAACAAGGGCTTGTCACCTTGTCCAAACCCCAAGCCCCCCGCCAAACCCACCACCGCCCCCCCCCCCCTGTTGTTAAAAAATAATCACTCCCTTATCAAGGCTTATGCGCGATCGAACTTATCATGTGTATAGCAAGAGACAAAACAATTGAATTGCTGGTTCTCTGATATTGTAACAAGATATGTCTCCTCACTGTGACCCCTGTGTAGTGTGCATTGTAACCCGGGGGTGCCTCAATGGGAGATACAAGTGTACAAGTACACTACTCTCTATTCAAGTGCGGCATGGTATGCCAAAGCTGGCGGGAAGAGGGGAGATTTAAACCAAACACAACATGTAGAGTTGTTACAATGGTCTACTGTCCAGCTGAAGGGCCGTGTTGAGTGGTACAATACAGGTGAGTGTTATACTGTACAGGTGAGTAGCACAGGTAAGGGGAACAGGTAGACAGGCCTTCTCCGCCCACTGTCACGTTTTCAAATCTTCACTCTCCCCAGATTGAAGCCTCACTGACCTGTTGTAATACTCAGGTGCCCCCTGCCCCTACACTCTCCTCCCTCTCAGTGAGGTGATACACACTCGGGGATGTGTCCATATCCCGTCTCCAACACCTACAGGTATCACTGTACTAAATCACAGGGACAGAGATATGACCGCTTGTCACCCTGCTGATCCAGGGGCAGATCCCCCCCCCCCCCCCCCCCAGCTACTACTTGGTGTTGGGGGGGGGGGGGGAGGGAGGTACCACACCAAATACTGAGCAGGTGGGGCCGGGGGAGGGGGCGGGGCGTTTCTAGTCACTTTACCGATCCTAGCAGAGGAGGGCCCCTGTTTTGTGCCGGTAAGTCTGGCCATGTTGGCTTGAGTCTTTCTGCTAAAAGGGTGTCCACTATTCTGCCTTTTTATCACGATGGGCTACCTTGTATTGTGTAGGTGGGAGTGGAGTGGAGACACTTGGGTTATTATTCAAGATACACCTGCCCTGTGCTCTAGGCAAATACGGGATAGCTCTCCCACAGGTGCGCAGACAAACGTTATCAGCGCAATCTTACATCTTAAATCTTAAAATGTCTTAATCTAAGGCAGAAATGGACCGTGTAGTTTAAGATAGGATTAAGATAGGTTAAAGTGGCATTCTCACCGAGCCTTCCCCACCCACAATTTTAGTACTGTTCTAGTCTGCTATGTGGTAAGTGCTAGTGGTGAGAATGCCCCTTTAAGATAAGATTAAGACTAATTTTAGGATAATTAAGACGATCTTGATTCTGTATTAAGATTACGCTGTCAACGTTTGTCCGCGCACCTAGGAGAGCTATCCCGGGCGTGCATGCCATGTAGCAAGGACAAAAGTCCTTTAAAGCCCCAGTGCCCCTTTATATAGGGCTGAGTACCTGTCCCGGCTCCACTCCGACTGCCGCTGGAGGGGTACCGAGATCTGCCCCTTTAAGGGGCATTATCACCACTCACACTTAACCACTCCGTAAGTGAAGTGCATTGTCACGGATGAGTAGTCTTACACTCAGTCCAGAGGCCCAACTCCTGCTGCCCTTACACTCACAGTGGTACTACAGGACATAGCATGCCCCTTGACATCATGATACAGGCATGCAGGGCGGGCACTACTACTCACCAGTGCTGCTGCACTCAAGCATCATGCCGACCCTACAGGGCTGATGCACTCACAAAGGGTCGGCATGAGGCATGAATGCGTTATACTATGCAGCCCTTAGAGAGCTAACACCATGTGACCCTCCATGACTGGTACATTCCCAACGGGTCGTCATGATGCACCAACGCAGCATTATTAAGTGACTCACCCGGGCTGCACTCATGCACCAGACGACCAAGGACACGACACAATAGGTCGAGTTACATATACTTGATTATTCTATTTATATGTGAGGTGTGGTGGGCAAACATACCCACTGGACTGTGACCACTGAGTAGGGTGACTCTCAATCAACCAGTTATGTATAAATATATATAGCCATACATGTATCATTAGATACACATGAATACATACATTTAACATGTTATATTGTATAGTGAAAGCTATGTAGCAATATAGCCAAGGGATAATTAAAAACAGATTTTAGTGTTATGAACCTGGTGTGTGGCTATTATGGTGAGATTACCTAAGCACGTGTTGCCTTAGTTTGCCCACACTGTAACGTTGCAGAGCTGTATATGTAACTCGACCTATTAAAGGCCCAGCGCTCCTATATATATATATATAGGGTTGAGTACCTGTCCCGGCTCCACTCCGACTGCCGCTGGGGGGGGGGGGGTACCGAGATCTGCGCCTTTAAGCACTATGCAGACCATACAGGGTTAAAGGCCCAGTGCCCCTATATATAGGGCTGAGTACCTGTCGCGACTGCACTCTGACTGTTACTGCATGTGCAGTAAGAACTGAGGGTTTAAGCACTATGCAGTCCTTACAGGGTTAAACCCGCAGGTCTCGGTACCCCTCCACCGACAGTCAGGGCGCAGTCGGGACAGGTACTCAGCCCTATTTATAGGAGAGCTGGGGCTTTAAGTGGACATGAACCAGTGCCTGGTGAGAGGCAGGACGCAGTGAGCCGTGACCGTCCCCCCATGTAGGTGGTAACCTCCCCCCCTCCCCCCTCCTTACAGGGTCCGACACAGACCGGCTACAGACGGCTGCAGCAACCCTTGGTAATGTGTAACATCATGGTAACCTAAACGTGTGAAGGGAGAATCACTATAAAGAGTAGTAAAGAGGTAGAACGGATGTAGGAGTGGGGCGGACCACGCCTGCACCACCCACCATTTTTGCCCAAAACTTGAGTATTTTTTTAATGTAAATAAGTTTTGGCCATATGATCGTTTGTGGACACTCTGCTACAAGGACACCACTAGTTTGTGGCACGTTGGTGTGGAGGTCTATAGGACTGCTGAGTACTGGTACAGGAGGTGCCGAGGTCTGCACCCTGACTGACCTCAGAGGGACTAACAAGTACACAGTTTACCTTCCTTCAGAGATGGATAATCTGTGTACACACGGGAGGACTCCTTACTGCTGCTGCTACATGTACAGGTAAGGATTTGTCCAAATCCACCTCCTGTATAGTATTTACTCATCTAGCTCCGATTCTACATGTATATACACATGCACAGCTGATTGCCGGCTCACTGTGACCCCCTCCCCCCACTAGTAGTATGGCCCTAGACCCCTAAATGCAACACGGCAATATGGGCCATTTTGGGGCAAAGTGACATGGACCAGAAGGAATAAATAGATAGTGACGTGGGACATTTTTTCTTAAAATCGATATGGTGATATGGTCATTTAAATTTCTTAAGATCGACATGGGACAAGGGCCCCAGTACCAGGCAGTAGTAGTACTAGGGCCCCTAGTCATCTGATTACATCAAGTCTTGTTTTGTTGTCATTGGTTGTCCACTGATGTGTTCGGGAGACCAATGGTAGAATAATCCCCTTTCCCCATTAAATGGGAAAAGAGGATTATTTTCAAATATTGGGCGGGGTGCGGGGTGAGTGTCCACTGTTTATCTTGCCCCCCCCCCCCCCCCCCCCACACACACACACTGCCTGTAGGTCCCGTACACCGGTCAGTGAGAACATCTTAAATTCATCACAGAGTTTGTCACGTACATTACATTATCAATGTATGTTGATGTACCGTGTGACCCTCGAGCAGTGAGATGTTTAATAACTCATCCAGGCAGAATACCTTTGAACCAGTGCATATCGGAGTTTCAATAATTCATAGATCACAGTGCAGATTTTCACTTCCACCATCCTATCTAAAACTTGGAATATTGTGTACTCAACTCTGCTGTAGCCTGTATGCGACTTTGACCAAGGTGCAGAGGTTAGATTAAGGAATTCACACTTAATTTGGTTATTTCACATACTCTCACATAACCAGCCAGGCTATCATGGGTATGTTGACATACACTCAGTTACTCGTGAGATATATATTACTGTAGTCATAACTTATTTCACTGTGTATATATTTTCGATATATTCCCAGAAATTAAAGAGCAGCGAATTCTTAATACCGAAATACAGTCTTGTAAAGACCCCATCAGCTTGTCTGCCCTGGCTGGGGACGAATTCAGGTATCAGTGAAATTATTATTTTTGCCACTTTATGAAGATGTATAGCCGTGACTATAACTACGTTCACAGTAGACGCCTTGCTGCAAATGTTGCTGTGTACCTGTAATCTCGACCTTCTTTACGCTTAGTTTTTTTATTAAAGCTTCGGGGATGATAGATGGAGGGGGGGGGGTTAAAAGCCAGGAGCAAATGCTATAAGAGAATATTGTTTGTATACCTTTGTTTATGTGAATCAATTAGGATAATTATCAGTTTTGTGCGAAAACTATAACATTTCTAAGACAAAAGACATTACCGGTTAATGGATTATGTGCCAAATAAAATTGTTTCAAACTCAAAAAGAGAAAAAGTTATGTTTTAGAAACACCTCAATCATATTATAACTGTATCACCCGTACACCCCATCACATTAACTGCATCGTAGCTGTCTGTACTGTTCTATAAGGGAACATTCACACATGACATCACCTGCTAGGGGGTGGGTGGGTCCTTGGGTTTAGTGACAAAAAGTGACATGGGGGTGGGGGGGGGGGCAAGGTCTGTGTGACATCACCTTTTCAACTCCAGGCATATTTATGAATAAAAACAACAGTATAGACTTGGTGCTTTAAATATATCTCCCAGCCTTATATCTGTCAGGCACGAATAACTAGTATTTAGAGGGTTCGCTAGCTGGGGGAAGGGGGGAGGTGCTCAAAATTAGTGACATCTTTCTTAGGGAGTGCTCACTTTTTAACAACAGGGGGGGTGGTGAGATTTCGCGCGGAGCACACAAAATTTGTTCACCCCCCCCCCCCGGCAGGCCGAAAATCGCGCGCGTTTGCGCCCCTTTGTAGCATAGTAACGCGCAGGCTTTTTCCCTCAAAACAGGTTGAATTTTTTTGACCCCCCCCCAAGAGGGGTCTAACTTTTTTACCCCCCCGGTCAAGGGGTCCGAATTCCCCCCCCCCCCAAATCCACCACCCCCCCACTGTTGTTAAAAAATGAGCACTCTCTTAGAAGGGTTATTGCTGGTAGGCGACAAAAGGTAACAAGGGGGTGGGCGGGGCATCTTGAAAATGGCCCAAAAAAACGTGTCGTCATTTGTGAATGTTCCCATAGCCAACAATAAAACTGCAACCTTTTTTACATTTTGTCTCCTTACCTATGTCTATCCAAGTAGAAATAGGAAAGTTATATAGATATAGATTTCATCGTATGTGTATCAAGCGATGTCAAATGACACTTCTGTATTGATAGAGACCCTTGAGAATTGAAATGTGACAAATGTCTACCATACTTACATAATTAGTGAATGTTTTCTCATCTGCGTTATAAGACTAGATGGTATGTAAAAGAGGTATGTAAAATTACAATGGTTTCTTTTGAATATCAATCTTGTTTGAATCTCATAAAAGTAGAGATGCCATGCTTGCTATGCAGCAGTTATCATATTATACATCGATATTCTTCAATACAAACTGCACTTTCTCTTGTTAAAATAAATGTTAGTTGGAGGCAATTTTGTTGCTGGTGCATCTGCTTCATTTAATATTCTTGAAGAGATCTTGCCATATCATTGGCTATCATGATTAACTCTTTAAGGACGGATGTCGCTAAAAGATGACATTTGTCATCATGATAAACTAATGCAACCCCAGTGAGTAACTCACCAGTGCTGCATTGGTGCATTATGCAGACCCTACAGGAGTGTCTCAATTCGGCATGATGCTTCAATGCAGCACTGGCGATTTACTCGCCAGGGCTGCATTCATGCATCATGACGACCATGGGTATGATGCTTTAAAGGCCCAGTGCCCCTATATATACGGCTGAGTACCTGTCCCGACTGCGCTCTGACTGTTACTGCACGTGCAGTAAGAACTGCGGGTTTAAGTAATAGATAGACTATGGTTATGATAGGGTATGTAGAATTAACCACAGCTTGCTGGTGGGGCCAGACGAGGGTGAAGCCCAAGTCGCCCTACCAGCAAGCTGTGGTTAATCCTAATACCCTTTCATAACCATTGTCTATCTGTTTTAAACCACGGTATGCCATATAACCAAGGTGCGAAGCCTTTGTCGTAGCCTTCCACTGTGGTTTAAGGTATCATGCCATCCTGATAGGGTTACAAACAATGATTTCTAATGATCTGAATTTCTCTACACTTGCAGATAACAATGGAGCGGTACCAAAACCTCCTCTCCGTCCTCTTCATACTCAGCCTACTGGACGTCACCAATAGTCAGGGGTATGGAGATCCATACGGAGACAAGACCTTCAACCAGCCCAACACGACAACCTGTAACAAGCAGGATATAACCCTCCAGTGCTCGAGTTGTGTCGGACGATGCGGAAAGGGAGCGGATGTTGTTGAGAATATAATTTGCTCGTGTGAAGCGGATTGTTTTGCGTACGGAGACTGTTGTCCGGACCTGCCCTCGGTGTGCCCGGACGTGTTCAGTAACAGCTCCACCACCCGGCAGCGGTTCCGGCACACCGGGCACTCTGTCTGTGTGTCTATAGCAGAAAGCGGGTCCAGCACGGAGGTAGCGCTCATAGACCGGTGTAGAAATGGTGACCACTGCGAGTACACACAACTGAGGGATAAGACCCACCTTAATAAGGCTGTACCAATAACAGACAGGGACAGTGGGCTGCATTATCTTAATGCTGACTGTGCTATTTGTAATAATGTGAGTAACGGACAGCACTGGCCGGTCAGGTTACAGTGTGTGACCACGCCAGTGATGCCAGTGATGCCAGTGATGCCAGTGATGCCAGTGATGCCAGTGATGCCAGTGATGCCAGTGATGCCTAGTGTTGATCTCAAAATAGCTAGTGGTCATCACAAAGACAATGATGATGATGATGATGATGATGATGATGAAGATGATGATCATGATGATACTGGTAAAAATGGTGGTGGTAAACACGATGGTGCCCCCACCATTACCTCTGAGGCAGACCTGATGCAGGAATTAAAGAGTGGGAAGTGCAGCGTTATTTACACCATACCTACCCAGGTGCGCGGGAACTGTTTCACGTTACTGGACTCGTGCAGTCCGGCATGTACCAACACCGCCCTGGTACAGAACTGCACCCACTCCCCGTTCTTGGACTGCGTATACTCCGGGTATTTGTACTTCAAAAATGTATACTGCGCCCTGTGTAATGGCCACCCAGAGGAATCCCTCGAATGTGGTCCACAACAATTTGAATCACTCCCCCCACCAAATCTAGACGGTCAAACAGAGTTTCAATCCTTTTCTGTACTTTTCAACTTTAACCCCTCCAGTGGGCTTGAGGTGGGTGTGGAGGAGATGCCGGAGTGTGGGGAGGGGGAGGTGTATGTGGAGGCGGACCGCCGCTGCAGATTCATGGCTTGTCCCCCCTGGTACAAGCGCTTTAATGACTCCTGTGTCCCCTACATGTTCAGAAACAAGCTGACTGTGACCCTCCACCTTAACAGTACTGACACCATGACCCAAGTCTCCCCCTACTTCACCAACACCTCCTGGCTGACTGACAACTTCCTGCTACAACTCAACCAGGATGCGGCTCTGCTGGACACGAGCAATCAGACATCGTTCAGCCTTGACTCCTATGAGGAGCAAACAAATCTCATCAATATCACCTTAATTGTGACTCGGACTATCGATATTACTTCCACTGATAATGTGACAGATAGTTTGTATAGTGCTGAAGTGAATGCACTTATTAATTCCAGAATCATCAATGAATTGAATGACCTCAAAGTAAGCCTGGCGACAGTGGCCGTTAGAATTGAAGGTGTTGAATTGTTTGTTTTACCCAACAATGATAACTGCACCTGGGTGTATTACTCTCAAATTGATTACTCTATTGAAGGCCATATCATGATCAACCAAACTGGGAAAATCTTCAAAGACCACTTCAAGATATTGAAAGACAACAGCGCCATAGTGTGTGTGAGTATAGAGTCGAGTGCCCGTCCCCGTATGATCTCGTCGCTGCCGCTGGGTGTGATCAGCCTGGTGTGTCTGAGTGTGTCCCTACTGTGCCTGCTGGTGAGGCTCCTACTACAGCCCCTGGTGCCCCACTACCAGACCCGGGCCGGCCTGCTGCAGTGTAACCAGGCCCTGTCACTGTTCATGGCCTACATCGGGAGTCTCCTCACCAGCGTCCTCGGGAGTACTTACGGGCAGACCTTATGTCAGGCTATTGCGGTGTTTACTTATATCGGCTGGCTGGCTTCATTCAACTGGATGACTATTTTAGCCCTGGACTCTTTCCTGGCTTTCAAACCGTCTGCTAGCTTTAAGCGCTCTGGTGCTAAGAAGAGGACCTGTACCCTACCCTGTGTGTATGGATGGGGTGTGCCAGTGATAACCGCCGCCGTGGTCTCAGCCCTGGACTTCACTAACATCCCAGCTGTGTACAGACCCATGTTTGGTGTGGGGCTATGTTGGTTCAACCAGACCCTCTCCATGTTAGTCTACTTCGGTACATTCATGGCTGCCTTTGTTCTCATTAACACCGTCCTGTTCATCTTGACCACCTGCTATCTCTGTAGGACGCTCAGACAGGCGCGCAAACTGCCGGCACGTAGAAACGAGGCGAGGACTGAGTTCCTGATCTACATGCGTCTGGCGGTCCTCATGGGGGTGTCCTGGGGCTTTGGGCTCGTAGCCTCCGTGTTCAACACCGAGTGGATGTGGTTCGTGTTCATTCTTCTAAACACGACACAAGGCGTGTTTATATTTGCCGCCTTTGTCTGTCGCAGACCGATTTTACAGGATCTGAAAACTTTGGTGACCAGGAAAGATGCCAAAACTCTGGTCTCAACCACAGGGTCAACTGGGGCTACAACAACAACAGCAACAACAACAACATCATCACCAGGACCAAGTAATAAGTGCATGGAGAACTCTATCCCTGGATCGCCGCTAGACGATCTCTCTATGTTGAAGGACAATGGCCGCATAAACATGGCGACTGGTAATGGAGCTAAAACTGAAATCACTACGACAGAAACTCCAGGCCAGACTACTGTCTGCTTAGAAAACATCTTGGAGAACTCCTTCCCTGGATCACCACTATCTAGTTCCTCTATAATGAAGGACGCTGGGTGCATACAGACCCAGGACTTGAGAACCCTTGTCACAGGTAAAGAAGCCATAGATCTTGCGTCAACCGCTGGGATAACTGAGGTTGCTATGATAGAAACTCCAGGCTTGACTAACATTGGCTTGGAGAACTCCACCCCTGGCTCACCGCTAGAGAGTCCCTGTATGATCAAGGATGATGGACACTTACAGACCCAGATGCCGACTGACCTCCTGCGTAGTATCAGAGACATGGTGAAGGCATCAGAAGATGCTGACTCCAGTACAGATGACTCTGTGCTCAGGTTCATGACTGAGGAGACTATCAAAGCTGAAGGTACCAGGGCATTCAATGAGCCAATAATAAAGTCTAATGGGACAACTGAGGCTACTACAGAAAGTACAAAGGTAACTGAGGCTACTACAGAAAGTACCAAGGCAACTGAGGCTACTACAACAGAAACTCCAGGACTCAATAACGTCTGCTCGGAGAACACATTCACGTATATAGGGACTGCATTTGAGGACGCAATTGTCAGAAATACTAGTGTTGGTGACGCTAACAGCCGCCGTGTTCAATGGGCTGATCGTAACGGTAACGAAGCTGCTGACAACAATGAACAAGGGGAAGTTGAGGCACTTGAGGCAGGAGTTGCTGCAGGTTGTTGCACTGATGAAGGCTCAGGCATAGAGCCTGCTGACAGTAATACTGTTATTGTTGAAGTTCTACATGAGCATTGCACCAGGCTGTAGGACTAAGCACATATTATTGCGAGATTTGAAAAGCTGTTTTTTAGCAAGGTCATCAGACTAGGGGTGTAAGTTGTAAATTTGTCAATGATTTTCAGCACCCAAATCTGTAAATGAATCTGCTGCTTAATCCTTGTTGCTAAAAGGACGGTTGTTGCTAAAATATGACACTTCTCATTGAATACAAAGAAGCTACGATTCTTCTTCATTGGGGCCAAATCTAAGGAATTATTTTTTCATCAGAATGTAATGGATTGTGCATTATAGGTTGACATACATTTCTCGTTTGTATATATATATATCATTGATTGAAAGGATTTGAAAACAAAATACAATGAGTACTCAGTGATATGGGTGATAAACCATCTTCTGAATAGTATTAATGTTACTGTCTTCTGTGTCTAAGAATAATTTGTCCTTTTTATATCACACTGTTCCTCGTTACTTTCAAGCAATGTTATAAAAATGAATTCCTGGAAGTATAAAACTATATTCCCTATGAAATATGAAGAGCAATACAAGAGTACATTTGAGAACTCCACTCCCCCTATTCTCATTCTTGTGTAAACTAAACAAAGGGGGCAGGGTATCAGGAGGATGACACCCTAGGTCAAAGGTCAACTCAAGGTCAGGTTATAGATGACCTTGTGGGGTCAGGGGTCAGGGTGGTGACAGCCTGGGTTGGTCTGAATGTGTCTGGGATGTTTACACTAGGTGTGGATGTACTGTTGATATAACACTGGGAGTAGTATTGGGTTAGACCTTTAACCCTTTAAGGACGGATGTCGCTAAAAGATGACATTTGTCTTCATGATGCACCAATGCAGCCACGGCAAGTAACTTGCTGGGGCAGCATTGGTGCATCATGCCGACCATTCGGGGGTGTCTCAACCCCATGATGCATAAATGCAGCCCTGGCGAGTAACTCACCAGTGCTGCATTTAAGCATAATGATGACCAAGGGCATGATGCATTAAGGCATTAAATGGTTAAAGGCTGCACCAGGGGTGCGTTGATGTATTACAATGATGCACCAATACAGGCCAGGTGAGTTACCCTTCGCGAGTGTCTCAACCCCATATGGTCGGCATGACACTTGAATGCAGCACTGACCTTAAAGAGTTAAGGTACTGCGATCCTTAAAGGGTTAACAGAGGTTACATTTATCAGGAGATAGGGATGCCGGGGTCAGAGACGTGTGGGGGCGCTGTGGTATACATTACATATCCTATATCATAATGCCACATGTGGATATAAGATACATCTTGACAACAGGGGGGGGGGGGGGGGGTTGGTGGATATAGGGAGGGGACCAAACAAATTTGGGCCTCTTGAGGGGGGGGGGGGGACCAAAATAATTGTACCCCTTTTTAGCGAAAAAGTGTTACTTTAGGTCAAAGGGGTCGGCCACGTTCAATTTCAATTGCCTGAAGGGGGGGGGGACCAAAATAATGTCAACCCCTCCTGTGGGGGGGAGGGGGAACCAAAAAGATTCCGATTCATTTGTGTGAAAATCCACCAACCCCACCCCCCTCCCCCTTTGGTAAAATATGACCACTCCCTAAAGTAGATTTGGCACCTTCTGCACATAGCTTAGTGGTAATGGATAACCTTCATGTTCCCCAAAACAAAACCATGACCTCACAAACTATTCTACAGCCTATTTCATGAACAGATAAATTATAACTATCACATGTTTCAGTTGTTTTTGACATTGTTTCTCTGAGACTAAAATTTACTGTAAACATAGATATTTCCACGTGTATACATTTTCGCACACAGTACAATTTCATGCAGATTTACAGATTCACAGATTTTGATAATGGCAATTGTATATCTGCATTGGATGAATATTTGCACTGTATATATTTCCACGGCTGTGCAAAATTCGTTGAAATATGTACAGTGTGAAACACAATACATTTACAGTCTAGCTTCCAACGCTTTTCTATATCCTATTTCCTAAATAGAGCAAATTATTTTATTTTTCATGGAATACGACAGGGCCATTGCTTTAACCAAAGACTCCCGTATTTCATACCCCCGTGAAATAACCCAATTAGTCATGGCCGTATTTCACGGCCTGTGATGTCATCAATAATGGCGGTTTGTTTACATTTTAACGGCATAGAAAAAAGCTTTTAGGCTCCCCATATCATAATTTTGATATTTTGAATTGAAAACCATAAAAAATGTACTTGTATGTTTCAGTTGTTTTAAATAGTTTTTCTCTGAGTGTAGAAATGGTGAGGCATTAGGAGAGGTGGTGGCACAACATGTGTGTAGTCCTGCACCTCAGGCCAGCCTCAGGCCCCATCAGAGCTCTATCTGTGCACCATCTACCCCCATCTGTACCCCAGTCAAGCACCCCCCTCCTTACACTAAGTGCCAATTGTTATACCTCCCAGAATGCATTGCCACAATAGGCTGTGTTTACCCTGTAGTTCTGGTTCAAGACACCAGGGGCAGGGTCTGCTACCGTAACGCCTTGTGGAATGGCGGGTTGTCTGAATGTATAGTCAAGACCGGAGAATTTGGCTAAGCTGCCAAAGAGAAACTTAATTGATAAAACTGCAGGGGGTCATTAGGTGAGTGTAAACCTTACAGTGAGGAGCACCCCTAAATACCCTGTGGCCACTTTTATCACCTCCAGGGTCCTCTGTCCATCATAAATGACCACTGTAAACCTGTGATGTCTGACAGTGTGATTCTCAGAATAGGGTGAGTTGCTCCTAAATGAATCTTTAAATGGGTTGTTTAAATGGTGTGAGGTGAGGATTACAACCTCCCAATGGGGAGTTTCGCCAAATTGGTGCATCAATGTCGGCAAAAGGGCAATGTATATCATGACATCAAAAGGGCAGAATGCATCATGCCAGCACATCATGCCGACAAAGACCAATATGCATCGTGCCATCAAAATAGCAGAGTTCATTGTAAAAAAGTAAAAAGCAGAGCTTAACCCTTTAAGGACGGCACGATACCTGAATGCAGCCCTGGCAAGCAATCTCCAGCGCTGCATTCAAACATCATGCCGACCCAATGGGGTTCAGACAGTACCGAAGTGTTAGCATGATGAACCAATGCAGCACTGGTGAGTTATTTGCGGCTGCATTGGTGCATCATGACGACAAATGTCATCTTTTAGCGACATCCATCCTTAAAGGCTTAAAGAGGACTCCGTCTTGATAAGCAAGCTGGCCCTAACAGTTTTGTATTTGGGTGCTGTATAGAGATTGACACATAGGGGTGCCCAGTAAGAGACTATAACCACAGTGGATAGCCTGAGTCTGTACACAACTCCCAACGCAGGCATTTTAGGCAATGGGCCAATCGGGAGCTCTTTTATATGGAGGCTGCTTCACGGCATGCCAGCCAATCAGGAAGCTCGACACTAAAAGGTGACGGACTGACGCAGAGAATTGGCTCCTCGCCTGCTAAAAATAATCAAAGTAGAGAGCAATATTAGTGAAATTACAGTATTAGGGAATATCATACTTCTCAGAAAAGGGTATAAATTAGCAAAATTTAATAGACCCTTGAAGCCTTTTTGGTAATCAAATTATTGTTTTCGCTGGAGGTAATTATTGCACTTTCTCAGAGGTGCTAGAACCTGATGCTATTTGATGAAACTTGGCACTCGGCACTAACGCATCTAGGTTTTTGTTTCAAACATGAATCTGTTTCATTTCAGGCTTGCGGATTAATAGTTCTGAGGATTAAGTAATTATAGGTTAAGATGTCATTTTCTGCTCAAAGTGTGATGGCTGTGTCTTATGAGATTGGGCCAATGTGAACATCTTTGACTGGGTGCAATATTTGACCGGGTGCCATCTTTGACTGGGTGCCATCTTTGACTGGGTGCCATCTTTGACTGGGTGCCATCTTTGACTGGGTGCCATCTTTGACTGGGTGCCATCTTTGACTGGGTGCCATCTTTGACTGGGTGCCATCTTTGACTGGGTGCCATCTTTGACTGGGTGCCATCTTTGACTGGGTGCCATCTTTGATCTCCTGACAGAAGACGAGCCGGTAAAGTTATATATGGAGATTAAACCACCACCAATTTCTTTATTTTATCCCCTAGATATCAAAGAAGAAATTCTTCTTAAATTTATTTTTTAATGGTGGCCGGTCAAAAATGGCACCTGGTCAAAGATGGCACCCTGTCAAAGATGTTCACATTGGCACAATCTCATGAGACACAGCCTGATATCAACTTGTACAGGGATCTTCAGACAAGTTATTTTTTAAATTCAATAAGTTTGAAAGCCTAAAATGAAGGCAAATACACAACTATTGCAGTCTATAGGTCAGAATAAGTCACAAGCTGGCTAACAGCGGACTGCAGTAGAAGTCATTCCCCCACAGAGATCAATGTCTTTGTTTTCCTTCCACCAAGTCCACCCTTGTGAGGATATCAGATATCTTGCAGTTGCCTCAAACCTTTATGTACTACCCCATAAGCCGTGAATGGTTGTCCCTTTGATGACTGCTAAGTGCATAAACGCATCATACCCTTTATTGTCATGATGCATGCATTGGGCCAGCATGAAAACCACTCTGGTGAGTTACTCACCAGTACTGCATGAATGCATCATGATGACATGGTCACTATAATGCTTGAATGCAGCCCTGGGGAGTAACTCCCTCGGGCTACATTGGTGCATCATGCTGACCCTTGGGGAGCGTCTCAATCCCAAAGGGTCGCCATGATGCACCAATGCAGCACCAGCAAATTACTCACGGGTCTGTGACAAATGTCATGATCATCTTTTAGTGACGGGGCTTCCCTAGCCCATCTTAAAAAGGTCTACATCGCCCCTTTTCTGTCCCCTCCTTTGTTTGTCTGGTGCCCATATATGTGCACTGACACTGATTCAGACACATGTATATATCTGTAAAATTGATGTATAATGTAGCTTTCTTGCTGTCAAAATGACTGAAGCTGTAGAAATGGTGTTAAGCAACCCATAGCCTACTCATAGAGACTAGAGAATTTGGCGAAACTCCCCACTGAGAGGTTGTAATGCCCCTTGGTAGGTGCTAACATTTTACCATTAGATACCATCTTACAGTCTTAGTTTAACAAGCCCTTCAAAATGTGATTAGGGTTATATTGATATACCACTTCAAATTTGGGGTGGTCATTTAAGGTGGTGATGGGATCCTGCAGGGAATAAAGCTGACCACTAGACATTTAGGGATGCTCCCCTGTTGAGAACGTTACAGTTATGTAATGACCCCCAACAGTTTTATTAATTAACTTTCTCTTTGGCGGCTTCGCCAAATTCTTCAGTCTTGACTATACTCACATGTCGTCCTTCAAGGGTCAAAGGCTTATAGACTGTAGGTAGAACTAGCTGAATTCAATGGTGAAACTTGGTGTATTTTCATTAAGGAAGCTGTAAATAATGATCTGATTTGTACACAAAACTCTAATTCTAATGGGCCATATGACACAGTGGATCCTTTCATGGTTTGCTCTCTAAGGACCTTAATAATTGTCCGATTTACAAGCCGTAAAAACTGACCAATTGCCTCCATTTTTAGGGCTGTAGGGTGGAACCTATTTGGTCTATCAGGCCTGTGGGGGAGGGGGGCTTACTGTAAATGTAGATATTTCCGCGTGTATACATTTTTCGCGAATTTGCTAAAAAGGACATTTTCGCTGTTACAAAAATTTGCGAATTTCGGAGGTATGGCTATTTGAGTCAACACTGTATAAATATTCGCTCTGTTCATATTTTCGCGGATATTTGAAAACTCGTAAAAATCGCAAAAATATCTGCGTTTACAGTAGTTCAAACCGAGGCACCCACCATTAGTTACAGCCCTGTGTAGGTATCTCACTGCAGCAGCCCCATCCTGACTGCAGGGAGGATATTGCAGGAAGTGTGAGGCCACTTAGAGCTGCCCTGATCCCCTCTCCACTCCCGCCCGGCCACTCCACTCCCGCCCGGCCACTCCACTCCCGCCCGGCCACTCCACTCCCGCCCGGCCACTCCACACCGCCCCCTGCCAATCTGACACCGAATCACACCCCTGCTATTTCATTTCCCCTCTGCTAAATTACTTCCTTTCCGCTTGCCTTAACCCCTTACAGACAGCATGTTGCATAATGGGTTCATGAATATTGATCTCCATGATGCACCAATGCAGTGCCTGTGACTCATATAAGATCCTGAGAGTGTATCAAACCAGTAGGACTGGCATGATGCATAAATGCAGAGCTGCAGGGCATCATTCAAGCATCATGACAATGAAAGCACTATTGGACTATGCTGCCCTTACAGCATTAAATTGCCTCTGTTTGAGGCCACTAGAGATAAGTATTGGGGAGTTGGAGAACAAAGGGTTGGTGTGCTTATATTGGGGGCTGCTATGGGAAGGCAAAATTCTGTATTCACTCACTCACTAACCTACCTACCAGCATGTTTGAGCACCAGATCTTGAATAAGCGCTGGTTCCGTATAAGTGTCCCCTTAAGCACTACCGTTAAGCCTTGCGTACATTTTATGTTGATACTGTGTAGACATTCAGTGTCAGGTGAAGTGCACGTATACAAGTGCAATCCATGTATACAGGCCAAAGTTTATCATGACATGAATGAGTTAAGGTCAGGATATCAGATTATAGGATAGAAAATCTGATGTTCAGGCATGCTGTTTTAGCAATGCTAGGCATTTGGCATAAACTCCAGTGATGCAGTTTTGCCTTTTTCAGGCCCTTTTCAGGCCTTTTTCAGGCCTTTTTCAGGCCTTTTTCAGGCCTTTTTCAGGCCTTTTTCAGGCCTTTTTCAGGCCTTTTTCAGGCTTTTTTAGGCCTTTTCCAGGCCTTTTTCAGTCCTATACCCCTACAAATGTGTTGGTATCTGTGAGAGCAGCTCTGGGTTGGAGCAGCTCCCCCACCACCTGCTCCTCCCTACTGTATAATAGCAGCCAGCGCCAGGCTAGGACCGGGGAGGGGGGGGGGGGGGTACTCAGTATAGGAATACTGTGAAAGTACTTATTTTCACGGTATAATTTTTTGCGGAAAAGTGAAAACTGGCAAAGTCACGGGAATTTATTCCATACTTAAGCATATACAAATTTTGCGGATTTTTCATTTCCGCGAAAATCGCGAAAAAAATATACCCAGCAAAATAAAATACTTTCACAGTAGGTACCAACTGCAGTAACTACCCCTAATGATCTTTCGCTGTGAACACACCGAAGAAAGAAAAAGGGGCCTGTCAATTATATGAAAGTTAAAAATTAGGAGCTGTCACTGTGTCAGTGACTTGACAGTTCAGAGGCAGGGGCTGTCAAAATTGATATAGAGATAATTATCCTTTGCATTTCATACATAGCTTGAGTAATTCCAAAACAATGTAATGTTAAATAGAAGAAGCATCCTGGCAGGGAGCTCTTATCTGAATTCTAAGACATCTTTAGAAAATAAGGAGCTGTCATAATAATGGCCATTTTCAAGGGGCTTTCAAATGTCCTAATAGTAGGGGCTGTAGTTTCGCAGTTGTTTCCCACCCTAAAGTCAGTAAGCCCCCCCCCCCGGGCCCGGGGGGCTACTCACTCTATCATGGTACCCATTGACAGCCAAACTACCGCCCACCTAAAAACACGAGCCACAAAACCACCATCCCACTGATCCCTACAGTAGGCCACCCCCAGAATCCTTACCTATAAGCCACCACCCATGGTGTTTCAGGAACCACAGGGGTTGTACCTTTAATTCCTGATGCAACATGAAAAGCAGACATGGATAATACTTCTATTTCTTACACTTATCATTAAAACCTTACTGAATTACTACTCCCTCCTCCATAGTTACTGCCCACCTTTTGGAGGGGGCAGAGAGTCACCGCCCCCTAATTTTTGGCCCGACCGCTACGCTTCTGCTGGCTGTTTGGCAGCAGGTAGTCATTTCATATCTGAGTACCCCCCCCCCGGGGCCAGAGCATGGAGGTCCAGTGAGGGTAGCTTTGAGGAACAGCTCACCTATCACCTGCCCCTCTACCTGCCCCCCCCCCCCACCTGCTACTACCCCCCCCCCCCCCCCCAACACCGACCAGCTCCTGTATAATTGATGCAATATTCTATGGACACGGCTGGCCGTAGATACGTGTTACACAGTCCTGTTTCACAGCACTAGCAGTCGCAGCTGATGAGTGCCGGCTCTGCTACGGTCTACTCAAGGAACTCACCGATATTATCAAAATGTTGATCATCCCAGTTTCTCAGGAGAAATATACTTCTCTTGCTTTAGGTAAACTGTTTTGCTGAATTCTTCTACAATTGTATATTGCCTCCAGAGCTTGTGACAGACAATGATGGGTCTTGGATAAGTGCTACAGGAACAGTGGTATTGATATTGAGGAATGTATAGGGCTGTGTCTTATAAATGAGTTTGTAACAATTGAAACGTCTTTGACCGGGTGTCGTCTTTGACGTGTGTCATCTTGGAAATGGGGGGAAAAGGGTAATGGATATTTTAACACTATATACTACAAACTTCCCGGCATTTCTGTGTACATAGCTCCCATTTCAGCCATTTTAAAACTTGCTGGTCAAAGACTACACCGGTCAAAGACGACACAGGTCAAAGACGACACCCGGTCAAAGAGGTTTCAATTGTTACAAACTCATGAGACACAGCCATAGATTGGTATCTTATAAGTACTGGGTTTCAACACTGAAAAGGGAAACCTGTTTCCAGACTAGAGGCAGAGTTTAATTCATAAGGGACAGCCTTCACACAGGAAATACCGTAAAACCTCGCGTATAAGCCGCACTCCCAGTTAAGGCCGATCTTATAAGCTGCACTGGCGATCTAGTCGCCGATTTTAGTACTGTATCATAGTGGCAAAAACTCGCGTATAAGCTGCACCCCGACGCTGGGCCGATCCTATAAGCCGCACTGCCGATCTGATTCGCGTACTAGCCGCAGTTTTACGGTAGCTGTTACAAGATTGGAGCTGTTACAAGATTGGAGCCCTCAGACTCAGATATTGCTGAATCGCCCAGCACAGAATACAGCCTACTCCCCCTCCCTCCTTCTCCACTAGATGTTCCTGCCTGGGGAGGAACTGGCTGCCATCTTGGCCGCCATTCTGACAGGAATTCCAAACAAAATGGCGGCTAGCTGGTACCTGTCTTGCAGACCAAAACATGAGGAACCAGCTTCAGTGATCACCTGTGATCAGCTCTGTCACTGCATGCACATATCCAGCCCATGTTTATAAGCTGTGTCTGGTTTATCGACAGCCGGCGCTATGCAACTAGAATGGCTGTTGCTAAGCAAACACTTATCCTAGCAACAAACCAATCACACCATTGAATTACATGGGTTCCATTTAGGGGGATAGGAATGCTTAAAATCCTTCTATGGGTAATATCCATATTATTGGAGGTGGATTTCCATTTATTTGGTGGCCATCTTGGATTTCAGCATACACCACTCCAACTTGTGGGGACTTTTTTTGGTCATTCTCTAGGTCTTTCTGAGACATGTGGTGATAAAATAAATTTTGTTGCAATTTGTGGCGTGAATTTCCTTGACCGGACTACTAGTGTATTTCTCCGCTGGCCTCTTGCCGCTGGCTCTGTGGGTCGGTGGCCAGGAGTCTGCATGGGTGGCCTCTTGCTGCTAGTTGTGTGGCTGGGCGGCCATCCGTCTCGTGCTGTCAGCTTTAATACAGAGATGCCTGCCTCATCCCTGCCCTTACTGACCCCCTCCCTGACCCCCTCACCCCCTGCAGCCGCCCCAGCCTTACTCGCGTCTCCAGACCTTCCACAGAAAGGCTCCGGGAACAACCACTATGACCTTGAACTTGGACTGTAGCTGGGTCCAGGCAATCCCTGTTCTTAGCGTGGAACCAGCGATCAGAAACCAGAACCAGCGAAAGGAACCAGAAATGGAACCAGAAAGTATGAGAACTCCAATCATACATTCTGGTGCCTGTTCGCTGGTTCTAAGCTAAGCACAGGGATTGCCCAGACCCAGTAAAAGTCCAAGTTCAAGGTCATGGTGGTGTTTACAAGTACCAACCTGTGCGAGAATGTCCCGTGGTACAAGTGTACCCTGTCCTCAGTCCCCCTAATGTTATGTCTAGACAGCCTCAGGACATTGTTTTTCCCATTGCCAGTTGCTACAAATGGCTAGCTTCTGCTTGCACCTTGCATTTTCAGATCTATAGGTAAACTAAACCCAATGTACATGCCCGCTCCCAGATGGGTATCAGCCACTTAGCATCAAGCTAGCAGTAGCTTCACCAATTATGGGACATTGCTTAGACCAGAGCTGGGTTATATCAGAATTCAGGCAAGGGCCTAATCTTCTTAGATTTGTCTGCTTGGCGTAAAACCTTGCATATAAGCCGCGGCTACTATGTGAGTCAGGCTTATAAGATTGGCCCAGGATCGGGTGTGGCTTATACGGGGAAAGGACAGTTCGACAGATCAGCGGTTCGACAGGACTATTCGACAGGACGATTCGACAGAATTTATAGGACTATTGGACAGATTTTTGAGACTATTGGACAGATTCCGGTTTTCAAATAGGATGATTCGACAGATTCATTTTAATAGCAATTGTTTTAATTGATGTTTAGCGGTGGTATAAGGACAAGGGACCAGGTTGAGTTAATATATGTATAATGTTAGAAAAAGGAGATGAAAAAAAGGAAAGAAAACGGGGTTCAGGGAGAGAGCCCCTGATACAATGAATATGAATTACACACAATTGACAGACTCATACAGGTGAAAAAGTTTCAAACTTTAAAAATGATAAATATTTTTTTCCAAAATGATAGATATTTTCCCCAAAAGGTATTGATTTAGAGGTTTGGCGAGAGTGAGTCAATCTCATGCAGAGATCCCTGCACAAAGTAGCATCTGATTCATTCAGAACAGAAAATTTATAAACAAGAAGAGGGGGTTCGGGGGCTCTGCCCGCGATTTATCCAATACATATCAACAATATCATAGGCCTATACATAATATAGACTGAGAGCCCAATCTGTCAAATTGTTTTGTTGAAAAAGGAGAGCTATCGAATGGTCCTGTCCAACAGTCCCAGAAAATTTAAAAATCTGTCGAACTGCCGATCTGTCAAACCGCTAATCTGTCGAACAGTCTGCCAGCCGCATAGCTTACACACAAGTTCCTGCCACTATGGTACAGTGTTTAAGTCACCATAATCAGAACGCCAGTGCGGCTTATATGATCAGCCCAAAGTCAGGGTGCGGCTTGTACGCGAGTTAGGCTTGTATGCGAGGTTTTAGGGTATTATGTATTGGTACATTTTCTATATATCAGAAAAAGGGATTCTTATGTGGGCGGATCCTGGGCAGCACAGGGACGTAGAGTTATACTTTAAGAAGGAGGGTTATATGTTAGTGTGCTGTATGATATGCTATTCATTACTTCAGTGTTGTTTCCTTTGTGAATTCCTGGGACCGCCCCTGATCCTGGATACCAGGTCTAAAGGACCCTAACTTCAATACAATATTGAAAGAAAGAATCAAGGCAGTTTAGGTTTGGTGTAACAGGTTGCAATAAAGACAACTTTATTTCTGAATGAAAAAAGTTCCGTTAAATCCAAGCTCTGACTTCGGATGAATCAGGTAAGGGGGTATAGAACTGTTTTAATTAGTGAGCCGCCTACAGCCTAGGACAAGCCTGGACGTCGGCTATATATATTATATAGGTAGCCGGACAAGGCATGCATGCATATCCGGCTACCTATAGCGCCCCTGGTCCACACCTGTCATCAACTCCCAGGAGCTCGGGACAGAGTTCGGAACAAACACCCAGCAGAACCCGCCTACATATAGAATAGTTAACATACACGCGTCCCTACACAGGTCTGAAATGTCCATGGTACTGTCTAGTCCCTAACCTGTGTGTGTGGATGAGTAGCTCTAGTCCAGTCATGGCCTTGTGCACTGCTGTCAGGTCCTATAGCTTTCACTGACCACTGGCTGCGTTCACTGGCTAAGTGGTATGGCTACCGTCAGTTCCAGCCTGCAGCGGCCATATGCAATAGCCAGGAGTTCCCTGCTTTTCTGCTGGCTCAACTCGCTCCTTATGTAATAGAATAGAGATTGGCGGAAGTCACGTGATCAGACAGTTAGAGGAGGAATCTATTCATAGAAGGTCACGTGACAAATGATGTCAGACCACAAAATGGTGCCAGCACCCAATAAACTTAGGCCAGACGACGATGGGAGTAACCTATGTTTAGCTCGATAAACTATCGCTTTCCATGCACTGACCTCTGGCTGTGTTCGATGGTTTCACTACAGTAAGTCGCTGTCCGTGCACTGACCGCTGGCTGTGTTCGATGATTTCACTACAGGAAGTCACTGTCCGTGCACTGACCTCTGGCTGTGTTCGATGGTTTCACTACAGGAAGTCGCTGTCAGTGCACTGACCACTGGCTGTGTTCGATGGTTTCACTACAGTAAGTCACTGTCCGTGCACTGACCACTGGCTGTGTTCGATGGTTTCACTACAGTAAGTCACTGTCCGTGCGCTGACCACTGGCTGTGTTCGATGGTTTCACTACAGTAAGTCACTGTCCGTGCACTGACCTCTGGCTGTGTTCGATGGTTTCACTACAGTAAGTCACTGTCCGTGCACTGACCACTGGCTGTGTTCGATGGTTTCACTACAGTAAGTCACTGTCCGTGCGCTGACCACTGGCTGTGTTCGATGGTTTCACTACAGTAAGTCACTGTCCGTGCGCTGACCACTAGCTGTGTTCGATGGTTTCACTACAGTAAGTCACTGTCCATGCACTGACCACTGGCTGTGTTCGATGGTTTCACTACAGTAAGTCACTGTCCGTGCGCTGACCACTAGCTGTGTTCGATGGTTTCACTACAGTAAGGCGCTGTCTGTGCACTGACCACTGGCTGTCTTACACTGCCTTGGTATTTCCCAAATATTGGTGCCATCAAAAGGCTACTCTGTACTCAGTGTGTCATACCATAGCCTCCCTCTCCCCATGCTTTACAGATTCCTGACTGCCACTCACTGAATTACCTTGTGCTTTAAATAGCTAAATGTACTACTAAGGCATTTTGACATTTCGGTCCCCATAGCTTGTATATGGCTTGGCTATCATGTTCAGAAATCTCTGCAGCAAACTGGTCATGTGACCAGCAGTAGACCAATCAGGGCGGACTGTAGCAGGTTACTAAGGTTACCCGAACACTCCCGCAGCCTCACTCTGACCTTGAGCCCCCAGACCGAGATTCTCCATGCATATCTAGTCATGCAGAATGTGCTGGGAGCTATCTAGATGGAGATTGTGATAGGAGAGTGAAACCCTTACAGGGTCTCCCCCTGGTGGAGGGCGCCATCACTCCAGAACTATGTCCTTTCACAGCCAAAAATAATTTTCTTATTTCAAGAAACTAAGATAAATAAACACGCCTGAAGGAAAAACAACTAGTTTTAAGAAAAAATATGTTCTTAAAACTAGTCATTGGTCTGCAAGGCGAGTTTATTTATCTTGCTTTCTTGAAATGAGAAATATATTTTTTGCTGTGTTGTCATCTTGATACATGAAAGCAGCCCTGGTGTATTCAGGTATCAAGCCAGTGCTACGGTCATAGATTGCACCCGGTCATAGATTGCACCCGGTCATAGATTGCACCCGGTCATAGATTGCACCCGGTCATAGATTGCACCCGGTCATAGATTGCACCCGGTCATAGATTGCACCCGGTCATAGATTGCACCCGGTCATAGATTGCACCCGGTCATAGATTGCACCCGGTCATAGATTGCACCCGGTCATAGATTGCACCAAGTCATAGATTGCACCCGGTCATAGATTGCACCCAGTCATAGATTGCACCCGGTCATAGATTGCACCCAGTCATAGATTGCACCCAGTCATAGATTGCACCTGGTTATAGATTGCATCCAGTCATATATTGCACCCGGTCATAGATTGCACCTGGTCATAGATTGCACCCAGTCATAGATTGCACCCGGTCATATATTGCACCCCGTCATATATTGCACCCCGTCATAGATTGCACCCCGTCATAGATTGCACCTGGTCATAGATTGCACCCGGTCATAGATTGCACCTGGTCATAGATGTTCAACTTGTACCGACTTGGTTTGACACAGGCATATAGCCTTGAGGCATTTTCCTGTCTTTTTAACAGAAATGATGGGAGGTGATCTGTATAAACTAAGGCAACAAAGGAGATGCTACACAAAAAGTACCCAGCTCCCGAGTGTGCTGCATATAAAGTGTGATTTGGAGGTCTGACTCTATTGGTTTTAATTTAGCACGGGGAGAAGAACGACCACCTTCTATATAACGACCAGCTACCGTAATGACCATCTATACAGTGAAGCTTGCTTACATTTACCTTTTGTGAGTAGTATATGAAAATAGCAGTACTACAGGCGGAGGGTTACAACATATACATGTAGTTACAAGTACATTCAGAATGATACAACTTGATATCAAGGCTTGTTTTGTTCAAATATTACACTGGGCACTTTAATGGATCACTACGGTATCTGTAGGTTTTTATGCTCAATCCACACTCTACTTTGGTTTTTATGCTAGCCCTATATAACAATTTATGTTACGGCAGTGGCTGTGTCTAGTTTTTGTCGGCTGTGATTGACTTGGTAGGCAGCGGCTTTTTTCCCTGACCAGCGAGCTGTCTGGGAGGCAGTTCCCTATATCATGTACAAAGTGTTCAGGATGACAAGCTGAGGCTCAGTCTACTGGATAAGGCTATTGTATTCCCTTTGTGTCTATTCTTCACACTTGTATAGCGAAGTCTCGGATTTCTCCGTATGGGCCGCCATGTTAGTTCTGAGCCCGCAATGTATCGTGAGACTTAGGCAGTAACCAGACACTCACAGCCCATAGCTTCCGGGGAACAAGCTGCAGTACGAGAGCAGAGCCAAGGTCTCACGAGATTGCTAGTGTCAGTGTACAGAGAGTGCCTGTAGGAACAAGTCCGCACCCGCTGGAGAGCTATACACCTACTGTACTGGACAATAAAGACAAATTTATACTGTAAACGTATATATTTTCGCGCTGTACATATTTTCGTGGATTTCGCGGATTTTAAAATCCGCGAAAATATGTACAGAGCGAAAATTTATCTAGTGTAGCCCATACTACTACCACCCATAAAATGCGCGAATTTAAATACACGCAAAACTGTATTTGTAAGTAAATGCGCGGAAATTTATACACGCGAAAATATATACGTTTACAGTACTAAAAAAAAAACGGCCCAGCACTCCCTATGTACCCTGACACCATCATTGTTACAGGAATTAAAACATACCCCCTCCCCTATCCACGAATTTTTGAGTGAAAAGAGTACCCTATTTCTAGAACTTTTGGGGCCTTAAAAGAACCCCTATTTTTAATAAATGCAAACAGTTTTAGAAACTCCACCCTTTGATTAAAATCATTGTTACTTATATAATCATGTACAAGGAAAAAATGACATCATCAGCAACAAAAAACTAGACATGTGAGTTCTACCGTCAGTTTATGAATTTCTGCAAAATCTCAGTACAGAAAACACCCCCTCTTTTCAGCTTTCAAGACCATTCCTTTGAAAAAGCACCCCTACTTCTTTTTTTAAACGATGACATTGAAAGGTAAAAATTAAAGACCCTAAAATTGCCCCCCCCCCCCCCGAGATACTAAGGGACTGATCATTTTTTATACATGAGGGGGGGGAGCAAAAGGATTTGGACCCCTTGACGGGGGGGGGGGGGAAACATTTAGACCCCTCTTGGGGAGTCGAAAAAATTTAACCTGTTTTGGGCCAAAAAGCCTGTGCGTTACTATGCTTCAAAGGGCTCGCGCGCGTGCCGATTTTTGATCCGCAAGGGGGGGGGGGGGGTAAAAAATGTTGACCTGTTGACCGGGGGGTTTAAAAATGTTGCCTGCTCTGCACGATAACCCCACCCCCCCCCTGTTGTTAACAAATGCTGACTCACTAAGAGCATGTCCGTCTTTGCTGTACACTACACACACACAGACCTTGTCTACACAAGTAGCGTCATGTTACCATGACAACGTGTTAGTCACGTGACTAACGGCGTCCAATCAGTGTAATGGCCGCTGTAATCACGGTGAGCGATAATACGGTGTGCTCGTGGTGGCATCTGTCTGAGGAGGACGTGACGTCATGACTGTCATCAAGGGGCACGTCACGTGACGTTCTTACCGCGCTGTGATTGGATTGTAACGTGTTTTTTTTTGCTAGTTGGGTTCTCAGTATAGAGCTGATTCTCTTTGGAGCTTTGAATTAAATTTGTATTTAAATATTACACGTGTTTGGTGCATAATGATTCTGTCAGAGCTTCCTTAAGGTTTAACAATAGCCGCAGGTCCCCAGGGGGTAATGCCGGGGGGAGGGTGATATCTCACTAATCCTGATAGCACCACGTGCACAAAGTGGGCGTGGCCTGACCTAATTAGCTGCAGCCGGGGGGCGTGGTCTCACACAGCCAGCTGTCAATCAATCACCACTAAGACCCAGGACCAAGGCAGGACTGCAATAATTCAATTATAAAGTCACCAGGGAGGAATAACTATAGGGAGGGCAGCGGGGGGGGGGGGGGGGGGGTGGGCTAGGGGATGAGAGGGAAACAGAGAGAGAGAGAGAGAGATACAGAGTTTCAGATGGAGAGAGAGAGACAGATAATAATAACATACATGGAGACAGAAAGAGACAAAAGACGACGCCAATACCAGGAGGACATGGGGACAGATGCAGACATAAGACAGACACGCTGTAGGCACATCGTCACGTGGTACTGAGACGTGTTACATTGTACACGTTATACACGTCCCAGAGTCACGTGGTCAAACACCACGTGACCACAACCACGACTAGTCCACGCAGAGTCCACCGTTAGTACACTGAGAAAAGAAACAGCGTCAAAAGGGAGTCCAGGTAGCCTCCAGAATGACTCCCCTCTTTAGGGGAGCCCAGGTCCTTATGTGACTCCCTTGGTGGGTCAGGGAACTATGTGACTCCCCCAGATGACTCCCTCAGGTCGCCCATGGAACCACCTAGGTTCTTTCATGCAGCCTGGACTCCCAAAAAGAGGGGAGTCATTCTGGAGGCCATCTTGACTCCCTTTTGGCGCTGCTTCTTTTCTCTGTGAGAGTTTATTCGTAGTTTCAAACTTAGTTTGAGCCCATCAATGTTTGTTTCCCGTATGTATTACAACCAATGACAGACTAACTAATGTACAATGCGGCCCTTAAGGGTTAAAGGGTTAGGTTTTCTATCCAAAACCCCAAATTAGCTCACTTAGAGTGACACTGTAAGAATGCAGTATTTGTTTATGTAGTACAACCCGGAGTCCAACACGGGCAGCGTTCTGGTTTGTGGTATTTACGTTGGCCTTGTCACATCTGTGTCAGGGGGGTTTAACTATGTTATCTTAACAACACAAGTCCTCTCAATCAGGTCGTCCCTTGAAGAGTAACCAATAGTACAAAATGACCTCACCAGGCAGAGGGAGTGGGAGGAGGGAGAGTCTTTGCGTTTTGGAATGGCACAATATCTATATAAATATCTTTATGGGAGCCTAGGTCTATATGTGACATTCCTATGTGAGTCAGGGAACTATGTGACTCCCCCAGGTCGACCAGGGAGTCACCTACTCAGGCTAGGCTCGCTTACGTAGCCAGGGCTCCGCTAAAGAGGGGAGTCATTCTGGAGGCAACTTGGACTCCATTTTGATGCTGCTTCTTTTCTCTGTGTTGCTGATTTAAAGGCGCAGATCTCGGTACCCCTCCAGCGGCAGTCGGAGTGACGCCGGGACAGGTACTCAGCCCTATATATAGGGGCGCTGGGGCTTTAAAGAAGTAGTATTAAACCCGCAGCATTTACTTGTTCCTTGCCCGTAAGGGTTATTACAGGCTCTTACAGGGTCGCCGGGTCGATTTTATACTGTATGTTGTCAAGAGGGAATAGTGATATTGGGGACTAATTTATTTCAATGGGACACCTAATGACGGGTGTGGCTGTATCACACAAACTGGTGGTGGTGCCGTCTAGACCTACACAGAAGAGGAACAACACCTTGTGGGTGCAAACGGAACTACTGGCCGCTACCCAGAATGCACTGTTTGACCTCGGTGACCTTGGGGGTTCTGCCACTAATGACCTTGAGACAGGACCGCCGACCGCGGCCCCCTCCGGTGTCTGTCACTCAATGTCACCTCAAGGTCAAACCGGCCATTCTTGAAGGTCACTCCTGTCACAGCAATAACCTTGGTGGTTTATGTGCTGACGTCACTGATAAGAAGTCTTTTATTTCGAGTTTATGTGTATACTCTTTGACCTCGGTCTCCCCACCTTCTCTGTTTCAGTGGAATCTACATTAATTTACTGTACAAATGCAGCAAGATGCCAAAGAGGATGGAGCTATGGGGGGCTTCCATAAGGTACGTACGCACAAAGGGTGGGGGGGTATGGTCTATTTTCTGAAAGTTGTTGCGTATATAAACCCTTTATTTTAATGTGTACAAGATCTTTAGTGGGGATGGGGGGGGGGGGGGCAATTTCTGGATAAAATGTGCGTACATACTTTATGGAAGCCTCCTATCATCTGACATGATGCGTGAGGAAATCTCTGCTACTGCTAGGTCTCTTATGTATCAAGTCACTGTGGAGAATCGATGTTACTAGATTTTTCGACTTGGCTCTAAATATGTACGAAATTACCATATATATATATATATATCTTATTTTTTTAGTCACCACTCCCCTCCCCCCAAAAATATTCTGTTCCGACCTCTGTGTATGGTGCTTTCACTTTTTTTTTTAAATAAAAAATGTGTTACTGGCAGGACGGACCCAGGAAGTGGAAAAATTGGAAAAATCTACAATTTTTCCAAAATCAGGCTCATCTACATTTGTGAAAACACAGTCATGTGTTGTGTCATCTGTCCGCTCTTATTTCCATTACTCTACAAATATGATGTAAACAAACATGAAATAGCCAAACATAACGTAAAAACAACTTTTTTGTCCTCATAGCATTGCATCACACTGCCCAACGTCCAGTGTTTTATCTTCATAACAGATAGGGGTGGTGTAAGGTCTATTATCAGTCTACTATTATCTCTCAGGTTCTATTTCTAACAGATATGACTTGTGTTAGGGGAACAGGACGTGTCCCATTCGTCTTCCTTCTTCTCCTGAAGGTCATCATCGGCACTGCAGGAATTAGGTCAAGGTTAGCACCAAGGTCAGATGTGACGGTCAAGGTCACACGGCGAGACGGATGGAAATAGAACATTGTGACAGGATGGGAGCGGTAAAAGACGGATTATGTTGGTGCTAACTGGAGTCTGATGGGGAGGGGAGACTGTTAGTGTACCACACACCCCAGGTGTCGCTACTAGTACGTAGGGTATAGAGCGGGGCCGTGTTGTAGGGGAGACAAGGGAACCTTTAGGGATTGTCAGCATGATAGTTTGAAGACTGTTTATTCTCTTGTAAAAAGTAAAACATTAAAGAGAACCTCCCTAGGGTTGTTCTTTAATGCATCAAATTAAGCTCCCATTCAAACACAGTTCATTCTCCCAGTTAACCCCGTACGGCCGAATTATGCATTACAGTACATTTGTAGTATGCGGTCCTTAAAGGGTTAAAACGACACTTGGGGCAACGGCTTCACCAGACCCTCCTAATTTAACACGTTAAGTGTTCTCTAAATTGTGAAGAGCCCAATTTCTGTAAAACATGCCCCCAGCTGCTCCACGGCAACCCTTAGGGGTCATTAATGTAACCCTTTTAGGGCAGCATAGTCCCTTTGGTTGTCATGAAAACAGCACTGGTGAGTAACTCACCGATGCTGCACTCCTGCATCATGACGACCCGTCAGGATATGCACAATGCACCGAGTAAGTCACTCGGGTTTGCATTGGTGCAGCATGACAACCCTACAGGGAGCGTCTAACCCCGTAGGGTCGGCATGATGCATGAATGCAGCCCTGGTGAGTAACTCGCCAGGGCTGCATTCAAGCATCATGCCCATCCTACGGGGTGAGACGCTCCTGAAGGGTCGGCATGATGCACCAATGTAGCACCGGCGAGTTAGCCGCCGGGCTGCATTGGTGCATATTTTAGCGACATGCTTCCTTGAAGGGTTAACTTGCATGTAATGACACAAACCAGTTACTGCCGCCTGATTAGGTCCGCCATGTTGTTTTCCGCCCCGTGAATCCACCAGGGGGCGCGGGGGTCGGGGCTGTATCGTCTACCTTAGAACCATCCAATGTGTCAGCCCTCTCCTCCTGTTGTCAATAGTAGTTCACCCTGACGGTCATCCATCTTGACCTCCTCTGGAGAAGGGCCTAATTCTCTCCCCCCCCCCCCCCCCCCCCGCGTGTGGCTAATCTACCCTGCACCCCCACCCCAGGCTGTTAAAGATGTGTAAGTTACAAAAAACCTCAAGTTCCTCTGGAGGGTCTTTCAGAACGGACTCGGAGGTCGATATAAATGGAATTTCGTCAACAGGGCAATATTTAAAATTGAAGAGGACATTTGTAGCTGGCAAAATGTGGTACATGTATTTACATTTGTTTTCTATAGATTTCAATAGGAAATCTTGTGAAAGAAATTTTACTAGTGGTCGTGAAACGCAGGGGGGTGACAACCAAGGTGATGACCTGATATAGTCATTGTGACAAGCTCGGGTATAACAGGATCAGATGTGACGATCTAAAGTTGCTGCCCTCCCTGCTAAACCACGCCCCTCACGTGCAACTCTCCTGTCACAGATGGACCAAGGGAGTGGTCATTCTTTTTAACAACTGGAAGGGGTGGATTTCATTTAGGGGCCGTCCATAAAGTATGTCATGCTTTTATGGGCTAAAGTTGTAGATCTACTACAAATACAAGCATGTATTTAACCTGGAGATGTCACTATCTTATGCAGCATTTACTATAATTACCATTTACAAAAACAGAAAGTGAGATATCAGTTAACCCCTCCACCATCAGTATGCTCCCCACAGCCAGCTACCCCCATACGGCACCAGGTGGCGCCCCGAGCTGTGACGTATGGCCACGTGACGTATGACGTCATCAGGCGCGTGTCCAGGACGTAATGTGGCGTGAAATGGACGCAGCGTTCTGTTAACGTCACAACACGGGGCTGTATGCATGAGGTACACGGGGGGGGGGGGGGGGGGGGGGTCACACGGGGCGACTGTTAGTGGCTACACTTTCATAACAGTGACTTATTGTCTATAATAAAGGTACATTTCATTCTACATCAACAAATGTGAAAATGATTGAACTGATATTGATTTATGATACTTATGAAACACGTTGACTTCGCCATACTGCTTTTTGTATATTGTGGGAAGTTCAATAAAACCCCTTCAAAACTTATTTAGGGTGGGGGGGGGGGGGCAGGCGGGGGGGGGGGGGGGTGTGTAGAGGGTCATATGAGGCCGGCTGCTACACTAACGTGGACGTATTGTCTATGATAAATAGGCCCGCTTAGGGTTACAATCGGGGTTACAATTCACGCACAAACTCTCGCAATCTCGCACCTCCTTGTTCAAGGATCCCAGGGGTTTTCTCGCTCTGTAAAATCTACACCCTCAGAAAAGTGAGAGTCATTGTCGCTAAAAACTCTCAGGTGAGGGTAGTTTTGGCGACTATGACTGTGTGTGTTCAATTTCTGTGTGTGTATTTCGATTTCGATTTTCTCAGTTATTTTACACATTTGAAAGAGATGGAGAGTGTTTATAACTATAAATTTGTGTGTCCTATTGACAAATACCTTCCTCTTCTTTCAAACCTGTCAAATAGCTGAGAAAATCGAGTTTGAAATATGCTTCACAAAGAGAGAGAATCCTTGGGATCCCCGTACACCAAACCCGTAATGGGCTGAGGCAGGGCGTGAAACGGCAATCATAAGGGGGCGGATATATCATTAACTAATGGTAACTTAGACATGTATTCTCTATAAATAAATACACACTATGACAGAATGGTCACATAGACATATTGTCTCTAAATGAATACACAATTTACGCATGACAATATAGAAATGTTGTCTATAAACTGAGTGTTACTCCATCATATCAGTCTGATTAAACATGTCCAATTACGTCAAAAGAGGTTTATTTGCCTATTTGTCAAAAGGTCAAAGGTTATAGGTAGTGAAGAGGACAGCGGGTTTCTACTCGGGCATTCATATTGATCAGATAATTTGCTCAGTTGAGTATTTCAGTCATGTTTTCTATGATTATAAATGACGTCATCAATGCCGTGTGCAGGACGTAATGTGCCGTGAAAATAGACGCAGGGACCCGGAAATGGCAATAACACGGCACGTACGTGGGGGGGGGGGGGGTGAGTTAGGTCTATATCTCTGAATCAGCTCATACTGAAGACAACTCTCAGGTGAATAAGGCCAACAAAAAGGTGTGTTTCAGGTAACCCGACCCTACCTAGCAAAACAGGGCCGACCCTAGACATTTATATCCAATTTAAAAAAAGAAAAGATTTCAAGTAATTTTTGGGCTATTTCAGAGTCGATGCTGTTGTTAGTGAGTCAGCGCTGAAGTTTGTGAGTCAATTTTTTACCCTAGCTAGCAAAAGAGGGCTTATCCTTGAAATTGTTATCCAATTCTGAAAAAAAAAGTTTATATTTCAAGTCACTGAGGGGGGGGGGGGGCTGAGGTCTCTATCTACGAGTCAGCTCATGATGCAGAAAACCCTCAGGTGAATAACTACACTGTAAAAAGGTGGTTCTCACTTGTGTAAGTGTACAGCAGATCCTACTGTAGGTGTACAGTTTATTGTAGGTTAACACTAGAATCTACTGTAAATCCATTCTACAGTAGATTCTACTGTAGATATTCTGCTGTGTACCTACACTAACTATTTACTACGGTGGCCGACAAGGCTCACTCAAAAAAGAGTAGTATGAAAACTGTCAACTGTCAACAGCGAAAATTGTTGCTGTCAACTGTCAACTTTTTCAATTTCATCATTTTTTTCAGATATGAAATTTTTTAAATTATTTTTTAACATTGAAAATAGTTGCTGTCAACTGTCAACAGCGAAAATTGTTGCTGTCAACTGTCAACTTTTTCAATTTTATCATTTTTTTCAGAAGTGAAAAAATATTTTTATTTTTCAACATTGAAAATAGCTTGGGGCTTTATCAGGGTAATTGGCTATTCCACCCTACTGTTGTTATAGTATGGCGTAGAAATAGACCATATTAATTTTCATGTGAAAAGTTACTATTCTTAAGTACTAAAATGGCTGTTCTTTTCTCCACACCCCTATGGAGACACTGATGCTCATTCTCCACGGGCTGTTTCTCCACGATGATGTCACCAAAATAGCTATAAAACCAATCTTTGATTGTCTATTTTGATGAAAGTAATTAAGAATTACATAAAATGAATACAGAGATCCACTCTAATCAGTCTGAACTCCTGTTTTTTCCACTTATGGTGCATTGGATCACATCACACTTGGCTCCACCTAATGGAGAAACCTGCCGTTCGGACAGATTATCGTGGACCTCTGTCTATATATCATACGCCCACACATCATGTCTAAGTGAACTTTGCACGATACAGTATATATGTATCATGTGAGCGACGTGTGACATTTCACCAACTGATGTCATCCGTCCTTGAACCTCTCCCAATTTCCTGGAAATCTCAGTTCAATGTCCACATTTTTGTCGTTCCATGTTTTTAGCCTCCAGGTATGAGTAGACTTAGAAAGTGGCTTCACCATGACCCGGACGGCTTGTGACAATGTTTACTGGGTATTTGAAACACAGGGAACATGAAACCACTTTGAAATTCAACATGAGTTAAAGTGGCATTCTCACCAAGCGTTTCCCACTCACAATTCTAGTACTGTTCTAGTCCGCTATGTGGTAAGTGCGAGTGGTGAGAATGCCCCTTTAACGTAGCTGAGCAGTAGAATCTATTGCATTTTTACAGTATAAACAGACGTATTTCTTGTTTTACTATTGACGGTGTTGAGTTCCGGGACCCATGAAGGGGGGGTCACAACAGGGTCTGCATGTCGCGTGTCAGTTTTAAGAAATGACCATGTCGCATGTTGCACTGTTGCATGTCTATGTCACTTATAAATACTAATGTCTCATGTCGACTTTAAGAACCGTCCATGTCCCATGTCACTATCTTTTTAAGCCTTATGTCGCATGTCGATTTTAAGAAATGCCCATGTCGCCATTGATATCAACACACACAGAAAAGTGAGAGTCATTGTCGCTAATACTACCCTCACCTGAGAGTTAGGCAGTGCCCACACCGGGCTATGGAGTTTTAGTCAGTTTTAGCGACAATGACTCTCACTTTTCTGAGGGTGAAATTTAGGGGTCTAGAGCCATAGTTCCATCAGATGCTACACAAGCAGGCTACTACCTCCCCCCCCCCCCCCACAGCCTGCCCTGAGCATGCTGATCACGTGGGTTACTGGTGACGTGTTTAGACGTCCTATTGACGGACGTAATTACAGTCAACGTCAAAGGGCAGGGACGCTGTGTGCTATTGGCAGGCACATTCTGGGACGGAGCTTAACGGACGAACTACGTCTCTGAGGTGTTCACTTCTCTGACAGATGCCTCTTTCCTGCCAAATTCCTGGTTTAGCGTCAAACCCAGTTCCATAAAGGATCATACCTTATTTCATGGCGGATATAATGATCACTATGCTTAAGTACTAGAAATCCCGTATCCCATGCCCCCCATGGGATACAATGTTCCTGTATCACATTGCCTATGACATCATCATTTGTTCAAATTCTTATGGCCATTAATATGCAATTTAACATATTTTTAAGGTTAAAAACCATGAAATAAAGGCAAAGGCCCATGGTCAGAGAATTTTTGGTATCGTTCCCCCCTCGGTGGGGCTGAGGTGCATCCCACTCAGCCTGCGGCTTCGTGGGATACTGCCCCAGCCCCACCTCGGGGGGAACGATACCAAAATATCCTCTGGCCATGGGCCTTTGTCTATTTAGCACCAGTGGACAAAGATGGTCGTATCAGGACAGAGAGGTGATCAGCTCAGGTGGCGCCACCTGTGGCACAGAAGGGGGCAGGGAGTGAGGGATGTCGGGAAATTGGAGGATTTAGGGGCAGTGGGGGAGGGGAGGGGGCAGGGGGGGAAAGAGGGCGGTAAGGGAAGAGGATTGTGGAGATTAGGATCACGGGAGGAAGCTGTGAAGTGGGAGTAAAGCTGTCAAGGCAGGAGGTGGGGGGAGGAAAGGAGCACAGAGAAAAGAAGAAGAATCACAGTGACTCACAAATAGGAGTCTGGACTCGATCACTGAGGTAACTCTCTCCCCCGACTCTAAAGTGACTCCCAATCATTAGGGATTCTTAGAGTAGGTCACTATAGAGTTATTTTAGAGTCCTGCTAATGTTAGGGAGTCATTTAGAGAAAAGAAACAGCGTCAAAAGGGAGTCCAGGTTGCCCCCAGAATGAATCCCCTCTCTAGGGGAGTCCAGTTCGCCTAAGGGAGCCTAGTTGACTCTCTGGCTAACCTATAAGGGAGTCACCTGGGGGAGTCATATAGCTCTCTGGGTCATATGAATCCCCCAAGTGACTCCCTTAGGTCAGCCAGACAGTCACCTGGGCTCCATTAGGTGACCTGGACTCCGTTTGAAAGAGGAGTCATTCTGGAGGCAGCCTGGTCTCCCCTTTGACGCTGTCTCTTCTCTGTGTGGCAGTTTTAGAGAATCTACTGTAGATTCACAGTATATTCTACTGTGTACCGTATCCGCCCGTTTTAGCGCGCCTGCGCCTGTATATTTCATCCTCTACTTTGTCCTTTGCTTATACAGGACATGCGCTAATTTGAGATCAAATTTTAGTGCTTTATATTATCTTGGTACACTCTTCCACCCTGCGCTAAAACGGGACGCGCTAATTTGGGCACCTGCGCTAAAAACTGGCGGAAACGATACCTACAATAACCTGTACACCTACTGCAGTTCGTACTGTACACCTACATAAAGTCAACCCTTTATTAACAGTGTGGTGATAGGGAAGGCAGGAAGGTAGAGACAGGTATTCAGTTAGACTTGCTCAAGTTTTAGAATTTGAATAAAGACTAAAACGGCTTTTTTTCTATGATATACTTTTCTCAATTGGGAGCAGCTAGGCGGGTGGGGGGGGGGGGGGGTACCGTGCGTGGAGGAAGGCTCCCGCTGACGCAGGCCAGTCTAGCATTCAGTGACAGAGCCGGAGACGGAGGTAGGGAAGGACAGATAAAAACCAGGATGTCAGGGAGGGAATTGAATAAAGTAGAGCTGTGGGGTGTAGGTGCAGGTGCTAAGGGAAGGAAGGACGGTGGCCAATGACCGCTTCCCAGCTACAGTACCCCATCCGGTCCTCCGACTGGTCGTGTATCCCAGAATCCAACTACGAGTAAGGTTGGATTCTAGGAACTTCCTACTAAATCTACCCTCCGCCCAGCACTCTCTCCAAGGCAACACCCTCCCCCCCCCCACTAAGAACCTGTCCACCCCCTTCCCCGGTCTACCCCCCTCCCCCCCCCCCTCCCCCCTCCCCTCCCCCCAACCAGGTCTCCAAACAACATTATGACGTTGGCTGATTGAATCTGTCCCAGCACCCCCATTTATCGCCCCCCATCCCCTCTACCCCCCCCCCCCCCTCAACCCCCCCCTCAATCCCACACTGTCAGAAGTTAGTGTAGCTGCACAGTGATATATACTGTAGATTTACAGTATAAAAGAACATATTTTTGGATTCCAGCATTACATATTGTTCAGCTGCAGTCATGTATTGTAAAACCCCCACACAGAAGGCTGTGGGTTCTAGTCTCGCCTTAGGTAGTACATGTTTATTCCTCTATTTCTTTAACCCTTTGGACATGCACTTCCATCTAAATTGATATAAGAAATATTAGATAGTGAATATTTGAATAATTTATATTTGTTTGAATTAGATATTTATGCATATTTCAATAATACTACCCATTGTGCCAAGGTGAGACTCAAACCCAGATGATGGATTTCAGTAGGTGAGTTTGTAGCTCAACAGTATGTAATACTGGAAACCAAAAATACCTCATTTTATACTGTGCAGCTACAGTACTTACTTCTAACAGTTCATCTCCCCACCCTGCTCCCAAACCACCAATCTGCGCCTGTCAATACACAGCGTCACCATGGCAACACCCAACACCCACCTCTCACCATAATCTCGCCAAATCCCGCTAAATCCCGCTGCCCATTCATCCGGGTCCCACGGCAGAAGAAGCTCCCGGTAATTCCGGCGGCCTTTTCATCTTTTCATCTCACTGGTTCCTCGCCAGGTGGCAGTACCGTCAATGGCCGTCATAAATATTTTATGTCATGCCTTTTCAGAGGTTGGTATTAAAAGTGGTGCCAGCGGCCAGACAAGTTTTGAGTCAATTCAGCAAATCGTGCCGGCTGGGACCTGTACCGGAAGGGGTGGTCATGGTCTGGACACTTCCACATCTGGGTAAGGGTCCCGCGTATGGTAGCTGGGTACAGCGGCAAGTTGGGGCCTGGGTCGACCCCTAAAATCGACATGCCACATGGACATTTAGGGCCTTAGTGGCATGCGACATGGGGAATGTAAGAGATAGTGACATGGGACAGGGCGACATGGGCATTTCTTAAAATTGATATACAATTATAAATCCTATGGCCATCATTTTGGGAATAATGGGAGTTAAAATCTGGTATGTAGCTTAATATCTCATATGTTAGAAAAATGTCAAAATCTCATTTTTCAAAAAAAGATTCTAGCTGCCATGGCACCACACAGTGCTTACAGGAGAGAAATAATGGTAGTAACAGAGCTATATTGGTTAAATTTTCGCTCTGTATACATTATCGCAGATTTTAAAATCAGTGAAATCCGCAAAAATATCTACAGCCCAGAATATAATACATTTACTACTAATATGCTGCCCCTACTGAGGCGCCCCAGGGCTCTGTTACATTGTGTAAAAAGAGGGTGTTACAAACAAATCTTTTTTACGCTGTTGTCACGAAACAAAATTTACGTTACTGTTTTATTTACGTTATTGACGTTTTTTAACATTATGGACTCAATTTGTAAAAATCTAGATTTGCCTAAATCAGCCAAAATTTGAAGACAACTGCGTAAATAAGTTAGTCATAACGTAAAAAAATAATTTTAAGTTCCGTAACGTAAATTTTGTTTTGTAACGGCCCCCCAGTGGGCGGGGACAGAACCAATCTGTCAGCAGTAGAATTAGCAGCGTGATACCTGAATGTGACTTGTACCTGATAACTCTGCTGCAGAATGAATCAATATGTGCGTCAATACGCCGCACCCACAGGGTGCACCCCTCACAATGGGGGCGGTGTAAATAGTTAAACAAATAACCACAGCACCCAACACTAATACATATACCACAAACTGATGTGCAGGTTATGAGGTATATGGAGAGAGTGTGGAGCGGACAGTATGCAGCCAGGCAGAAAGGATCACTGCCCTTGAAAATACCTGAGCTATTATCTACAGTGAGATCTCAATAATCCGACCGACCCCGTTTCTGGTAACACAGGGCCGGATGTTAAATCTGCCGGATTAATGAAGCATATCTTATATGCTTCTGTATAAAACTGGCCCTGACAAAGGAGTATGATAATTAAGGCCCCCAGGTTATTGAAGGTAATCCCACTGTAGAACATAAGGCCACTCAAAAAAAATCAACTGGTTTCTCATCAGCTTGTGCATTATAAAAGATCATGATTTGGGAAAACGTCTTTTCTTTATTTGTTTATTTTTAAATTGTTCCTAAAACATGTGTTGAGATTTTGACAAAAATTGGGACATTTGGTTTCCAATTAAAGCTTATGTATGCTGTCAGTAATGCAGAAATAACAACGTTTGCAGATCAACAAACCCTTAACTACTGAAATTGTTTGCGTAAAAGTCCAAATTTCCCTATATATTTTGGACCCTAAATATAACGACTGGTGATGAGAAACCACTTTTTACATTTCTGAGTGGCCTGAAGTAACCTGGAAAAACAATAACTGTAAGAGCGTTCCTCCCCAGACACATAATCTAACTGCCTATGTCGTATGACGTCACGGCATGACGTGACGTATGACGGGGCGGTGACCTCATTACTGCGTGGCGCATTGATCTCTGTACCCGAGGTGAGAGGGCAGCAGAAAGTAGTCCCGGCACAGAGCTGCTCCCTGATTACTACGCCGTCTTACATCTCCCACAATGCACTCCGTCAGGGCCTGTGGTATCTCATTAGGGAAACCATTAGGGGGAATTATTGTAATGTGATGTCAGAAATTAGCATTGTTATAGCTCAAGTAACATTCAACTAATACTACTGCTAATGCTCAACTGGTTCTACCAATGTTGAACTAACATTACAAGAAGAAGATATCGATCTTTCAAAAACCCTGCAAGTCACAATTGTATGACAATTGTTGTCCCTGAGAAATAAAGCATTTGCCCAATTAATATTTGGTGGGTAAAAAAGGAAGAGAATTAGCATTTTTATAGGAAAACTATTCAGGTAAATAAAACTGGTTCCACCAATGTTGAATTAAAATTACAATAAGAAGATATCAATCTTTGACAAGGCTCTACAAGTTTTAATTGCATGACATTGTTGTTCTTGAGAAATTAACACTCTGTGGTATTTTATTAGGGAAACTATTAGGGGGAATACTTGAAATGTTAAGTCAGAAATTAGCATTGTTACCAGTGGGCACGGAACATTGAACTGACAATGACAGCTGGTTCTCCATCTTGACTCAACATTGATCTGAATAACAGCTGCACTTACTGGATATGTTCAACCGGTTGTACAAAAATTAGATTTAACATTATGGTCAGAAGATATCAATTTGATCTACCTGAAGGCCCTGTGACTTGTAACTGCATGACTTGTTCCTGAGAAATAAAGGATTTGCTCAATCACCATTTAGTGACGAAAAAAGAAGAGAATTTCCATTTTATTAGGAAAACTATTGAGGAAAATTAAACACTGGCTCCACTAATGTTCAACTAACATTACGGTAAGAAGATATCGATTCAATCTTCCTAAAGGCCGTGCGACTTCTAACCGCATGACTTAGTTGTTTTTGGGGAATAAAGCATTGGCTTAATCACTATTAAGCGACGAAAAAGTTCATTTGTTAGAAGATGCCATTTGGCTGCCATTTAACTAACAATAATAGAACACAGTGGAGGCTGGAAGTGTTTACATAGCATGGAGAAGGCCAGTAAAAGGGAGGCTGGCCTAGCAATATTAGGTCAAAAAGAGGAAAACGTGTATTTCAGGTTACATGGTCTTAAATATAGGGCGGGCAGTGGGATTTAAATTCTTTATTTATTTTATACTTTGGCCTGAAAGGTACTTAGAATGGACTCGTGAACTGCAGTGCCGACTCGGCAATGACGGCCTCGACTCAGACTTTGTTAATGGCTCTGAAATAGCCCCAACATGACCTAGAGTACAAATCAATTTTCAAAATTGGATAAAAATCTTCTTTTCTTTAAAAAAATGCGGCCTTAGGCCAAAAAAGAAAAGGTTGGGGAGAAGATGTAGGGGCAGTAGGTCGAATTTCTTTTCTTTCTCTACATTTTTTCTTTTGACATGAAAATACTAGCCAGCCTCTCCAAAGACCCTAAAAACGTAGGGTCGGCCCTGTTTTGATAGGGTCGGTCAGGTGACCTGAAACAAACCTCTTTTTTTTGCCTTAGCCTGATTGTGGCTATTTCTGTCTGTTTCCGGCTGACCTTCTGGGCTATTAGAGCTGCTTTTTCAGGCTTGTTTTAGAGACGCTGACCCCCCCCCCTCCCCCCCCCCCCGTTCTGCACGCACCTGCTGCCGCGCCGTGATTCATCACCTTAATGAGGTCACGGCCATCATGAGGCTCACGGCGCATGCCCCGGGGATATCCCACTTCCTGCAGCGTCTTGATGCTACTTCCGGTCCAGTAGGTACAGCAACCACCCGTGATACCCCCCCCCCCCCCCCCAGGCTGAGGCTTAACTCTTAAATGCATTAACGCATCATGCCCTTGGTCAACGTGATGCGTAAATGCAGCCCTGGTGAGTAACTCGCCAGGGCCGCATTCATGCATCATGCTGACCCTACAGGGTTGAGACCCTCCTGAAGGGTCGGCATAGGGCTGCATTGGTACATTATGTTGACAAATGTCATCTTTTAGCGACATGCCATCATTAAAGGTTTAACCACTGAGGTCGGATGGAGTTGTGTGTGTGGGGGGGGGGGGGGGGGGTGTTGTCCATTAAAGTACCTCACCCATTCAGCCCAGGGTACACCAATCATAGACCTGGCTACCTGTGTCTAATCGCCAGTTCCCTCTACTACTGTCGGCTCGCTGTCTCTTATACATACAAGGCCACTCAAAAAAAAAGTTGTTTCTCATCATGTATGTCTGAGAAATCTGACGAGGGAGGCTTTTTTTTGTTTTTGGCTCGCAGGCCAAAATGTGTAGCATAATTTACGATTCTTTGGAGCCGAAACTCACATTTTATTGGTTGAGAATTAATTGATATTTAAAAGTGTAAGTTTAATTTGATACCAAATATGACCAATTTTGTCCATTTTTATCAGGTTTTCCATCAATAATTTGTCAACAGAAGAAACGTTTTCCTCAAAACAGATTTTTATGAGGCGTGTGGTGATGAGAAACCATTTTACTTTTTTGACTAGCCTAATGGTGTGCCTTGGTGATGAGAACGGCACATTGTACACACAGGCAGCATGACTACCCACTAACTAAGGTGGGAAGTGGCTTCCAGTGCTATATCATAAAAATGGTACACACAAAATGGCTGACGACTCATCTGACCATGTGTGGATCAACAAGGGAAAAGGGACCTCCCTGCGGGACTTGAAGTACCAACTTTGGCTACCAGGGGGCTCCATATGGCCAAAAAAGGACCAAAATATAGCAAAAACGTATAGATCTGTACTACTTTTTATGTAGAAGATTCCATCTTTGGTGAAAACATTCCATATTTGGGATTGAAAAGAACGTTTTATAGTTAAGGGAGTGGTAATTTTTTAACAACAGGGGGGGGTCGGTGGATTTTTGCGCAAGCGCTTTGACATTTTTGTGGTCCCCCCACGGGAGGCAACAAAAAAAATGTTGTCCCCGCCTCAGGCAAAAGAAGCGTGGCCGACCGCTTTGAGCTATAGTTACGCACTGACTTTTTGGCCAAAAAGGGGTGTAATATTTTTGGTCCCCCCCCCTCTCAAGAGGGCAAAGTCATTTATCACTAGCTTGGGGGGGGGGAGGGCTTGGTGGATTTTTCCCAAAACAACTATTTTTTTCCCTCTCCTCCCCTTCCCCCACCCCACCGATTAGGAGGAAGTTATCTCAACTCCCCCCACCCCCCCTCCCCACTACCTCGGGATGATCAAAGGGTGTGGTGTACCAGAGTCTACCGGAGTGTACCAGAGTGTAGCAGAGTGTACCAGAGTGTAGCAGAGTGTACCAGAGTGTACCAGTGTGTAGCAGAGTGTACCAGAGTGTACCAGAGTGTAGCAGAGTGTAGCAGAGTGTAGCAGAGTGTAGCAGAGTGTAGCAGAGTGTAGCAGAGTGTACCAGAGTGTACCAGAGTGTACCAGAGTGTACCAGAGTGTACCAGAGGGTACCAGAGTGTACCAGGGGGTACCAGAGTGTACCAGAGTACCAGAGTGTACCAGAGTGTACCAGAGTGTACCAGAGTACCAGAGTGTACCAGAGTGTACCAGAGTGTACCAGAGTGTAGCAGGGTGTAGCACTACCAGAGTGTACCAGAGTGTACCGGAGTGTACCAGAGTGTACCAGAGTGTAGCACTACCAGAGTGTACCAGAGTGTACCAGAGTGTAGCAGGGTGTAGCAGAGTGTACCAGAGTGTACCAGAGTGTAGCAGAGTGTAGCAGAGTGTACCAGAGTGTAGCAGAGTGTAGCAGAGTGTAGCAGAGTGTACCAGGGTGTACCAGAGCGTACCAGAGGGTACCGAAGTGTAACAAAGTGTACAAGTGTAGAAGAGTGTAGCAGAGTGTAGCAGAGTGTAGCAGAGTGTAGCAGAGTGTACCAGAGTGTACCAGAGGGTACCAGTGTACCAGAGTGTACCAGAGGGTACCAAAGTGTAACAAAGTGTACAAGTGTAGAAGAGTGTAGCAGAGTGTACCAGAGTGTACCAGAGGGTACCAGTGTACCAGAGTGTACCAGAGGGTACCAAAGTGTAACAAAGTGTACAAGTGTAGAAGAGTGTAGCAGAGTGTAGCAGAGTGTACCAGGGTGTACCAGAGCGTACCAGAGGGTACCGAAGTGTAACAAAGTGTACAAGTGTAGAAGAGTGTAGCAGAGTGTAGCAGAGTGTAGCAGAGTGTAGCAGAGTGTACCAGAGTGTACCAGAGTGTACCAGAGTGTACCAGAGGGTACCAGTGTACCAGAGTGTACCAGAGGGTACCAGAGTGTACCAGAGTGTACCAGAGTACCAGAGTGTACCAGAGTGTACCAGAGTGTACCAGAGTGTACCAGGGTGTACCAGAGTGTACCAGAGTGTACCAGAGTGTAGCAGGGTGTACCAGAGTGTACCAGAGTGTACCAGGGTGTACCAGAGTGTAGCAGAGTGTAGCAGAGTGTACCAGGGTGTACCAGAGTGTACCAGAGTGTACCAGAGTGTAGCAGAGTGTAGCAGAGTGTACCAGAGTGTACCAGAGTGTACCGGAGTGTACCAGAGTGTACCAGAGTGTACCAGAGTGTACCAGAGTGTACCAGAGTGTACCGGAGTGTAGCAGAGTGTAGCAGAGTGTAGCAGAGTGTAGCAGAGTGTAGCAGAGTGTACCAGAGCGTACCAGAGGGTACCGAAGTGTAACAAAGTGTACAAGTGTAGAAGAGTGTAGCAGAGTGTAGCAGAGTGTAGCAGAGGGTACCAGAGTGTACCGGAGTGTAGCAGAGTGTAGCAGGGTGTACCAGAGTGTACCAGAGTGTGACAGAGTGTAGCAGAGTGTACCAGTGTGCCCGAGTGTACCAGAGTGTACCAAAGTGTACCAGTGTAGCAGAGTGTAGCAGAGTGTAGCAGAGTGTAGCAGAGTGTACCAGAGTGTACCAGAGTGTACCAGAGTGTACCAGAGTGTACCAGTGTACCAGTGTACCAGTGTACCAGAGTGTAGCAGAGTGTAGCAGAGTGTAGCAGTGTACCAGAGTGTACCAGAGTGTACCAGTGTACCAGTGTACCAGAGTGTACCAGAGTGTACCAGAGGGTACCAGAGTGTACCGGAGTGTAGCAGAGTGTAGCAGGGTGTAGCAGAGTGTACCAGAGTGTACCAGAGTGTACCAGAGTACCAGAGTGTACCAGAGTGTACCAGAGTGTACCAGAGTGTACCAGAGTGTAGCAGGGTGTACCAGAGTGTACCAGAGTGTATCAGAGTGTACCAGAGTGTAGCAGAGTGTACCAGAGTGTACCAGAGTGTACCGGAGTGTAGCAGAGTGTAGCAGAGTGTACCAGAGTGTACCAGAGTGTAGCAGAGTGTAACAGAGTGTAACAGAGTGTAGCAGAGTGTAGCAGAGTGTAGCAGAGTGTACCAGAGTGTAGCAGAGTGTAACAGAGTGTAACAGAGTGTAGCAGAGTGTAGCAGAGTGTAGCAGAGTGTACCAGAGTGTACCAGAGTGTAGCAGAGTGTAGCAGAGTGTACCAGAGTGTAGCAGAGTGTAGCAGAGTGTACCAGAGTGTGACAGAGTGTAGCAGAGTGTACCAGTGTGCCCGAGTGTACCAGAGTGTACCAGAGTGTACCAGAGTGTACCAGAGTGTACCAGAGTGTACCAGAGTGTACCAGTGTACCAGAGTGTAGCAGAGTGTGGCAGAGTGTACCAGAGTGTACCAGAGTGTACCAGAGTGTACCAGAGTGTACCAGTGTACCAGTGTACCAGAGTGTACCAGAGTGTACCAGAGGGTACCAGAGTGTACCGGAGTGTAGCAGAGTGTAGCAGGGTGTAGCAGAGTGTACCAGAGTGTACCAGAGTGTACCAGAGTACCAGAGTGTACCAGAGTGTACCAGAGTGTACCAGAGTGTACCAGAGTGTAGCAGGGTGTACCAGAGTGTACCAGAGTGTATCAGAGTGTACCAGAGTGTAGCAGAGTGTACCAGAGTGTACCAGAGTGTACCGGAGTGTAGCAGAGTGTAGCAGAGTGTACCAGAGTGTACCAGAGTGTAGCAGAGTGTAGCAGAGTGTAGCAGAGTGTAGGAGAGTGTAGCAGAGTGTAGCAGAGTGTACCAGAGTGTAGCAGAGTGTAACAGAGTGTAACAGAGTGTAACAGAGTGTAGCAGAGTGTAGCAGAGTGTACCAGAGTGTACCAGAGTGTAGCAGAGTGTAGCAGAGTGTACCAGAGTGTAGCAGAGTGTAGCAGAGTGTACCAGAGTGTGACAGAGTGTAGCAGAGTGTACCAGTGTGCCCGAGTGTACCAGAGTGTACCAGAGTGTACCAGAGTGTACCAGAGTGTACCAGAGTGTACCAGAGTGTACCAGTGTACCAGAGTGTAGCAGAGTGTGGCAGAGTGTACCAGAGTGTACCAGAGGGTACCAGAGGGTACCAGAGTGTACCAGAGTGTACCAGAGTGTACCAGAGTGTACCAGAGTGTACCGGAGTGTACCAGAGTGTACCAGAGTGTACCGGAGGGTACCAGAGGGTACCAGAGTGTACCAGAGGGTACCAGAGTGTACCGGAGTGTACCGGAGTGTACCTGAGTGTACCAGAGGGTACCAGAGTGTACCAGAGTGTACCAGAGTGTACCAGAGTGTACCAGAGTGTACCAGAGTGTACCAGAGTGTACCAGAGTGTACCAGAGTGTACCAGAGTGTACCAGAGTGTACCAGAGTGTACCAGAGTGTACCGGAGTGTACCGGAGTGTACCAGAGTGTACCGGAGTGTACCGGAGTGTACAAGGGTGTACCAGAGTGTACCAGAGGGTACCAGAGGGTACCAGAGGGTACCAGAGGGTACCAGAGGGTACCAGAGTGCTAGAGTGTACCAGAGTGTACCAGGGTGTGGCAGAGTGTAGCAGGGTGTACCAGAGTGTACCAGGGTGTGGCAGAGTGTAGCAGAGTGTAGCAGAGTACCAGAGTGTACCAGAGGGTACCAGAGTGTACCAGAGTGTACCAGAGTGTACCAGAGTGTAGCAGGGTGTACCAGAGGGTAGCAGAGTGTACCAGAGTGAGTGAGGAGGGGTAGCACCCACAGCACCACCTGACACCTGACACCTGGCGGTCACGTGGTACAGTCTGGGCAGGCACCACCTGGGGTAGTACTCACCAGGGCTACAGCCATGCACCATGCCAACATACGGCATACATATTTAAACAAAGTGTTTACAGTGTAGAGCATCAAAGCACTTTGTGGCCCTTAACCCTTTAAGGCTAGGTGTCACAAGAAGATGACTTTGGTCGTCATGATGGACCAATGCAGCCCCATCGAGTAACTCGCCGGGGCTACATTGGTGCATCATGCTCACCCTTTGGGAGTGTCTCAACCCAGTAGGGTCGGCATGATGCTTGAATGCAGCACTGGTGACTTACTTTCCAAAGTTACAATTATGCATCATGATGACCAAGGGCATGATGCATTAAGGTATCACGGCGTCCTTAAGTGGTTAAAGGGTTAATGTGAGTCAGGTGTGGCGGCAGAAGACACTTTGTAATCTGCTGTCATCCAATCTCATGACCTGAAAATCTTTAATCTTCATATTGTGATGTCGCTACTGCCTCAGCCTTAGGCCAAAAAAAAGGTGTGTTTCAGGTTACATAGTCTGAAAATCTAGGTAGGGTAGGTCGGATTTAAAAAAAAAAAAAAATTAAATCTTTTTACTTTGGCCTGAAAAATACCCAAAACTGACTCGCAAACTTCAGCGCTGACTCATCGACAACGGCGTTGAATCGTGAACTATCAAATTGACTCTGAGATAGCCCCAAAATTACTTCCTGCTTTTTTTTAAAATTGGATAAAAATGTCTAAGGTCGGCCCTGTTTTGCTAGGTAGGGTCGGGTAACCGTCTTGATAGAAAACGTTTTTTTTAAGACAGATGAAGATATAAATCGGCTACCAATAACTAATTCAAAGTGGTTTAACATCCATTAACTTTTTCAGGCTATTTTATCTTCATCTGCTCTAAATTAAACGTTTTCTATCAGGTCGGTCAAAGATGGCACCCAGCCCAAGATGGCACCCGGTCAAAGACTATAGGCTACTTTTTTCTTCATTTTAATCACATACCCGGTCAAAGACGGCACCGGTCAAAGACGGCACCGGTCAAAGACGGCACCGGTCAAAGACGGCACCGGTCAAAGACGTTTGAAATGTTACAAACTCATGAGACTGAGCCTATAACATTGGCTCGATATCATGAGACACAGCCTGTAATCCAATGTCAACTGCACAAGGGCTGTTTGAATGTTCATATTCTGATTTGGCTCCTCTCTGTGTTGTCTTACTATTCTGTTGTACAAATACATGTCTGTAACAGGACTTCACTCAGTGCTTTACTAACTAATATTCCTCCAGGCCTTATTCAAAACCAACACTGTAAAAAGTTGTTGTTCGTGAACAGCAAAATTTGCTGTAAGTGTACAGTACTTTAGCTGTAAATAATAATACAGCAAATTCTACTTTACATGTACAATTCTGTTACTGTAGATGCAGGTTACGGTAGTGACTTGTAGATCTACAGTACTTTTCCCTGTAATATGTACATGAGAGGTCATCGGATGGATCCTAGGTCTAGCCACCTCTCATCAGGGATCTTTAGCAACAAGGCTGTAGCTCATTTAATACAGACATGGCAGAGGTAAATTATATCCCAATATGACCATTTGTAACACTGGCTCTGTGGCACAACGGATCAGCGCCTGCCTCCAACACTACAGGTGGTGAGTTCAATCCTTGGTGGAGCCACTTCTCTTGTTTTACCTACATCCACCTACAATTAGTTTTTCCCTCACATGGATGATTAAAAATATCACCAGCACTGGGAGGCGAACCCCAGACCTTTACAAATTATTATTAATCAGTTGAGAAGTAGAGTAGAGATATATAGACAAATGCCAACGCCCATTGATACTGTCTCTGTTGTATTTCACGAGTGGGGCCTGGGGCCATATCCCACGAAGCCGCAGGCTGAGTGGGATATGACCCAGCCCCCATGAGTGAAATACATCAGAGACAGTATCAATGTAGTTGGCATTTGTGTTTATTTTTTATTTGAAGCCATTTAATGAAAAAAAACACTTTTCCCAGCCCATTGAATACGGCCACATTGTATTCAATGGAGGCATTGAATACTGCCCTTCAGTGCTAAAGCATAGGGAATCTTGTATTTCAAAAAAATAAATCCCAATATGAATGTTTGTAACACTGGCTCTGTGGCGCAACGGATCAGCGCCTGTCTCCAACACCACAGGTGGTAAGTTCAATCCTTGGTGGAGCCACTTCTCTTGTTTTACCTACATCCACCTAAAATTCGTTTTTCCCTAACATGGATGGTTAAAAATGTCTCCAGCACTGGGAGGTGAACCCAGAACCTTCAGACTATGATTTACAATCAATTTTGCTGTACAGTAACAGTAGATTCTGCTGTCCCTATACAGTACATAGTGCTGTAAATATACAAAAGCTCACTTGCTGTAGGTCTACAGCACAATCTACTGGAACCAAAGTTGCCCCAAGTATTTGGCGTACAGGAACACTACTTACTTCTAACAGTGAAGGATGCATCGTGTGTGCCGTATGCACAGGGGAGGTGTCTGTAGTTAGTACATCTGACGGCTGGGGCTAAAAAAAGATTTTACTAAAAACTAGTTAGGATTTCCACAAATAACATACTTCTTTTCCCCGAATATACCGTTAGTAACGGTGAATCAACCTCATAGAGGAACAGGTAGAGGCACAAATACAGCCATATTGAGTGAAATGGAGAGATATGTTGCATTACATGTGCACCCAGTAGAGGGATAACCTGGGGATAACGCTATTGGATACGATTCCATCATGTTCTCCCTGCCTAGAGCCCCCATTTATATTCCACACCCACTTCCCCCGAGGGAGTGATCATATTTTAACAACAGGAGGAGGGGTGGGTTTTTCGCAAATGCTTACGGGTCGAAAATCTGTGGGCGAGCGGGCCCTCTGAAGCATAGTAACGCACACACATTTTGGCCCAAAATAGATTAGTTTTTTTTTTACTCCCCCCCAAAAGAGGGGTCCAAATTTTTTTACAGCCCCCCGGTCAAGGGATCCAATTTTATTTTGCCCCCCTACCAACGCCCACCCCCTACCGTGGTTAAAAGATCATCACTCCCTTACGTGGTTACAGCCAAACACATGCGGCTATTGGAACCAGGACATAATCAAGGGCTGTGTATGAAGGGCCATGTACAGGGAGATGATCCTGTTACCATGGCAACCCGCCCATAGTTACCATTTAGCGTCATGCGCCGCCATTACTACCCCATCACTCCTCATGAGGCCGGACACGCGGCGAGGTGAATGTCATTATAAGGGGCGGTCACGGAGGTGGTCATGAATAGGGCGGTCAGCGGGATGGGGTTACCATGACGACCACAGAATTAGGCCAAAAAAAGAAGAGGTTTGTTTCAGGTAACATGGGAAGCAAATGTGGGGTCGGTAGGTCGGATATTTTTTGACATGATAGTACTAGCTGGTCTCTCCGAAGACTCTAAAATTTACCAAAAAAGGGTAAAAATACTGAAATTTCTTCAAAATTGCATAAAAAAAAGTAGGGTCGGCCCTGTTTTGAATGGGTTGTTCAGGGCACCTAAAACAATCCTCTTTTTTGGCCTTACCATGGCAACATACTGCCTGAGAACTTGCTGAAATCTCTTTACTGCCTCTTTACTGCGTAGTAATCGTGATGTATGATGAGAAAAATGGTGTCAGACCAAACCATTGTCCAAGGCCAAAATTTAAAAAAAGGTTGGTTTCCGGTAACATGGTCTGGAAAGGTAGGCCTGGCCGGCCGATTTTTTAATAATTTTTTTTTTTTTGTTTTTCAGATTTTTAGGCCTGATTTGAGAGCTTTTGCTCTAAAATCCTTAATAAGTGTCCAATTTACAAACCGTGAAAACTGGAAAATAGCTAAATTTCCCAGGAATAGGAAATAATAGGGAGACCAGGCACTGTTTTGCTTAACCCTGTCGGGTGACAGGAAACCAACCTTTTTTTAATTTGGCCCATTAGTAAGATGGCTAGAAACCCATCACCATGGTCACAATACATGCACAGCCTCATCCTGGTTACAGGTACATAGGGCCTCATTATATTTATACACACACTGTTAGAAGTAAGTACTGTAGCTGAACAGTATAAAAGGAGGTATTTTGGTGTCCAGTATTACATACTGTACAGCTACAAACTCACCTACTGTAATCTACAATCTAGAGATCATGGGTTCGAGTCCCACCTGGGCACAATAGGTAGTACTGTTAAAATGTGCATAAAACACTTAAATAATACAAATGTAGATATTCAAATATCACTAGCTAACATTTATTTGTCAATATTGGTGGAAATGCATGTCAAATGGGTTAAAGAAATAAAAAAATAAAAACGTATTTCATATTGTGCCAAGGTAAGACTCGATCCAAGGACCTTCTGTGTGTGGTATTCTACAGTAGGTGAGTGTAGCTGAGCAGTATGTAATACTGGAAACCAAAAATACCTCCTTTTATACTGTGCAGCTACAGTATATCTCGCTGTGCAGCTACACTAACTTCTGACAGTGTAATGTTTCCAAGGAAGTGAGAACTAACCTTGGCCTAAAATGATCTTTTGGCCCATCAGATTGTTTTGCCTTCACCTGATTTCTTAGCTACATTCCAGCTGGACGTTGATGTTTCTAAACCAGCAATGCTATAATCCAGCCAGACTGCATGGCCTGTGTCAGTGAGAGTACCTCCTATTCCCCTCCCCTAGCTGCTCCCACTTTGATTATATAGTTGAAGAAAGTATATCAGAGACAACATCCATTTTTGTCTTTATTTAAAATCAAAGACTTGAGCAAGTCCATGATCCACCGTACACCGACGGCATGATGCCTTAGACTTTGTTATTACATCAGCATTTGTGCATCATGCTGTCTCTTTACTAGTATATCTACAATGTATAGGGTTGATGCCATCATTGAACCACAGCGGAGGGCCACACCTTCACACCTTGGTTATTTCGTATACCATCACTGCTGTGGTTTAAAACAGATAGACAATGGTTATGAAAAGGTAATTAGGATTAACCACAGCTTGCTGGTAGGGTGACTTGGGCTTCGCCCTCGTCTGAGTTACTCGCCAGGGCTGCATTCATACATCATGACGACCAAGGGCATGATGCATTAACACACCATGCCGCCCTTAAACCCCCAGCGCCCCCATATATAGGACTGAGTCCCGGCGCCACTCCCATTGCCGCTAGAGGGGTACCGAGATCTGCGCCCTTAAAGGGTTAACTGCAGTCATATACAGTGGCCTCACGTGCTGTGCCATAAGCCGTCCGGAGACCTCTGATCCTGGGAGGCATGTATGGCATGTGAGAGGGGTGGGTGGTAAGGGGGGAGGGTGACTTATGTATAAAGGGTCAAGGTGCCCCTCATCCAGGCTAACACAGGCTAATACTGTAAGGGTTTTATATTTCGCGCTGTACATATTTTCATGATTTTCGCGAAAATGAAAATCCACGAAAATATGTCCATTTTACAATAGTCACTCTGTGTAGTTATATAAATACTATATTCTAAAATCCGCACATTCAAATCCAGGTGAAATTGTACTTTATAGCCAATTTGCGAAAAATATCCAAGCGCGAAAATATCCACATTTACAGTACCTGGGGACCCCTCATCCAGCCTAACCTAGCCTAATACCTGAGGGAGGTGTCTGTGGTCACCAGTATCCATCTTATAACCAGCTGACGTCTCCCTGGGTGACTTATGTATCAACGACTAAGGTGCCACACCACCCTCATACAGGCTAACACCCAGGCTAATACTGTAAATGTAGATATGTTCGCGCTGAACATATTTTCATGATTTTTAAACATCTGCGAAAATAGGTACAGAGTAAATAGTATAGAATCAAATAGCCGAATCTCGGAAATCCACAAATTTTGATACCAGCAAAAATGTCCTTTTAAGCAAATTCACAAAAATTGATGCACGCGAAAATATCTACATAAAAATTCACAGTAACCAGGGGCTGTCTCATTACCCGCTGACATCACCTGATATTATTAATGCTTTAAATACCTTTTTCTGTGCAGCGAGCCAGATGTATTACTGTAAACGGATATAAAGCGTGTATAAAAATCTGCTATAACGTACAATTTTGCCTGTATTTAAAAAAATTGTGAATTTTGAAATATCTTAGTACTTTAGCTACAATGGATAAATACTCATGCTGTACATATTTTCGTGGACTCTAAATTTCTGCAATATTCGCAAAAATATGTACAGTGCAAAAATGTCTACGTTTGCAGTAACTTTAACTGTGAGAGATTCTGCTTTTAGTTGGTCAGCCTAGCTGTCTCAAGGGAACCACAATCAGAAACCAACCCGATTGAACTATTAACATTTCATGTTGATAAAAGGGCATTATTTGTGAATAAACGTCCAAAGGCTATCTCTTAGACAGATGTCCAGGGAGTGTCCTGTATATCCTCAATCCAGCTCTGACACCAGCCGGGTAGAGTGCTTCCCCCTGGTGTGAGAACTGGGAGTCACTGCACTGCAGCTACCCCTGGTGTGTGGGGGCAGAACTAACAGACAACTGTAGTTACAGTACACCACACCAGGGGGACCTACTGTCCTGTAGTCAGAGTAAAGCCCACTAGAGGGAGTTACCGTAGCCTTTAGTTTGCATGCCATCAGGTCAAACTAGGAGTAGGGGGACAAATTGTAGCTCTGAGATGAAATCATATCAAGTTTTGAAATTTATGTTAGATTTTCCGCATGATGCAGCTGGCGAATAACCTACCAGCGGGTGCTTTAATGCAGATCTTACAGGAGTAAACCCGTAAGACAGTCATGATGCAGACATGATGCCCTGGTGAGTGAATGGTCAGTGCTGCATTCGTGTATCCTGTCCCCTGTCCTGTCTTATCCATTGAAGCACTATTCGGCTTTTAAGTTTAATAACTCAAAAATGAAGATTAAGCTTTGAAGATGCTTGGACCCAGTGTAAACTTATTCAACAAACCTCCCCTGCGTTTCATGTGTACAAGTTACAACTCTTTAGTCATGTAAGACTAGGTCAGTAAACCCCCACAGTAAAATATGGGTTTATGTCACTTGACCTTGATTTTGACCTTGTTCCTATCTAGATACCATCACACGCACATCAGATTCGGAATCAGCATTATCATTTTATCCTAGCCCACCCCTCATCAGAAGTATAAACCTTTTTATACAACAAATATTGATATTTTAGGGGATTATTCTTCTTTTTAAACTCTTTGAGTTGAATATATAATTTTTCAAGTAGAAATACTCTTATAAAATAATGTTTCCACTTGATATTAGTTCTGCTTTAAATATGCATGTATGCAATTTTTCCGCCAGATGTGCCAAAAAACAAGTTATTGTAACTTATTGACTTTACTATACTGGACTGAGACACCCATCTAGAACCTAGTTCTGTAAACCCTACCGGGGGGACCCAACATAGACTATAGTTTTATATTTGTTATGTTTGAAAGTCAACTGCCGCTGCCGGATGAGATGATATCTAACTATTATATGGCGTATAACTGAAAGTCAGGAGTCACTAGATGTGGATAAAACAAATTGATGATGTCACAGAAACTAATTGGTCCATGGCCTTCAGGTAGGTACATCTTCTCCTAGGCCGCCGTTCTATGGATATCCCTGTTTGTCATGGTTGACTATAGCTACTTAAGATGTTCTATAGTGCATGGGTTTGAGAGAGTAATTATGGTAATTTGTTCCAAATTTGATAACATAGAAATACATGAACAGTGTAGGTCTAGGCTGACCATGATAGGCCTACACAGGAGCTAAGTATAGGATGGGTTATTGGAGTAGGCTTAAATGTCCAACCTTATCTATCCTAGTCTGTCCCCTGGCCTGCGTCATCCTAGCCTGTCACCTGTCCTGCCTTATCCTAGCCTGTCACCTGTCCTGCCTTATCCCAGCCTGTCTCCTGCCCTGCCTTATCCTATCCCATTTGCAAAAAGTAAGGTGTTTTGGCAGGACAAGAGGGCTCTGTCTACTGTTACTGGAAATATCCCTCCCCTATTGTAGTGTGAGCGGTGGGGATCTAGGTGAGTGGATAGTGTCTTACATAGGGAATGTACTAGTTCTCAGCAGCAGCTCGACTGTTAGACGCCTGACACATTACCTCAGGTACACAAGCCACAGTCTACCTCAGGTACACAGGATATAATCTGCCAATCAGAATCGACCTGCTGCTGCAGCAGATGCATGGGTTGTGGCTATCCTTCTGTATCCCAGGTACACATCCTTCTGTACCCTAGGTACACAGCATGTCATACTAGAGCATTCCTTGCAATTTAATTTCTAGAAGAGAAAACACATGTGTAGTAAGCATATAGCCCTGGGAGTGTGGATCTGTACCTGGGGTACAGTAGGGCCAGAATGTGTACCTCAGGTACACATAGGATGATCACTGTGTACCTGTGGTACAATAGAACACTGTGTACCTGAGGTACAGTAGAACCACTGTGTACTTGAGTTACAGTAGCTAGGATGCCCACTGTGTACCTGGGGTACACTAGGTGACCACAGTGTACCTGAGGTAGTACAGTAGCTAGGATGTCCACTGTGTACCTGAGGTACACTAGTTGACCACAGTGTACATATGGTACAGTATCTAGGATGCCATTGTGTACCGGAGGTACACTAGGTGACCACAGTGTACCTGAGGTAGTACAGTAGCTAGGATGCCCACTGTGTACCTGAGGTACGCTAGGTGACCACTGTGTACCTGAGGTACAGTAGCTAGGAGGCCTACTGTGTACCGGAGGTACAGAATGAATACTTGAGTTGCGGTTTCTGTAACTTAGTGTAATTACTCAATTAGGCCCACTAGTAATCTATTGTACCTCAGGTACACAGCACAGCAAAACAAACCCAACATAGCAGATGCATCTGCTGCTGCAGCAGCACGTGAATCCTGATTGGCTGATATTTTATTGTGCACCTGAGGTAGCCTGTGGCTTGTGTACCTGGGGTAGCGTCTCAGGCGTCTAACGTCGAGCTGCTTCTCAGCAAAGGTAGATACGCTGGCTATTTCTTTTTCAATCACTTTGCAGTGGCGGCGAAACAGGGGGGGCCAGGGGGCCGAGGCCCCCCCAACTTTAAAGATGGGGGGGCCAAAACATACTTTGGTCCCCCCAACTTTTTAGGAAACAAACTCAGAAACCCTTAGAAAACACTAATCTCGTGATAAAATTCCTAACATTTTCTCAAAAAACAAGCTCAAACTCCTTCAGAACACATCAATTCAAGTGTAAATTCTCAAAAATGTCTAAACATCATTCAAACCACTCCGAATGCGCCAAATTAAAAGGAAAATTCCTAAATTTTCCAGGGACCTGCGGCCCAAAGACTCTATTTTATGACTCTCTCCAAACTACACCCATTGGGTTTTGGGACCTGGGCCCCCCCAATTTCTTTATCCACCTTCCGCCGCCCCTGCTTTGGCATCAAGACAGGATATAGTAAACAAATATGTATATTGGATTCTAATGTATATACCCTCACATTTAGGCTCGCCTATTGGAAAGGTGATTCTATGTTTTTTAGGACATATTTTGCTGTAAAACAAGCCCTGGGAGTGGCATTAAAATGAGGGCTTTATCTAAGTGTAGGCCTATATTCTAATATTCCAATAGAATCAATTCTACATCCACTTTCCTTGCATTACATTCCACTACTGTGTGTTTCTAAGGAGATATTATTCACTAGTACCATTATGTGGGCCTGCACAGGCAGCACTCACTCTCCAGTATAGTTCTTACTTACTCCTTCATATAAAACTACCAGTAAAATGGCAGAAATCCTTTAGGAAATCACACATTGTTCAGAGTGAAACCATGGCTTTTCACTGATTCGAACAAATCTAATTTTGTTCTAATCAATTAGGCATAAATGGGAGATGACCGTTAAGAGAATGGCTATTAGCTGAATGTCTGTGCCGTGGTAGGGCGGCCTGAACGGCTTAATGTGCAGACTGGTTCAATGAACCGTCCCTGGCAGTATTGTACGTTTAGTACAGTAAAGCCCCCACAGGGGGACACAGTGGATGCAGTATTAGTTGTGTAAACGTCCACTAGGTGGCCTTACCGTTGTGGCGGCGTCTCATCCTGTCCTTCCAGTGTGGGTGGCGTCTCAGTTCACCTGCAGGCAGAGGAGGGGACGCTAGTAAGACGCAGCACATGTATACGGAACCTAGCCTCCCCTACACATGTATACGGACGGAGTACTTGCCTTTAGATGGTCCACAGCTTCACATACCCCCACTCCTCACCTCTGGCTCCCCCTGTATGTTACACCTGTGTGTGGCTCTCAGTTCAGGAGGAGGAGAGGAGAGAGCAGCTCATGGAGCTACTGTAGGGAGCAGCTCACATGGATTACTACTACAATAATACTACCCTGTACTGAGGCTCCTACTCCAGGCTACTACTACTACTAGTATATAGTGGAGGGTAGATCACACAGTATCTTGGTAGGAGTCTGTACAGGACTAGGACCCATTACAGTGGTGTAGGGGTGCCTTCAGTACACGTGGAGGATACACAGAGTTAACATGGAGTGTGTTGTCTTACCTCTCATGGTGCCCTCTCTAACAGTGTGTGCTCGGGGGGTGTCTGACTGGTTGTATTCTGTCTCTGTGCCTGTCTCTGTATCTCTGTCTGCCTTTGTGTCAGTAGCCTCCTGTCTCTCTGTCCCTGTCTCTCTGTCCCTGTCTCTGTCCCTGTCCCTGTCTCTGTCCCTGTCTCTGTCCCTGTCTCTGTGCCTGTCTCTGCAGCTGTAACGCAGCTCTCAGTGAGAGTCCCACCCTCACCCTACCCAGCCCTCCCTGTATGTTACCCGGTCAGAGTGTGGTTGGCGGGTGGCGCCTCAGTTTGCCGGCAGCAGGAGGAGGGACTACACGGGGAGCAGCTCCCAGGGAGAACAGAGCAGGTCTTACCGCCTGCTACTGCCGGACCTACCACTGTGGGTGCCTACTGTGGGTGCCTCTACACAGTGGTGGAGACTACCTTCTACACGTGTATACAGCTATAGTGGAGTACACAGGAGGACATGGAGTATTATACAGAGTTACTTACCCCTCATGGTTCTCTCTCTAACTGCCTCTGTGTGGGTCTGTGACTTGTTTCAGGCTCTGTGTCTGTCTCTGTACTCTTCCTGCCGCTCTGTCCCTATTGTTGTGTCTTGGTATATGTTCTGTCTCCTTGTAATTTCAACCCTGTCTATGTATATGTCTTTTTCAGTCTGTGTTCCTTCTCCTCTGTCTCTGTCTCTGTCTCTGTCTCTATCTCTGTGGCTGTCTCTTTCTCTGTCTCTGCCTCTGTCTCTGTGGCTGTCTCTGTCTCTGTCTCTCCAACACTTTACTCCTGCTCTATGTATGTGTCTGTCCCTCTCTGCTCTGTCGGGGCTTCTGTCTCTCTAGATATCCAGATGTGTCCATATCTGTCTGGCACCTGTCTCTCTGCCTGTCTTATCACTCTCTCTGTCTCTGTCTGTCTTACTCTCTCTCTGTGTTACTCTGCCTCTGTGTCTCTCTGTGTTGTTCTGATTTCCTCTCTGCTTCTGTGCCTCCTCCTTCTCTGTAATACTCTCCCCCTCTGTGTCTGCCCTATCTGTCTGTGTCTGTTTCTCTGGGTCCCTGTCTCTCTATCTGTCTGTGGCCATGTCTTAGTCTCCCTATCCCTGTGTGTCTCTGTCCTAGTATATGAGCCGCGTGCTCCCCGTGTAGCACAGCGAACCAGTGTGAGCTCCAGGCACGGACGCAGCTCCCGCGTCCCACACCCCACACAGTGGCGCCACTCTGTGGGCGGAGCGGGAACCATTCCCACCTCTCTGACTCCCCTGTTATACTGTATACTACTGTAGGCACAGACCCTACTCTTATTGTATGGCTATCCATCCCTCAATTCGACATGGCGACATTGATTAATTGATTGATTGTCCATTTCTGATTCTCCTGAGGAAACACATAATCCATTCTCAATCATCTCAATCATGTGTTATAGTATTCTGGGCATTCATACATGGGCATTTCTTAAGTTCCACATGCGATATGGAACATAGAGACACGAGGGGGAAAAAAGTGACATGGAGCTTAGTTACATGAGGATAAAACAAGTTACATGACAGAAGCTCCTCAATTGGATATTGGACATGATAGGTTCTCAGAGGCAACGTGGGACATGGAGATTCAAATGCAATGTAACATGGCAGTTTCTCAGATCAGACATGCGCCATGGGAGCCCCTCCTTCACCCACACTCTGAGAACAGTGTGTTGCCGGACATGCATAAGGAGTTACACACACATACTTGAAACACCCTTTTTACACCAACACACTTTTGGCAAAGAGTATGTAGTGTGTAGTGTGTTACACCAAAACGTGTGTTAAAAGTGGCCTCAGAAAGGCGTGTTGCTAAGTGTGTAAACGTAACGCACTGTTCTTAGTCTTAGAGGGTACTCTTATAGTGTGGCTATCCATCGCTGAATTTGACATGGCGACTTGGGCATCTCTTAATTCCACTTGTCTCTTACATTGAACATTGGACATGATACACTGTTAGAAGTTACTGTAGCTGCACAGGGAGTTATACTATAGAATTACAGTACAAAAGGAGGTATTTTTGGTTTTGAAAACACAGTATAACTTACTGTGCACCTACAGTTACTTATGACAGTGTAAGTTCTTTGAGGCTACATTGGACATGGAGATATAAATGAAATGTAACACGGTAGTTTCTTAGATCAGACATGCGCCATAAGGACCCCCCCCCCCATCACCCATGCAGCGCCCCTATTGCACATGCCGTAATATGATCCGACTATTGGACAAAATGTGCATCCCTAGTGTTTCTACATAAAGACAAACACACGATTCCTCCGTGCAGGGCATATCAATCTTTTTGAAAAGCTCTATGCAGCAGGGTCTTTACTGCTGAACGCGTGCCATATCAGCTTTCAAAATGTCATTTCAGATCTTTGAACAGTTACACAAGTATCTCTTGGTGAAGTTGATACATGTAAACAAAGGGGAAAGCCATACTGATAACTATTCTTGTATTGACCCTGTCCACTTTAGCAGGAAAATAGTCCGCCCTAATTATTAGCAAATCACAGGAGGGTACACTGACCAATATGTTGTCTGTAATCCATCCCCCCCCCCCCCGAGTCTCTATTAAATTTTAGTGACTTGCCTGAGTGGGACTGTTCTACTCACTCCTTAAAGCCCCAGCTGACTGCACTCTGACTGTCGGTGGAGGGGTACCGAGATCTGCGGGTTTAAACAAAGGGGAAAGCCATACTGTGGTGATAGCAAATGACTCTCACTGACTGGTCAGTTCCCACTTTCACTAGAACCTAACCCTACCCCCCTACCATACACACCCCTACCCAGTTGTTACCTCTCACCCATCCAGGCCGAGTCTGGGAAGACATAGGCCTATATAGTTCACAAGTTGCTAGACACGGGCAGCCCGGCTGGCCACTCACTCACCTGCCAGGACTCAAACTCCCCTCCCTCCATGATAACCAGGTGCAGCCTCAGACTGCACCCCATGCCCCATACTTACACAGCTATACAGTGGCTATGGTCACTGTCAGAATACTGGGCCTGGAATCTGGAGTTAGCCAGTCAAAGATGGCGGATGGTTGTGTTTGTAAGCAAAACTACAGGGGGGTGATTGTACAGTATTTATAGGTAGTTTATCATTGTAAAGTCATGTGTTGGTGGCTATGGCTATGCATTATGTGGTGCTCTAATGGTTTTTGGATATAATGGTCTGTAGGAGCAGGGAATAATGTTTTTACGATATGGATGACTAGGCTAACTACATACAGAGATAGCCTAGTCACATCAACAGAGTTAGCCTAGTCTTCAATCTATTTCAGGCTGATTTCTGTATTGATTTAATGAAGCTAGCAATTGCCTACATGACCACATATACTTAGAGTAAGATTCGACCAACTATCATGTAAGAACATCAAGTATTTACATTATAAATAGACAACATCTGTGAAGGATTGTTTGTTCACCATCCACCATCTTTGATTGACTAACTACAGATTCCAGGCCCAGTGTTTTTTAAAAGTGCCTATTCCCCACAGCTACATAGCTATACAGCGGCTATGGTGTAAACACAATGTGAACACAGCCAAAACAATGGGGCAATAACCTAGCAGAAGTAGTGCTCCCATGCAGTATACACTGTAAAAAATTCCTGTTGAAATTACGGGGAATCAGTGTAAAATTTCACGGTTTATCACCGTAATGTGATTTACAGTGAGGCAGTGTCAGATTCAACACTTTAACACTGAATATCCATACACCAGTACAGTGAAACATTTTTTCATTTAGAGTGAAACATTTTTTCATTTACAGTGAATCTCACGTTAAATATTTGCCCACCAGGCGGCAGCCTGGGAGATATGGGGACTTTAGTGAGACCTCTCACTTTAAAACACATCTAAATGTGTTGAAATAATAACAATGTCCAATATCCTCATTAATCACAGGGTCAATCTTGAAGCCTTTGGCACATTATAGATGATAGATATATAATTTCCCTTTCTATATCAGTGGGAATAAGCAAGGGTTGTAAAAACACCCATTTTGTGGTAATTAGAAATATACATATTCACACTGCTGTCAGAGTGTGTCAAGCTGGCCCCAACTTGTCCTCGGACGCGTCTGAGCAACATCGCTGGTATTTGAGGGGCCATGACCGCGTCACTTCCCCCGTATATTGGGGGGGGGGGGGGGATTCCTACGCCGTAGCCATCTGCACTTTTAATACAACAGCACCAAGCGCATAGGAACTATCTTAACCAACAACCTTTGGTGCCAGCGATGACGCCCCGGAACAGAGGTTGAGGTTGGGCCAGCTTGGATGTGTGTCACTAAAAGGCTACAATTATTACTGCTGCCATGATACACTAATGCAGCCCCGGTGTGTAACCCACCACTGCTGCATGGCTGCATCATGCCAACCCTTTGGGAGTGCATCAACCTCATAGGGTAGGCATGATGCTTGGATGCAGTATGCCCTTTGTTGGCATGATGCACACATGCAGATCTGGTGAGTAACTCATAGTTTGACATAGAAATCCGGAGAAGACTGTAGTATCACAAATAAGAGATCAAACAGTTAGATGAGGGTCTTTTACTTCTGAACGTGTGCCAGCATATCAGCTTTCAAGATGTTATTTTAGATCTTATTCTATCCTGAAAACCTCTAACTTGGCATCAGATGTTCAGTTCTTTAACCCTTAAAGGATGGAATTGTGCATTCATGCATCATGTTTTGGTCGACATGATGCATGAATGCAGCCCTGGCGAGTAACTCACCAGTGATACATTCAAGCATCATGCTGACCATATAGGGTTGAGACACTCCAGTAGGGTTGGCAAGATGTACCAATGCAGCACTGGCAAGTTACTCAGTGGGCTGCATTGATGCATCCTGATGACAAATGTAATCTTTAAGCGACATCCGTCCTTAAAGGGTTAACAAGTTTTAACTCTGAGATCCCCCCTCGGCCTTTGTCTATAAAGCCTATCATGCTCACAACGGTTTGTTTCTTAACTCTTTATGAACGGCATGTCACTTGAGGGTAATATTTCTCTGCGTGATGCATCAATGCAACCCTGACGAGTAACTCACCGTGCTGTATTGGAGCATCTGGCTGACCCGTTATGGGAAGTAACTTTACTTTCTAAGGTCTCAAATGACGCCTGAATGCAGCACTGGGGAGTTAGGCAAGTCAGATCAGCAGTGCGGCTTATAGAATCTGGACAAAGTCAGGGTGCGGCTTATATGCAGGTTTTTGGATGTAAACTATAGTATTAAATCAGCAAGGGCGTCGAGAAGAGCTCTCCTGTTCCCATACTTCAACATAGAGATGCTGCACCTATCCTATCATACACAGGACTCCTGATGCTGTTAGAGAAGGTTCCAGTCAGACGTTTACAGACTCAAGCGTCATAAACCGGGCTATCGTAAGACCTTGCATACAGGCTGCGGCTAGTATGCAAATCAGATTGCTGGTGGGGTTTATAGGATCAGCCTAGAGTAGGGGTGTGGCTTATACAAGGGTTTTTTGCTACTATTGTACAGTACCATAGTCACCATAATCAGATCGCTGGCATGGCTTTAAACTACACCATGATCGGCACAAACTCTAGGTGCGGCTAATACGTGAGTTGGGCTCATACACAAGGTGCTACAGCACATATTAAACTAGATATATGGCTGGAATGAGCCGCACTTGGGTTCCGACTATCGTACAAGCTACTGCCTCAATAGTCAAGACCGAAGAATTTGGTGAAGCTGCCAAGAGAAAAACTAGATAAAACTGCAGTGGGTCATTAGGTGAGTGTAAAATTCTCAAAGGGGGAGCATCCTCATCAAATGTCTAGTGGTCAGCTTTATTACCTCCAGGGTCCTATCACCACCCTAAATGACCACCCTAAACTCCAAGTTGTGCCCTTAAATCCTCAGAAATGGTAAATCAATATAACCTTAATCACATGTTGGAACAGGTCATCTGTTGAAGGGTTTGTTAAACTAGTATTGAGAGATGGTATCTAATGGTAACATGTTAACACCTATCAAAGGGTATTACGACCTCTAAGTGGGGAGTTTCGCCAAATTCTCTGGTCTTGACTATACATGAGAATTTACGGTAACCAATCAAATCTGCCCAATATGTCTGCGGAGGGTTTAAGGCCCTGATGTCCACAGCGCCCCCTGTCAGCCTCCTCAGGTACCAGTCACGTGATACAACCGGAAGTACTTAGTAGGGACCCCTTATAGCGTGACCGGGGGTCAGCTCCCCCGCCCCCCGGTAACCCCCCTGGTGGCTCCCTCTGGTGTCGTCTTCACCAACCATTACCCCCTACCTCCCAGTGCGCATGCACGGACCAAGTTGCGGTCAGCCCTAATTGGCAGCTCTTTAGCTGTTGCCATGGTGACGCTGTTAGGGTGGTCCTCAGCACGACATGGCAGTTCTATCCACATGGTTCTACAGCGCGATGGGTATGGGGGATGAGCCATTTAAAGCAGCAGTGCCACCTTCCCGACCATTATATACCATCGTCTCAATTAGCGCAGGTTATGTCTAAGTATTAGCATTATACTACTGCTGCCTACAAGGTAACAAAGTATTGGCCAGCCAAAGTGCAACCACACCTATACCGAGGTTGCAGGTTCCTCAGTAGGGGGCACCATTGCTTGATCTGGTGACTGGCGAGATAAGCACTGTACAGCAATCACAATGGGTACAAGCTGTTACGTAATGCCCCCTAAGAATTCTGCAGTGAAGAGCAGGGAGTTAGGATAGGGGATTAATGCCCTTTTGTAGGCATGATGCAGCCCTGGCATGGAACTCACTAGGGGCAGCATGATACTCTAGTGCAGCTTCATTGGTGCATCATCATGCCATAGTGACAACTTTAAACCTGAGCCTGAAGTCCCCAATGCTGATTGATGTGGCTGTGTGGCAGTGCTGAAGGGGTCAAATTATTTTCAGTCCCCCCTCAGGTAGGTTGAAATTAAGGGCGGCTGACCCCTTTGAGCTATAGTAATGCGCTGTCCTTTTCGCTAAAAAGGGATGACATTTTTTGTTAAGAAATGTCCACTCCTTAATGTACAGCCTGTGCACTGCATGACTGTTTGCATTTACATGGTTTCTGTATAAGGGCAGGAGGTAACAGAGGCTTCAGATTTATAAGGGAAGGGCCGCTTAAACGGGCCATTGCGGTAAATGCCACCGTGATCTTTCTGGGACATTTAAATGGCACTATAAAATGGCAATATAGAACATGAATGCAGTGGTAGCGCCAATCTGCATGTATGAGGGCCCAGGGGTTTATTGTGACAATTCCCCTATACCCCAGGTGCTTAATTGATACCAGTACATAGTACATAGATTAATAAAAGCCCCTTTTACCCCCGGTGCATATATATGCTGATACGACCAATGCAGTAAAGGCCGAGCTCGATTATCCGGTTTTCAACAATCCAGCAGCCTTGATTGTGTGACAGTTCTGAATACCTAAAACGGGGGTGGGCGGATTATCAACTGTGCTTTGAATTGGATATTGCAAGGAAAAATACATGAGGAAGCAAATTATTATGGAAGGCCAGTTGCAGTGCTTCTGTCTGAGGCAGTGAGGGATTGGGGTTAGTAAATGTTGGAGTGGGTGGGAGTCTACTGGTGGGGGTCGGCTCTTTGTATGTACATACTAAGGGTGTTACGCCTGAGTGGCCTGAGCCTGGTCAGTATTACTACCCCAGAGACTTCCAGTCAGACTAGTTACTGCCCCAGAGACTTCCAGTCAGACTAGTTACTGCCCCAGAGACTTCCAGTCAGACTAGTTACTGCCCCAGAGACTTCCAGTCAGACTAGTTACTACCCCAGAGACTTCCAGTCAGACTAGTTACTACCCCAGAGACTTCCAGTCAGACTAGTTACTACCCCAGAGACTTCCAGTCAGACTAGTTACTACCCCAGAGACATCCAGTCAGACTAGTTACTACCCCAGAGACTTCCAGTCAGACTAGTTACTACCCCAGAGACTTCCAGCCAGACTAGTTACTACCCCAGAGACTTCCAGTCAGACTAGTTACTACCCCAGAGACTTCCAGTCAGACTAGTTACTACCCCAGAGACTTCCAGTCAGACTAGTTACTGCCCCAGAGACATCCAGTCAGACTTCACCCAACTCACACAGTCATTGATTCTCCATACATAGACGCACGGACGGGGAAGGAATAAACCAAGGCAGGAGCAGCGGGTCGGGGTGACTACTCCGTCTCGGGGGGCGGGAAGCCCCTCCTACATACAGCCGCGTGCTGCAGAGGCAGTCCCGGGAGGATACGGCTTATCAGGAACAACTTCCACCACGGTACCACGGGGGTCACTTACAGTGGGCCGAGTGGGGTCTGAACGCCTCTCACTCTGTGCTGTACATCTGTTATCTTTTACATAGTCCCCCTCACTCTCCTTACATTTCCTGCTTTGTATATTTGTTATCTTTAACATAGTCCCCCTCACTCTCCTAACATTTCCTGCTTTGTATATTTGTTATCTTTAACATAGTCCCCCTCACTCTCCTAACATTTCCTGCTTTGTATATTTGTTATCTTTAACATAGTCCCCCTCACTCTCCTAACATATCCCGCTTTGTATATTTGTTATCTTTTACATAGTCCCCCTCACTCTCCTAATATATCCCGCTTTGTATATTTGTTATCTTTTACATAGTCCCCCTCACTCTCCTAACATATCCCGCTTTGTATATTTGTTATCTTTTACATAGTCCCCCTCACTCTCCTAACATTTCCTGCTTTGTATATTTGTTATCTTTTACATAGTCCCCCTCACTCTCCTAACATTTCCTGCTTTGTACATTTGTTATCTTTTACATAGTCCCCTTCACTCTCCAAACGCAGTGTGTCACTCCCCTAACGCAGAGTGTATCACTCTGAAACAGTTCAGATTGGAGTACTGACGCCATGAACCAACAAACAATGTCCCATTTCTGGGCACAAAGAATGCATGAGCTTCTGCATTTAGGTTAATTAGTTATGCTTCAAGGAACATTTTAAGCATATCTAATTTGATCACCGAATGTAAAACTGCTGAAATCTTTCCTTTCATTTTAGGTTAATTAAATACACTTTAAGGAAAACTTAAATCATATTCAATTCAAGTAAATTCAGTGACATTTACGTGGCATTACTGGACTTAAAACCACTAAAACAGAGTGGGCAGGGAGTGGCTCTCCCAGACTGCATCACATTGACACAGATTGGATTTTGGGTGGTTGCTAAGGAAACTGGAACCGGAAATAAAATGCCGTTTCCGCCAAGGGACTGCACTGACCCGGAGTGATAAGCAGTCGGAGCACCATTTACAAGTCTTATTTGGACATCAAAGATTCACACGAGGTTTTATCGAGGCAAACATGGAGCGTGTGGGGTAGGTGTATTGGCTGGGGACGGGAGTAGGAAAAGCGGAATGGTAGGACCAATATAAATCTGGGAGAACAGGCAATCAGGGAGGGATCGATCACAGAAATAGGAAAAGCAAAGATTGCTATGAAACACAGCCTAAAGGAGGTTAATGTGACTCTTGCATCAAACTGGCTTTAAGCTTCAAATATTTTTGACGCGTTGGTATGTGACTCCAAGGTTGTACTCAAATATATTTTGGTCCCTTAGATAAATTAGGGCTTCAGCTATGCACCCTCAGAAAAAGTGAGAGTCATTGTCGCTAAAACTACCCTCACCTGAGGGTCAGGGAGTGCCTGACCCTCAGGTGAGGGTAGTTTTAGCGAGTACAGGTGAGTGTAGTTTTTTATGCCGAAGTGGTGGCGTAGCCACCTGGTGGTGCCGCCAGGCACCACCAGAACAAGGTATATGATGTTTGCACTTTGCCAGAAGTCAGAACGGGCGCCGCCATCTTGGATTGTGCCGCCATCTTGGATTAAGATGTCACAACACAAATTTATGCTATGTGATAACAATAATATAAATCAACCTTTGATAGTTCCTGAGGTTGATTATAATCATACCTACCCCTCTTTATATGGACCCAGGGAATTCAATGTTTCTATTGGTTTGTTGCTAATACAGCTGGTTGCCTAGCAACAGCTATTCTAATTGTTTACCTGCCTAGCAACACACATTTCCATGGACCTAAGGTTGATTATAATCATACATACCCCCCCTAATATGGACCCAAGGAATTCATTGGTTCTATCGGTTTGTTGCTAATACAGCTGGTTGTCTAGCAATAGCTATTCTAAATGTTTATCTGCCTAGCAACACACATTTCCATGGTCCTGAAGTTGATTATAATCATACCTCCCCCCCTCAATATGGACCCAAGGAATTCAATGGTTCTATCCATTTGTTGCTAATACAGCTGGTTGCCTAGCAACAGCTTTTCTTATTGCTGATCTGCCTAGCAACACACATTTCCATGGTCCTGAAGTTGATTATAATCATACCTACCCCCCCTAATATGGACCCAAGAAATTCAATGGTTCTATCGGTTTGTTGGTAATACAGCTGGTTGCCTAGCAAAGGCTATTCTAATTGTTTATCTGTCTAGCAACACACATTTCCATGGTCCTAAGGTTCACTATAATCATACCTACCCCCCCTAATATGGACCCAAGGAATTCAATGGTTCTTTTGGTTTGTTGCTCATACAGCTGGTTGCCTAGCAACGGCTATTCTAATTGTTTATCTGCCTAGCAACGCACATTTCCATGGTCCTAAGGTTGATTATAATCAAACCTACCCCCTTATATGGACCCAAGGAATTCAATGGTTCTATCAGTTTGTTGCTAATCCAGCTGGTTGCCTAGCAACATCTATTATTATTGTTCATCTGCCTAGCAACACATATTTCTTTACCCCCTAACATGGACCCAAGGAATTCATAGGAAATGCCATATTTGAAGTAATATCATCCTTCCCCCTGATAACCCCTTCCTGGCCCTGCCTTTTTGGTGTCTTAGATGGGTTCCCTTCAAACATACCAACCATGCAGACATTATGTTTCTTCGAATGCAAGAACTGCGGGTGTTGCCGCGTATAAAAATGCCTGAGGCAACAACCGCAATTCTTGTTGTTTTAGCGACAATGACTCTCCCTTTTCTGTGTGTGTGTTGCTGCATTTAATGCCCTTGATATAATGATGCATGAATGCAGCCCTGGTGAGTAACACCCAGGGCTGCATTCATGCATCATGCGGACCCTACAGGGTTAATGGATATACACTCTTACGGTCAGCATGATACAGGGATGCAGGGATGCCGAATTCTCCTTGAAAGTGACAGTGTTTTGTTGCTATTTGTACCAATAAAGCTTTGCGGCTCTTCTGGAAGCAGTGCAGCACGCTATGCCTTGTCTGGCATATTCTGGTGAGCCCCCTGGTGACCTTTATTAGTGTTATATTTGACAGGAGGAGGCTAGCCTCATCCATTTGGTGGTGTCATTATGGCCATAAAGGTTTGGGAGAGGAGGGGGATATCATTAGCACTGCAGTTAAATACACTGGAGGTAGGTGTTCATGAGGTGAGAAGTTTGGTTTATTTGAGGTCTCAATATAACCATTGACCACAACTATAAAACTCCCACAGAGAACTCATAGTCCTTTGTCCGCCTTGCCAGGTTCCCATGGACAAGGTATATAGTTGCTTGCTGCACTGCCAAGACTGCTAACTCCCACCAGCCCTACCTCCAATTACTGTCGCCTCAAGCCCCTGATGATTTACACTCCTGTGTGCTAACCATGAACAAGGCTGGGGGCCTTCTGTATTATTTATGTACATAATCCTTTAAGATGTAGATGATCTATATGGGGTTTGGCAACAGACACTAAATGTTTTATAAGGGTATTTTATAGTTTTTACGATGCCACATGGGATAGGAATTATCAATATTCAACATAGCAGTCTTGTTTCTTGTGTCTAAAATGCCTATTAGTGGAATTGCTCAGTGGACACTGTTGCCTAAATCCTGTACAAATGCTGCCTTGTGTTTTAAGTTAGTATCTCAGGAGTCTAGATAGGGTACCGACATGATCCTAACCTAGGCACCACCCTTACCTAGTTGTGGCAGGAGTCTGTACAGGACCAGGTACAACCAGGACCCTTAGCTAGTGGTGGCAGGAGTCTGTACAGGGCTAGGTTCCACCAGAGCCCTTAGCTAGTGGTGGCAGGAGTCTGTACAGGACTAGGTACCACCAGGACCCTTATCTAGTGGTAGCAGGAGTCTGTACAGGACTAGGTACCACCAGGACCCTTAGCTAGTTGTGGCAGGAGTCTGTACAGGACTAGGTACCACCAGGACCCTCACCTAGTTGTGGCAGGACTAGGTACCACCAGGATCCTTACCTAGTTGTGGCAGCAGTCTGTACAGGACTAGGTACCACCGGGACACTTACCTAGTTGTGACAGTAGTCTGTACAGGACTAGGTACCACCAAGACCCTTACCTAGTTGTGGCAGAGTCTGTACAGGAATTAGGTACCACCAAGACCCTCCCCTAGTTGTGGCAGGAGTCTGTACAGGACTAGGTACCACCAGGACACTTACCTAGTTGTGGCAGGAGTCTGTAAAGGACTAGCTACCACCAGGACCCTTACCTAGTTGTGGCAGGAGTCTGTACAGGACTAGGTGCCACCAGGACTTTTTAATACCTAGTTGTGGCAGGAGTCTGTACAGGACTAGGTACCACCAGGACCCTTACCTAGTTGTGGCAGAGTCTGTACAGGACTAGGTATGACCAGGGCCCTTACCTAGTGGTGGCAGGAGTCTGTACAGGACTAGGTACCACCAAGACCCTTACCTAGTTGTGACAGGAGTCTGTCCAGGGCTAGGTACCACCATGACCCTTACCTAGTGGTGGCAGGAGTCTGTACAGGACTAGCTACCACCAGGACCCTTACCTAGTTGTGGCAGAGTCTGTACAGGACTAGGTACTACCAGGGCCCTTACCTAGTTGTGGCAGGAGTCTGTACAGGACTAGGTACCACCAGGACCCTTACCTAGTTATGGCAGGGGACTGGGTAGGACTAGGTACCACCTCGACACTTACCTAGTTATGGCAGGGGTCTGTACAGGACTAGGTACCAGCAGGACCCTTACCTAATTGCGGCAGGAGTCAGGGTAGGACTAGGCACCACCAGGATCCTTAGCTAGTGGTAGCAGGAGTCTGTACAGGACTAGGTACCAGCAGGACCCTTACCTAGTTGCTGCAGGAGTCTGGGTAGGACTAGGCACCACCAGGACCCTTAGCTAGTGGTGGCAGGAGTCTGTACAGGACTAGGTACCACCAGGACCCTCACCTAGTTGTGGCAGGAGTCTGTACAGGACTAGGTACCACCAGGACCCTTACCTAGTTGTGGCAGAGTCTGTACAGGACTAGGTACCACCAGGACCCTCACCTAGTGGTGGCAGGAGTCTGTACAGGACTAGGTACCACCAGGGCACTTACCTAGTGGTGGCAGGAGTCTGTACAGGACTAGGTACCACCAGGAGCCTTACCTAGTTGTGGCAGGAGCCTGTACAGGACTAGGTACCACCAGGAGCCTTACCTAGTTGTGGCAGAGTCTGTACAGGACTAGGTACCACCAGGAGCCTTACCTAGTTGTGGCAGGAGTCTGTACAGGACTAGGTACCACCAGGGCCCTTTCCTAGTGGTGGCAGGAGTCTGTACAGGACTAGGTACCACCAGGACCCTTACCTAGTGGTGGCGGGAGTCTGTACAGGACTAGGTACCACCAGGACCCTCACCTAGTTGTGGCAGGAGTCTGTACAGGACCAGGTGCCACCAGGACCCTTACCTAGTTGTGGCAGGAGTCTGTACAGGACTAGGTACCACCAGGACCCTTACCTAGTGGTGGCGGGAGTCTGTACAGGACTAGGTACCACCAGGACCCTTACCTAGTGGTGGCAGGAGTCTGTACAGGACTAGGTACCACCAGGACCCTTACCTAGTGGTGGCAGGAGTCTGTACAGGACTAGGTACCATCAGGACCCTTACCTAGTTGTGGCAGGAGTCTGTACAGGACTAGGTACCACCAGGACCCTTAGCAGGACAGCAATTACTGTCCATAGAGCGTCCTTTGATATACATCCTTCATGTAAATAATTAAGGCCCCTGCCGGCCTCCCTCTGGTTTATACCCAGTACTACGGTGAGAGGGATGCGCCTCATGCCCCGGCCATTACTTTATGTACACCCCCCTGATGTATATCTAATGACTCATGATGATCCGTTGGAAATTGCCATCAGATCCTAATGTTTCCTTACTACCTAATCCCCAGATAGATCTTCAACTTGGTACTAGAGTGATATGGATAGCCTTTAAATCCCACAATGGTTGTAAATTATCATTTTAATAAAGGCATTTGAGTAGGCAGATCTGAGGGAAGCAGGAATGGTGATCCTTCAGAAATTGTAAATAGATCCACTTCCTTTAGCCTTAGGCCACAGCCCAAGCAGAGCAATAGATTTAATAGTTTTAAAACGAATCCTTTATGCTTTATTACCCAGTCTTCAGACACTTAGAGTCTGACGAGGTTTGCTCGTGAGCTATAGTAATTACAGTCATTATCGGAAAAGAAGTCAATGTTGTGCTATTTCTAGAATCAGAGATGATGCTTCAGTAATGCTTTAAGGACCGCTGTATGGGAAAGTGCACCAAGCTCATTTGCATTTGTTAACCCTTTAACCCTTTAAGGGCGGCATGATGCCGTAATCTATCTAGCCCTTGGTCGTTATGATGTATGAAGGCAGCCCTGGCGAGTATCTCAACAGGTCTGCAGTCAAGCATCATGCTGACCCTACAGGGTTAAGACACTCCTGGAGGGTTAGAATTCATGCATCATGATTACCAAGGTTATGATGCATTAATGCATCATGCGGTCCTTAGAGGGTTAAAGGCAGGCTTCTCTGTTATCAGACACCATAAGGCACTAAGTACGGGGTACAGACACTTTGAGTCTGACGAGGTTTGCTCGTGAGCTACAGTTATTACTGTCATTATTGAACAAGAAGTCAATATTGTGCTATTTCTAGAATCAGAGATGATGCTTTTATCATACTTTAAGATCATGCATAATGGCATTTGTGTTCATGATGCATGCTTGCAGTGGTGAGTAACTCATCAGTGCTGCTGCTAACCCTACAGGGTTGATACACTCCTTAATGGTCAGCATGATGCATGAATGCAGCACTGGTGAGTAGATCCGCCATAGCTGCATTCATGCATCATACTGACTATAACACATTAAGCCCTCTGCAGCCCTTAACGGGTTTACATACATGAGCGGATATAGACTCTGAGCACTAAGTACAAGGCAGTGAGGCCAGCGGAAACACCACTCACGGACTAACATGATTATCATCAGCGCTGGCAGAAATTCAATATTTTGCTAGTTTCTGTAATCACAGAGCAGGCTGCCTTGAAGGTATACACTTGTGAGGACCAGGAGGGAGGCAGGCTATTGAAGTAAGGAATCAGAACGCAAATACTAGGCTATTTTAAGAACAAGAATCATCATAATGTTGTTACCCGCCTATTTACAAAAGTGCAAAACATTTCAGATGATTCCCGAACATTGTTTCAGATCTTCACAGTTAGAGTAGGCCTAGAGTACCACCTTGTTCATGCAGATGCAGTTCTATCAGATGAGCTTCATACACAAATTGTTAAGTGAGGGCTTTATTTATCACAAAGTGTATCCCGAACGACTAACTGGCCAGAGATCACAGAGTACAGCAATGTGGCCTGTACCCTTATTAAATTCATGTTCACATAATGATATGGAGAGTTTCTATACCCAATCCAGATTACTATGCATTATGAATAGACTATTTTATAGTCCACTTCTGCAGGCTTTGACTGGAGTGAGGGACTATTACAGAGCAATGTCTGTACAGCTGCTGATTGGAGCTTTATTCTGGCACCATTATGACATCATATAAGGAACCTATGGTGGGTGGTGCATTATGGGTAGGCTGAGATAGTGAAGTTTCCCCCAGGTTGTAATGGTCCCTCGCTCCGCGCCAACTAAGCAGAGGGACGTATTACATGGTCTAGCATTATGAATACTTTGTTAATGAAGGTACTTGAACGAGCCAATATATTCATTACAAACATTTTGTTGATCTCACTTTGCCTTGCTCAAGATCAACAATAGACAGACATGTGGTTTTATTTAATGGTGAATACTGGGTAACAAGGTTAAAGGGCCCGTCCGACGCCCACGAGTTATGTTTATCATTTATTATAACCCCATACAGTATAGCAGTGTTCTTACGCCACACTTACATTTTGAAATGCCACCTCTCGTCACATCAAGTGTAGTGGGTGTGAGACTTTTTTTGCGCGGGAAAGCATCAATAATTTTTACGTTTTGCTTGAACTTTGCCTTCTATTATCAATATTGCTCTTTATATGAATCATATAATATGAAACATCCACTAGGTGGCGATAATATCGCTGCCGCTCTTTTTTAATCAATTGCCAAGCAGATTTTGTGACCGACAACGACGGGGGGCGAGTGAATCCTTTAGTTGTCGGCTCAGTCCACCTGGGGCGCTGTGGGCGGTTTAGTACTAAAAACTGCCGCTCCCCCACCCTAGCAGCACTGTTGTCAGACCAAATCACCTGATTACACGCCCCGGGGCCGTATTACATGCTGTGGGGCTGTTTTACACGCCGTGACCTACATTTTGAAGTACCGCGGGAATACAGAGCCTGTATGCCCACTGAGCGGGCATACAGACTCCCTATACCTACAACACTGATATACCGTATGGGGGGTATGATAAACACAGTGACCTCATCAGTGGTTATTGTACTCGCAGTGCCTCAGCCGTATTGCACTGGGCCTGCGGCCAGCGTGCAGTACAGCCTGGGAATCACCACTCATGCAATAACCACTAACCCAGCACTTCAGCATGCAGCACTGTGATCGTAAAACTAATGTGGAAAGTCTGGCATTCACTGATGCCAGTGATTCACTATAACTTTTATGGGATATTTTTTACAGTGTGTTTATAAATACCATATTGCTTGTGATATATATTGTCGAGCTGTGTCTTTATATTGTCAAAAAAAATAAATGGGGCATTTACATCGTCTCATTCCAAAAAAAGCGGAAACAATGTATTTACATCGTATTTACAAAGTGAGTATGTACACATGTATAAGAGGGCTAAAATTGGGCTATATTGACCAAGTAGTAACCTATTGTGAATTTTTCTAGCCATAGATATAGTTAGCAGTTCTACAATTTGATTGGCCGTTGTGCAGGTCCTTGTTATACGCTAGCACCTTCCCAGCACAGTCTCAAACAAGACTTTGCCGCAAGGCCCGGACTTGAGGAACTCTCCTATGGACAAGGGAGGAAAGGGATACTACTTGGCTGCTCCTCTATCCACATAACACATTACAGAATCCCTACATAAAAAATAGTTCTCAAGAAAAATGTCCAACTTCCACTATGAAAACATGTCTAATACTTCTATAATTTAAGTAGCACTTCATCTGTCCCTTAACATATTTGAATCGAATCATAGTTGTATTAATTACCAAAAGCATGGCATATAGGTAAGTTTTCAAGGTGATGCGCCACCTTTTGGCAGAGAATGAAGTAGTCCCAGTACAACTGAATGGAAGAATCTGCTGGGAGATTGATTAGCCAGGAGCGGTTGACAACCAATGTCTGGTGCGCTGGGTACTAGTATCCCCTTCCCAACAATAACACTTTAATTGTTCATGGAACACCATGTTTCTTTTGTTAAAACGCTTCAACAAAAATCCATGATTGATACGGGCATTGAGAGCCGGGGTGGTTTTAAATTGGCGGCATTTGTCCCGGGCAGGAAGCGCCATTCATCACGCATCAATAATTAAAGCCGATTAACCGGACCAATTACCCGCTGATAGATACGGCAGCCATTATTGAACAGCCGCCCAATCAGACCAGGGAACCATTGGTCCTAGGCTGATTCAATGTAAATTCTTGAGTAGAAGCTGCGGCTTGTATGAGAGTCAGAGTGCAGCTTATAGAATCCTGTAGAGGTGTGACTTATGTAGTCTGGGATCAATGTATGTAGTTTTGTAGAAGTCTATGTTAAGGATAGATCCCTGTACGTGGGGTTTATGGCATTTAGACACTGACCGTAGGGAGGCTGTCTTAATGACCCTGAGTTAATGGGATCTATCTGACTTAGAACCTAGTGTTTAATTGCTCTTTAAGTACCTTTTAATTGCCCTACGTTAAAGGCAGAATACCACGGGGTCTATGGGGTATAGACATTTGCAAACCGTGCTCTCCCATTGGTCAATTTGAAATACCAGGTTCTACAGCGTTAGCTGACTCTCCACCCTCTGTGTGTGCAGCAGACATGGTGTCTCATGGTGTGCAGTCTGGGTATGTTGGGGTCAGTCTGGGAACTCAGCCAGAGGACACTCCTCCAAACAGCCCAATTAATCAGTCCAATTACCCAGTAATAGATACCGGCCTAATGTCCTGTAAGGACATAGACAGATGTCCGCGATATTCTGTCTGAAGGACAGGTTTCTCCACGAGTTGTGCATTGGATCGTATCACACAAGGCGCAGCCAAGTGTGATGCAATCCAATGCACCACTCAAATCAGGAGTTCAGACAGACTAGCCCAGTGGGCACAAAATTTAGTTCAACTTTGAATCAGCGATGAATCAACATCGAATCAACGTTGGCAACCAGTTATCAATGTTGATTCAATGTTTTGTGCCCATTGGGAGAGAGGATCTCTGTATTCATTATATGTAACTCTTGATTGATTTCATCAAAATATACAATTAAAGATTGGTTTTATAGCTGTTTTGGTGACGTCATCGTGGAGAAACAGCCCATGGAGAATGGCTATCAGTTTCTGCCTGACCTGGTGAATGCAGCCCTGGTGAGTAATTTGGGGTTGATAGACTTTTTAAACTCCTGATATTGTGTCCGTTTACCATCGCCGACTGGTATCCTGGAATGAGAAAGAGCACTTTTGTTATTGATTCATTTTGGTAAAAGTTCATCAGAGTTCTGATCCATGTTTCTACTCCCCCACAGCTATTACAATATTTCAGATGTGACACAAGGTTTTGTATTCTTTGCAAATGAATGAAAATTTAATATTCTACTTTAATTTAATCATTTTAACATCATTGCTATGTTTCTGCAATATTTTAAAGATCAAGAAGAAAATCTATTCAATATTTATCTATTAAGTATTTTCCTCTATTATAATTGAAAAACCTATCAGTTTTCATACTCTTCATTTTAAAAGTTTGTATGTGTCGGGTTTGATTAACGTAAAACGTCCCGTATAAGCCACGGCTAGTATGCAAATAGGATCGCCAATGCGGCTTATAGGATTGGCATATAGTAGGGGTGCGGCTTATACACAAGTTTTTGCTATTATAATACAGTATACAAGTCACCATAATCAGATCGCTCATGCGGCTTATAGGATGGGCCTGCATTTGGGGTCTGGCTTATACGCGAGGTTTTACGGTATGTTTAAAGTATACCTGATTCTGTTTAGTATTGATGTACTACAGACAAGGGCTGATAACCACATAGTGCTGACATGAGTACACAGATACCTGCTGACATTTCTACCTGATAGAGAAAGTCTGAGTCATTTATTTTTAGCTAAGGGGAGGGGGCCTGCTGCATTTTCCGAAAATGGCGATTTCTTTTCACCCTCCTCCCCCCCACACTTAACCACTATGCTCGGATGTTGAAAGTTCCCCCCACGCCATATCACATGCACCTGGAATCAAGTGTGGTTGCAAGTATTTAAATGGATCATTTTTACCCCCCCCCCCCCAGCTTGGGGACTTTTACAGTGTTGCCCCCCCCCCCAAGGGCCTGTTAATAGTTTAGACCAGCAGCAGAGCTGTAAGCCTACACAGACAGATGACACCAACACGACAGCTGAGGTATAGGCACCTATAGGCACCTTTACACACTGTAGAAGAAGTACCTGGTACCCTGCTGCGTATGTGTCAGTATGAATGGGTGTTTGGAGTAGGGCAGACAGCGGGCGGGGGTCAGCTTTACTTTACTACACACTATAGGTCAGTCTGTGTACAACTTAAATCACTTCCTTCTGTCTTAACACCATGAAGATACCAATGTAGAAATAAAGGGAGACTTTCAAAGGGGTAAAAAGTCAGGCAGATGCTGCCTTGTCTTTTGGTATGAGAAGATGTACATCGTTCGCATGTATTTATCCTGGCAACATAAAGAACTTATACAGCTCGAAAATATATCACCAGCAATATATTTTAATGCATATAGTTGATCTGTTGTAATTAAATAAAATTGAATTAAAATCAAATTAAAATTGTAATATCTACAGTATCTGACCTGTACAGCCGATTGAGAATATTTGTTGGAATTTGGGAATGTGCAAGAGATGCCTCTTCCGTATACAGCCCTATTCATAATAATTCTCCACATTTCTAAAAGAAAAGCAAGGAAAATATTCAATCTCTATAACTGGTTTTTGCCCTTTCAGGAGACATTTAGCTATATACTACTGTCAGGTAATCCCCCAGCAGATTCTCCTATCCGTTTGCAAACATCTCTTATTAGGAGATTCACAATTATCTTGCAAATACTATTATATTAGAATGCAGGATTTGAGGTTACAGTATTTGGAAGTCATGCTTCAGAAATGTTCAAAAACATTATTAACAACTCTTCTGAAAAGTCACCCTTCCTTGATGCATTGGTCTATAGTTTGGCCCTCATCCATGCTGCCCTGCAGCCTATGGTAAAGCTGGAAACGGTCCAGTTAGAAAAAGGTGACCCATGAAAAAGCCGGCGGTAACGCTACACCAACACTTTCTGTGGGGGGCACATCCACTGAGACACCTCATCCATTCCCATCATGCAGTGGGTGTGGCGGCCATTAGTCACGTGGTGTGGGGAGGGGTCGGGAGCCACCTGTGGAGTATTGGAGGCTGGAGGCTGGAGCCCGGTGGGGGGAGGGGTCACTGACTCTCTGAGTGCACATACCAACTGAAATTACAGCCCCTATATCTAGCCATTTGACAACTCTTTATTATGCATCACTTTCACAGCCTCCTATTTTCTAAGAAGTTATATGACAGCCCACTGATGCCTCTTCCACTTAACATTACATTGTTTTGGAGTTATATAGAATACTTAAGCTGTGTATGAAAAGTAAAGGATCATTTTTTCTATACGAACTGCGACATACCCTGCATCTGTTCTTTCCAGTTATCGACAGCCCCCTGTTTTTTCCTCAATACATGCACAGCAACAGCTACTGTAAATGTAGATATTTTTGTGTTCATAAATTATCGCCATTTTGCTAAAAAGTGCATTTTCGCATGTATTTAAATACACGATTTTTTGAAGATTGTAGTAGTATGTCTATACTGTATAAATTTTCGATCTGTACATAGTTTCACGGATTTTAAAAAGCTTCGAAAAGTGTGAAAATATGTGCAGTGCCAAAATATCTACGTTTACAGTATTTGTTGTTATTACCACAGTTGGTACCCAACCCTATACTGAGTACCCCCCCCCCCCCCCCCCGAGGCGGAGGCTGGAGTATGTGAGGGGTAGAGACAATTATTATACGATCGGGCCACTCATCGTGCTTTTTCTGTGATATCCCCGTGCTGATATCTAGTGATATCGGCACCCTTCCGGTGGATATCAGCACGTTTCCGGGGGATATCATCCCGTTTCCGGTGGTCCTGAGCAATTCCGAAATTTCGTCCCCCATAAAATCCGAGGTTCTATGGAGACTCGAACACGCTACATCAAGACTTGAAGTCCGATGTGCTAACCACCACGCCGTGAAGACGCTGGTAGAGGTGGGTGGCGAAACAAGGAGTCTACAGGCGGATTTCCAGCCCTGTAGGACCATTATTTACCGAGTTACAGAAGAAAAGGCATTTTTTCGTATAATTTCTTTGAAAATCGATATTTTATTTTAATTTCTTTTTTACTATAAAGGTAGTAGTTGGACTTTATTTACCTAGTCGTTAAAATAATTTTAGGGGGGGGTTTTCACATACAAATAGGCCTTTTAAAATTGTTACGTTTCCACTAGTCCACGCTCAGGTTCGAACCAGGGATCTCCTGAGTGTGGGCTCGACGCGCTAACCGCTCGGCCACAGCGGATATGGTACAAGGTAGGGGAAACGCTGGCTATGTTCTAGTCTATCTAACGAATGCGCCCCGCGCTCAGGTGCCAGAGCCTTTTTGTATCGTGTCCTCTCATTGGCTGTCCCGTTTTAACTCCACCAATCAGCGAGCAGGTTGGTGGGATGTCAAAATCAACATGGCCCCCTCCTTGCTCGATCTAGTCTACATAAATATCCTTCAAAATGGCGAAATTAGGACGAATTTAAGGTAATTAAAGACATTTGAATGGAATAATCGTATAATAAACCTAATAATGAATGGCTAACGCCCTCACTCGGGGCTGTATCGCTGGATATCGTCACTCGTGCTACGCACTCGTGCCGATATCCAGCGATACAGCCCCTTGTGAGGGCGTCAGCCATTCATTATTGGTTAACTACAGTACAGCTATTCGGGCTTGTTATTGCAGTTGGTACCCATTGCTATACTGAGTACCCCCCCTCCCCCCCCCCCCTGAGGCAGAGGCAGGGAGGGGGTAGAGACGACTACAGAGACCCCCAGGTGTGAAGGGAAGATGTGAAGCAGAAGAAAGGATCGCTGATCGTTTAGGTGCCTGCCCCGGTATACCCCAGTGCGCTCTGGGAAATGTGTCTTATGTTTACACACCTTTTTGCAGCAAATTCTAACACACTTTTTTGTAACACACTACAGACTTGCCAATAGTGTGCTGATCTCAAAAGTGTGTTAGTCTTTAAATGCATGTTCCAGCAACACACATATTTTGGAGTGTATCCCATACTACAAAAGAAAAGTGTGTTGCGGGAATATGTATGAGGAGTAACACATAGATTTCTAACACACTTTGGGCAAAGAATGTATATATGTTTTTCCCCCAATGCTGAATCATGCAATTATGTGGATTAGAAAAGTACCGGTATTCTCAGAATATTTGGAAAAAAACTTGTTCCCCAACAGTAAAGGGAAAATATCCATCACAGAATTATATATGTGTTAAAAGTAGCTGCAAAAATCTGTTAACACACTGTTTCCTAGAGTGCACTTTTGATAGACAGAGGATCAGGGTACCAACAGCAATATATATATATATACATATATATATATATATATATATATACATATATATATATATATATATATATATATATATATATATTATACACAAGGGTTTAAACAAATCTGACTCACCAACCCAAGGTTCTCATACCATGTAAACACTTGCCTTAGAAACCATTCATGTTAAATGCTTAATTGATCAGGGACACAGGGAATCTACTGTAGATCTACAGTAGATTCTGCTGTAGATCTACAGTAGATTCTGCTGTAGATCTACAGTAGATTCTCCTGTAGATCTACAGTAGATTCTGCTGTGTACCTTCACTAACTATATGCATGTTGCCACAACACACATCCCTTAGAGTGGACCCATTGCCTGGTGTTGATTAATTGGTCTTTCATCACAAGGTCAAAGATCAGCTCAGCACCATGGAACAAAAAGCTCTTCATTGACAAATCTGACATCGGCAAAAAGAACCATGTGTAACTGCGCTGTTTTCATTGGCTTGTCATTTGTTTACCTTGACTACGAGCTGTCGGTCGTCTTGGTTACTGACTGTAACTGCCTGACAGCCGCCATCTTGAATACCGACAACACCTGACATGGATTTGACGAGCATGCACAGTGGGCCGTGCACGTGCACACGACATCAAAGATGAGGTCACCTGGGGGTTTCCATCAATCAATCATTGTCAACGTAGCCCTCTCCTTACAGTAGTACTACGGGGTATCCTGATAAAACTGTTGTTTTCATTGGGTTGTCATTTGTTTGTATTGGCATACACTCAAATTCAACAAGAAGAAAGAGTATCAGTTTTTCCTCATATTGGCATTGCTCGTAAAACATAGGTACATAGAGGAAGAGGGCACCGTTTAAATACTCCTTCCTACTATTACCGTAAAGGGGAGTATTAAGTCTTTTCCCAGTGCGCCTTCTCGTTGGAATATGTAATTCATTTGTATTATGGAGAGGATCTTCTCAACCTTACCTTATAGATAATTCTTAAGCATGTATTGCAAAAGTGCCTACATTAGATAGTGTAGCACTGAAATATAGCAACAGGGTGCCCAAGTGAGCCTATATGCTTGCTGCTCTCCAACTAATTTTCGTTTATATTTTATTTCGGAAACATCTTTTGAGAATACCATCAGGACCCTAACCTAGTGGTGGGAGCAGTCAGAGAAGGACTACAGATCTCGTGACAAGACTTCCTCATTAGCACCTGGCACTGGCTGCTAGCTGTAGACGCTGCTGCCAGGCTGACAGTAAGCCTTTAACCCTTTAACCCTTTAACCCTTTGAGGATGGCAAAATGCATAGATGCATTATGCCCTTTGTTGTCGCATGAATGTAGCCCTGGCAAGTAACTCGCCAGAGCTACATTCATGCATCATACCAACCCTATGGGGGTAAGACACTCCTGAAGGGTCAGCATGATGCACCAATGCAGCACCAGTAAATTACTCTCTGGAGCTGCATTGATGCATTATGACAACAAATGTCATATGTAAGCGACATCTGCCCTTAAAGGCTTAAGGATGGCATGTCCCTAAAAGATGAATTGTGCTCACATTGCACCAATGCAGCCCCAGCAGGTATCTTGCCAGTGCTATATTGGTGAAGACTATACAGGACTCTACAGGAGTATCAAGGCTGCAGAGAGTTACCATATTGTAATGGCATTCCACTAAGTACATATCTGATTTAACAACACTGACTAGTTCTACACCTGAGCCCTCGTAATGATAAGGCTTGGCTCATGATTATACTGAGTGTGTGAATGGACATTTTACATGACATCTATCAAGTTCCTATTCAAAACTAGGTTAGGATGATAATACTGTGACCATTTTCTGTCTGAACAATCATGACATTAAAATCCTGAATCTAAGGTATTTACTATGCAGATTGTGAATGATGAATGTGAATGAAAATAGTTTCTTCTACTAGAAATGTCCAAACACTTGTCCCGAGCTTGGCAATGCCAGAGGGTGCAAACCAGAGCAAATTGGCAACTGAGACGTTAATGCAGCTGGAAGTGGATCCAAAACAAAAAAAGGCCCGATGACAACGGATATAAAACCAATTTACTGAATGAAACCAATTTCCTTGGCAAAAAGGTTGGCACAGGAAATAGATCAATTCCTGTCTCATGGCATTGCCCAGGCTATTTCTTTTTTACTTAAGAAACTTTAACTGAAGATATTCAGGTTCATGGTATGGAGTTGTTTATCTTTTTGGAGGAATTGGCTATTTAGAAGGAAATGAATATTCTATAGCTAAGAAGTCAGAAATACACTTTTTAGTACAATTTAGTCACGCTTTTGTATTGTATCAATAAATTGCATTCCGTGTATCAACATGATATAAATGCGTGATGAATTATGGGGAGTCAGTTATTGATTTAGTCATGACAGTTTGCCAACATGGCTGACAGTTCAGATATATGTATGATTCACAACAACCAACTTCAATTCCCTCTAATCCATCAGGGAGATGGATATACCATAGGAGATATCCATATCAGTGAACACAATCATGAATAAATATACAAAAAGATGCCCAACCATTCACATTGTGTGATTCCCTGTGAGCCATGGGGAATCCAATAGTTGCATCACAAACCACGGTCATAACCCCACAACACACAGAGCACAAAGTCATACCTCCACTGTGCCCTCATGTAAAATGATAAATGCCGGGGCTGATGGTGACATAGGCATTTGGTATGTGGACACCAGAAAGGTCCTAAATCCCAGAGCATTAGTGAACAAAGCAGCAATATAAAAGCATCCAATACTTAGTGTCACTGTTAGAACGGCAACAGTGCTGATTGTTGGCGCGGCAGGCACTGAACACATATATGTTCCAGCATTGATCGGTATTATATATACTAGATCCAGATTGGTTGCATTTAGAACTATGAGTTTTTGTTTTTACCAGGAGGGCTTTGTGCTAAGTTAATGAAGCCAAGGGGTTTTAGTTAGTAAACAACATCCTAATACTATTGTGAATAATTAAAATATTTCATCATATTTATGCATGTAAACATGATTGTTCCTGAAATGTATCCTCTCTATATCACCAGGAGATTTACAATTTAGTAAGCAAATGTCTTTACAAAGCTAACGATGCCAGTGCTCAATTATGATCTGTCATAGATCCCTGAGCTGAATGAAGCCTGACAGTGTCTGTAGAACCAAATTATTTATGATTGATGTCAGACCTTCCAGTGTCGCCTTGAATCAGTCAGATACACATAAAGGGCCCCACAGTAAAAGGAGTACCACTGATCGTCAGAGCTAATCACCACTTATATGCTAGTTCCTTGCAGACACAAGACAGATTGGCTGACAACTGTTGTTGAATAGCTCAGCTTATATGGAAGCCTCATCAATATTCATCAGCACCAATGAATCATACTGGAATAATGTGTTCAAATACAACAACTACTTTTCCAAAACAGTTATTTCTCAGAGATATTTTGAAGAATATAAATCATTCTGTAACAAAGACCTATAAAAATTATATATGTATGCCTTATAAAGTAGCTGAAATAAGCTAATATCTATCTAACTAATCTCTGTTCATGCACCTCAGTATAACATTGTGCTCAGTTGATATCAACTAGTAAGATCCAAATTCATTTAAATCATGCCTCATAATGTAGCTGAATTCGTGAATGTCTGTCTGAAGCTGTCTGCACTCTAACAATGCATGGACAACAAATTCTGACATCAGCAGATAGTAAAGAGGGAGTTGCTACAGGTGGTGAGCATTCAATCTCTTTCCATTGCCTTAGCACCTTGCTATTCCACTGTGCTTCAGAATTATAAATCAATTAGAATTCAACAGATCACATTTAATGGCATGGTTTCATGAATCAATTTCCATACATTAATGTTCCATTCCGTGTGTGCATGTTGCTGAGTCTGCATAAATCCTTAATGTCCAGCACTTTGCCACGTGCCTGTTCTACTCAGGGGCAGGATGTAGGCACCTATCAGCCTGATTTACTCTGCGTGACAGAAACCTACTGCCATGTCAGAGGAATGGAGAATAATCACAAGTTATGAAGGAATCACAAGTTACATCATGCAATGACAAAGGCTGCTACCAGGCTCCATAGCCTGACACATTCATAATGCATCAGGTAACTGTTGTACTGAGAACACAAGGCCTGTTCTGTAATGTGGTCTTGAACAGTACAGCTACAATAGGGCATTGTTTGCCAGTGGAATCTAGGATGTTACACTTATTAACTTTAGATAGTGTATTGGATTAGAACCTTACAGGGTTCTTTCATGACTATGCACCACAATATACTGAATACAGAGCTGTGACTGGTTTAACTGGCCTACACCATGACTAAATACGTCATTCAGTGTGATATAATGTTACTAGTAGAGATAAATTTATTATACCAATAATAAATTGATCAATAAACACAACCAACAACAATAAAATGATTCGTGGATGACAGAAATAAACTTTTATTTTTAAATAAATCGTCACATATAATGTGTCATTAATCATCGCTGGACTTAAAGCTATTGATGCCTTCATGTAGTACTCCCAGCTTTGTACTCAAATGTAGTATGTGTTTTATCAACATGATGAATTATTCTAAATGTGAGTCCTGTACTAATGCATCATGCTGAAGGGTGGTTGTGATGCACCAATGCAGTCTTGACGGCATGACAACAAGTGAAACAGCCTGAAGTATTAAAGTGTTAAATCTAGCAGTATATAGTGTTCCACATCTGGCTGAATTGTGAGTGTGTTTGCACTTAATGACCTCAAGGGTCCCCATAAAAAAGTGTTTTACAAAATATTCAGTTTGGCACCTGTGTTGTCATGGAAACACACTTGTGACCAGTTTGTACATATATCAATACTAAGTACAGGTACAGAACTGCACGGTATATCTCTTTAACCAGGTGTTGTGTGTGTGTGAGATGTGGTGACAGACACTGTATACAGAGGGTGGGGGGTGAGGGGGGGTATGTAAGATAAACAGGAGGCTGCTGTAAACTAGGTATATAAATACACACTGACTCTGGACCTGATAGTGGTGGTCTGCATCAGATACAAGGTAGCTGGGAATCTTACATGTTGGCAATGTGTCACTGGTACAGCTGGTGGTTTAAGTATTTGTGAATAGATCGGTGTCAGACAGAGTATAAAACAGAATTACTACCTCCTCTTACAACTACATCAATGTAAGCATTTAAGAATAAGGAAAGGACATGGTACAGTGGATCAGTCTTTTAACGTGTTCAATGGTTAAGTATGTATATATATCTATATGTATATACAACAGTGTATGAGCTGTTCATATGTGACTACTGGGTATATTGGTAGATGTAGATTTCAGGTCACCTTTTAATATCTTATATCTGTTACTTACTATTTTGAAGGATATATTCTAATGGTTTAGATTTAATTGGACTTGCACAATGTAAGATATGGATGTTTGTGCCAAAACCTGACTGTACTTGTACAACAGCATGTCGGATTATTTACATTTGACTGACAAGGATGTCCTAACTGACTGTAAAATCAGATGCTGCTGTTAATTAGCTGAGACAGTCTCATGCCAGCCCACCCACCTGCTCAGCCCCAGTCTACTTTAAGCTATTCACCAATGCAGCAAGAAAGGGTGACTTTTCAGAAAAGATTTTGATAACGTTTTTGAACATTTGTGAAGTGGGATAGACAAATATATTACAACCTCAATATCCTGCATTCTAATACACACTTTTTAAAGATAATTACCCTGTGAATCTCTTGATATGAGCTATTTGCAAGTATTGGCATTAGGGGCAAAGTTATGAGGATTCTATCAAGACCAGAGCATCCAATGACTCCCCCTTCTGGATGGCTGTAATCCTCCTTCATAGGTCAATATTATCCGGAGAGATTGTCAACTTGAACGATTTAAACAATACCTTTTTCATCTGCAGGGCAGCTCAGGCTATTCTGACAATGACACTGTCAGACATCACAGAAGACCCGGGAGGTGATAAACAAACAATCTACCTAGGGAAGACTAAAGTCTCCTAAAGACCACCTGTAAATCTATGATTTATATTTGTCTTTGGTAGATTTGCCAGATTAACTGGTATTAACAATACTGTCCAAGTAGTATCATCACTTACAAATGTGGCCCTTGATGCTTCATTTGTCATCAAGATGTGCCAGTAACCAGTGTGTCAGGAAGGACAGAACTGTGTGTCAGGTTGATGTACTGGTACACCGGTATAGCTCTGTTAGTGCTCCTCATTAATACAACTTGCCAGCTAAAGTTGGCCTGCTATGTGAATCATGGAGGAAACTAATTACTCCACGTCTCATTTTACATTCTTCAAAGGTTCTAAGTACAACACCATCATGTAGGGACAAGGTGCTGATCAGGCCGTTACCCGCAGTGTGCTGATGGGACCATGTAGCATTATACACCCACTACCCACCCTACCATGTAGCATTATACACCCACTACCCACCCTACCATGTAGCATTATACACCCACTACCCACCCTACCATGTAGCACTATACACCCACTACCCACCCTACCATGTAGCACTATACACCCACTACCCACCCTACCATGTAGCACTATACACCCACTACCCACCCTACCAGGTAGGCTGCTGTAACGTCATGATCCTCCCTTCATATAGACACACTATAGCACACTACACAGACTGGCACTTATTGAGGCTACTACAGTATTATATATCAAACTGATACTACCTGGACATCATCCTCAGCTCAGTTATATTCAAGTTCAAAAAGCTGTGCCTACATGAAATATAGAAATAAAGTTCACAACGGTACTAAACTCCCCTAGAATAAGCTACATTGTATGTTGAGAAAAAAGATTAGCATAAGGCTAAGTTCATACATAGATCAGGACAGAACTGTCTTCTATGTCTATCTGGTGCAAAGAAGTCATTCCTTTGCTATTAATTATACTGCAACGGCCTCATTGAGCACTATCGTCATATTGTTAGCATTGGTGCCTAGTGATGCCAATGTATGATTTGCAACTACCTAATATAGCCAGGAAAGTAGTGTGTGTATAAAATGGAGCCACTGGTGAAATAAGGAAAAAATGGATATCAGGAAAATGAAAACCATGCATTTAATCCAAATCTGTTTCATTGGAGGATAGAAAAACTAACCATGTGTGCACTGTGTGACCCTAGAACTTAACCTCTGATAAACAACAAAGTGCCCCTCAGGTTACGTTGTCATGGTAACACACCCATTCACCATTGAATACCCAATATATGATCAATAACCATGCTGCATATCCTGTGTTGTATGAAAAGCCACTCCTGCAATGTAGAAGGCCCTTTTTTTGTGTGATTCCAGTAATACCCACTGTTCTACTATGAACCTTCCTCCAGTGGGTTTTAGTCTCACCTTGGCTTAATAGCCAGTTTGCTTTATTCATTAACTCTTTAATTGATGTGAACTGTAAATCCTACTATACCATGTAAATCTCCTACCAATACACAATACAGTGTAGCTTCCTCCCGAGACAGCAGACAGTCAGGTAGGAGAGTGAAAAGTGATGGGACCGGGTACCTGACCCTAGTCAGGCTGCTATAATGATGGGACCTGACCCTAGTCAGGCTGCTATAATGATGGGACCTGACCCTAGTCAGGCTGCTATAATGATGGGACCTGACCCTAGTCAGGCTGCTATAATGATGGTACCTGACCCTAGTCAGGCGGCTATAATGATGGGACCTGACCCTAGTCAGGCTGCTATATTGATGGGAGCTGACCCTAGTCAGGCTGCTATAATGATGGGACCTGACCCTAGTCAGGCTGCTATAATGATGGGACCCTAGTCAGGCTGCTATAATGATGGGACCTGACCCTAGTCAGGCTGCTATAGTGATGGGACCTGACCCTAGTCAGGCTGCTATAATGATGGGACCCTAGTAAGGCTGCTATAATGATGGGACCTGACCCTAGTCAGGCTGCTATAATGATGGTACCAGACCCTAGTCAGGCTGCTATAATGAGCACTTGGCAGGAACTGAAGGCCCCATCAATAATACCCTTTTTCTCCAGAACGAGTTGACAGCACCCAGCAGAGACCACAGCGTCTGGCAGAACACTTAGTATAAAACCAGCTCCCGGTTGAGGACTGACTTAAGGAGGTGAAGGACTAGATACAGCCCAGAGTAGATGTGGTGACAGACACTAGATAAGGGGTGGGTAATGTAAACCACATAAACACACATGTAGTCTATGCCAAGATACATTGTAGACTAGATAGGGTTAAAGAGTTACTTACGATGCATTGTAGGCCTATTGCCTTTTTTTCAAATACCTTCTCCCTGCATGCTTTAACTGTTATGTTTGTTAGGAGAAAATATTTCAATAGTAGAATTTAGTTTCAAAGTTTGGTGAGCTTTCAATGCAAGAAATTGACTGGTTATATGGAAATAGACTTTTGTTGAATTCAATCATATACAACTTAAGACAGGGGATGCGCTCATGCCATAGGTCTATATTACCAGTTATGTCTACAGCATGTGTGTGGGGAGTATTAGCAGTAGGGGAGCACAGAGACCATTATGGCAGCAGAGCACAGAGACATTGGCATTTTTAGGCTCAGTGCCGAATGACAGGAAGATCAAAAAGAGCACATAGCCCTTTTTTTTAAATTGACAGGTGACTTGTAGATTATTAAGTGACAGAGACATAAGACATAGGTTTTCTTTTATAAACAAACTGAGGCCCTCCTCCATCTAAAGCCCCTTACATGTCAGTATGTAGAGCTGATGAGTGTGTCACAACTGATGGTAGAACCAGATACTACAGTACTGCACTAAGTAGCTCTGCCACCCACACGGCAGCCAGCCAACCTCATCAGCCATAGCCCTTTAAGGACGGGATGATACCTTAACCCTTTGAGGATGGTGTAATGCATCAAGCTCCTGGCCATCATGATGCATTAATGCAGCACTGGAGAGTCACTCACCTGTGCTGCAGTCAAGCATTATAGGGCCCTATGAGGTCATTACATTCCTGAAAGGTCAGCATGATGCACTTGCCAGTGCTGCGTTCGTGCATCATGACAGCAAATGTGCCTCTTACAACAAACTGTTCTTACAGGTTTAAGGCCTAGTGTTGATTTGTGTATCAACCTACTTAGCTTAGCATTGTGAAGTTGCGTGGGGGGGGGGGGGTGAGAGGTACTTGATGACAACATGAAATGTGTTCAATACTGCCTCAACTGATAGCACAGCATGAATCTTCACATTTAGGCAAATTAAACATGCTCTTCATTTGGTTTTAAGTTTAGGAATGTAAATGTCATGGATAGGTCATAGTGGCATTTAAGTGGCTTCAAATAACATTTACTGTGATTCAAGGTGCATAGAATGTGACTTAAGCATCTTAAGTGTTCTTAAATGCACATGTTAATGCAGTGTAGGAGATGCTAGGCCACCTTGACGGTGGTAGCATGTGATACAGAATACCTCAGTGATATTGTACAGAGGACAGGCTAATTGCTCACACACCTGGTGGCCTAGATAGGAGCTGTGTACCTCTGTAGGGTACGGGTATGTGTGGGAAGTGGCAGTTTGCCAAGACTTTTTCTTAAACCTTCAATCGGATCATATGGTGTGCAAAAAGCGTTCTTTGTGTATACATGCAGCCTGGGTGAGCACCTCATGTATCATGTTTACTCTGAGTTGATACACTCCAGATAGGCAGTATTGTAGTGCCGGGTACTCTCCTGGGGTGTCTTGGTGCATCATGATGAGAAATAGATTTGAGCATTGAGTTATTTATCCTCAACTTCTCTGAAAACTCACCTTTTATAACAAGCTAACTTGGTGCATTATGTAGTTTAAAGCACTGTATATTGGCCTTTCTTCCCCAGTGGTGTCTTTTGTATTATAATGCTTTCATCAGTGACCTAGACCAAAGTGATTTTCAGTGGTTTCATTCCAGTTGCTTTTTGGCCATTCCTCAATGTTTTCAGTGTAAGGGTTGAGTAGGATTGCCCCACTGCTGACACAGCTCTCTGACAGAGCGCTCTCCTCCCTGGGCAGCCTCAGCTATCTCATCATATCAACAAGTCTTTGCGAAAACATGCAGGACAGTGGCAATTTGCTTTTAAAATGTCACTGGTCGAGCAGATTCACAAGTGTAGCACGACTGAATGTCCAGTCACATGTTGGGCTTTTCTAAACTAGAACAATTCAGTTGGGCTTCTAAAGCTGAAGTATGGTTGTCAGTATACAGTATAAAACTATATATCTATCCTGATTTGGCCATAAATGGTTACAAATAAAATGTATTCCTAATAGAAAAAAACTCTATACTAAAAATGCAGAAATCCTCAGATATGTGGCTATCCAGTCCTCCAAAAATGTAGCCGGTCCTTCAACATAAACAATTTGCAGGACCAAATGTCCTGTGGGATGAAAAAGTTTTTGCAAAGACTGAAAGGGCAGTTTACATTCAATGTTAGCCTGTAGCCGATGGAAGATGCTTAGAAAAATGCCAGGTTCCTTAAAGCATTCATTCACTATAAACATCCACAATGCTGCATTAGTGTAACACCAGGGGTGTGTTACTCCAGAGACATGTTAAAAAGGGTATTTGGCTGTTTGTGTTGCTTGGGGCTTTTGTATATGTATAATGCCTCATAGATTTACTCAAAGTCATGAACTGCTTTATAACAACTTGTTGAATATCTCTAGAGCCTCCAGAATCTTGTTAGCATAGATACCGTGCCCAACTCAGGGAGGCAGGTCTGCCCCCTGGTGATGGGAGCTGGTACTACCTGACGTCCACACCCAGGGGGGGGGGGGGGTCTGTGAGATGGACAGATACCCCTCAGTGTTAGGGGTGAGGTGGTAGAAAACAGGTGTCCACGCCTGTAGGTCTACTCAGTACTCCTGGGGTCTGTTACATAAAGAATTAACGGGTACAAACAATGGAATAAATGCAGTACAGTGTTGCAGGGCTGTAAATGACTGTACCTGTTAGATATTGGTGGCCGTTCAGGCTAAAGGGTATGATCTGTCTTTTCTATACAAATCTGTGCAGTGTTACCATGCCCGCAAAAAGGTGGTCTTTAATAATTATTTGTACCCTTTAATATAAAAAATATGGTGTTTCACAAGTCAAAGTTATACGTGTGTCAAGCACATGTTTAACTTTTTTTTAAACACATACCACCATTTTTTTAAACTAAATATGAATAACTATATATAAATAAAGGTTTACATATAAATAATAAGTGAAATTTATAAGCATAATTATCTGAGTATTTGGTTTTTTAGGAAAATTATGAACGAAAATTGGTGCCCGTACAGCCATGCCCACTAGTTAAATTGTAGGGCACTGTTAGTGATCATAGATATCTTATTATATTTGTTAAGTGGGGTCTTATATTATTTTCATTGACAAATTCCTGCCCGTTAATTATTGACTAATGTGATATTTTCTTTGTTGTGTGGAACCTTTCCTATTTTGGTTGATATATGTTTTCCAACAACTTGTGACGTAGTACACAAAAATGTGTACTTTACCATGTACCCTGCCCCTTTTGGGCACATTTTAGGCATAAATTAGCGGGTAAAAATTAGTGGGCACCAACATTAACGAGCACAAAATATATTATGCCCATAGATATATTTAATCATCTTGCAACACCATCATATCATGCCCGTTAGCATGCCCGCAAAAACATGCCCACTATTATAATATTTCGTATATTAACGGGCATGTATTATGTAACAGACCCCAGTAGCTGTTACTCCAAGATATCCACCATAGTACTGTAGCAGCACAGGCTACCCAGTAGCTGTTACTCCCAGATATCCCCTATAGTACTGTAGCAGCACAGGCTACCCAGTACTCCAGTTACTCCAAGATATCCCCTATAGTACTGCAGCAGCACAGGCTACCCAGTAGCTGTTACTCCCAGATATCCCCCATAGTACTGTAGCAGCACAGGCTACCAAGTAGCTGTTACTCCAAGATATCCCCTATAGTACTGCAGCAGCACAGGCTACCCAGTACTCCAGTAGCTGGTACTCCAAGATATCCCCTATAGTACTGCAGCAGCACAGGCTACCCAGTACTCCAGTAGCTGGTACTCCAAGATATCCCTATAGTACTGTAGCAGCACAGGCTACCCAGTACTCCAGTAGCTGTTACTCCCAGATACCCCCTATAGTACTGCAGCAGCACAGGCTACCCAGTACTCCAGTAGCTGGTACTCCAAGATATCCCCTATAGTACTGCAGCAGCACAGGCTACCCAGTACTCCAGTAGCTGGTACTCCAAGATATCCCTATAGTACTGTAGCAGCACAGGCTACCCAGTACTCCAGTAGCTGTTACTCCCAGATACCCCCTATAGTACTGCAGCAGCACAGGCTACCCAGTACTCCAGTAGCTGGTACTCCAAGATATCCCTATAGTACTGCAGCAGCACAGGCTACCCAGTACTCCAGTAGCTGTTACTCCCAGATACCCCCTATAGTACTGCAGCAGCACAGGCTACCCAGTACTCCAGTAGCTGGTACTCCAAGATATCCCTATAGTACTGTAGCAGCACAGACTACCCAGTAGCTGTTACTCCCAGATATCCCCTATAGTACTGTAGCAGCATAGGCTACATACCCCTGTGGTATCCCTACCTCACCTCTCTGAGTATAGTCCATGTACTGCCTATCTACTGACATGTTTGCTGTGATATCCCAACCTCACGCATCTGGGTATACGCAGTAAATAGTTAGTGTAGGTACACAGTAATATCTACTGTCCATTTACGGTAGATTATACTGTTTACCTAAAATAAACTGTAGACCTATAGTAAAATCTACTGTACATAGTGGCACACAACCTTTTACAGTATAGTCAAACAGACCAGCAGAAGGCGGCTCAGCCCTAAATGTAACTAAGCAGAACTGCATTCACGCATCATGCTGATCCTGCAGGGTTGATGCAGAGCTGAAGGTTTGGCATGATGCATGAATGCAGCTCTTGTGATTAGACTCATGACCACAGGGAGCATAACTCTTAAAAACATATATTTAAGACCTTTCAAAGATCAAGACAATTGTCTAGTGAACATTATTAAAGTCTGCATCCCCGACCGTGTGTAGACTGAAACAAAACATATATAGCACTTTATACCACAACGGGCACAGAGAACAAAGCATTTCACACCTCTTGTATACTGCATACAGCTAGTGGTATAAAGTAGTTATAGGCCTTGTACCAAGCTGTACAGGTATTTAGTGACCCTATAAGGCTCCCTTCACTGTATTTTGCATACAGCATGGTACTCGTCCTACAACTACTACGTAAAACTGGGCTAGTAGGTCTTACTGTGTAACTGTACTGGAAAGCAGATCAAGGCACCGGCCGCTGGTGATCACCTCAGGGTTTGGGAGGATGGGACCTGTTGTATTGTCAGTGAGGATCTTACTCACAAACAAGTTCCCTGCATTGGGCCTTCTAAAATCTTACGCACAAAAGTATTTACAATGACATCTAAACTGCCAACAGTAACAGTTTCCTTTCAGTTTCTGGCAATGCACAAGACCTGTTTACAGACAGTGACAGATCAGGAAGCATTTTTCTATGTAACTAACAACAAATATGTTAGACACTAGACCAAGCTACAGAGAGCAGAAACAAGCATCCTACTCACAAGCAGCAGCCCCTGCAGCTATGGACGGGTGAGTAACTGTGGGTGCCTGGATGTGAGCTGCTCTGTGAGCTGCCCTGAGCAACTGCCGTGAGCAGCTGCAATAGGTGGCAGCAAATTGGTACCACCCAAGGCAGGGGGAGACTCAGGTCAGTGCAACTAGTGGGAAGGTGAATCTTTGATCAGGAAATTATTGTAGGTGTATGGCATCAGATATCACCCTGTTTATGTTTTATCATGAATATCCATTAATACTCTAGTTGTTGATAATGGCGAATAGGGTAGATTCACCACTTTCAACCGGTCTGAGTCATGTTTTTGTATGAGCTAACTTTAAGGTCTGATTGCTCCCAGAAGATTCTGTGCATAACCTTCAGAAATGTACCACATTAGTAGTTTATAGTATTTAATTACCTGATTCATCAGAGCATTCAGAATAGGCCCTTTTCACCCTGAGTCAGCCGAAATGCACCTTGAGTCAGCCATCTTACAACCACCAGAAATATGTAGAATAATTATTTGGAAATTTTCATTCATGCATGAATGTATATATCACATATAAATATGTTACAACAAACAGCAGAGAGGAAAACAATTTATTAGATATAGAATAATCAAGTAAAGTCAATACTGTGTCTCAGGAGAATACAAGTGCATCATGAGCTATCAATACATACATTTATTACTTGTACGAACAGTGAGGACTTGATAATACGTTATAGTCATGCAATATGGAGAATGAGTAGAGAGTTCCACTGAATGTATTTGGGGCTCTGCCCCCATACCCCCTTTTCTTCCCCCTTTTTGCTTTTCACCCTTGCCCTCTATGCACTACACAGTGAGGTCTGTTATCTTTAACCCTTTCGTAGACGGGGTGAATTCAGGGGGGAGGGGGATTTATAAAGGTAGGGGGAGAATTCTAAGGCCAGAATTACGGGTGAGAGAATTCCTGGGGGGATTCCAGAGGACAAAATACCTTAGCTAGACTCCCCTGAGGCGGTTAGTGAGTTGGCTAGCTGCTCACTGAGTTAATGTTTGTATGGGTCAACAACTCACAGCGCTCTATCCAGAGCAGCTCACTGAGCAGCTCACAGAGCGGTGCATGGAGGGTGTATTCTGATAGTGATATAGATGCCTAACACCTCACACATCACCCTTACCCTCTACTCAGTGTCAGGGCTTTCACACAGGCTCCATGAACCATAGAACTGGGTCCCTGCAGCCTCTCAGCGCCCTTTGAGCCTCTGTTAGCAGAGTTTCAACACCTGCTTCTGCACCACTAAGAGCTGTAACTGAGTGCCCTAGTTCTGGGACACCATGCTACGGGTGATGTATGTGACCAACACCTTCAAAATTGACCAGCCAAGGTATGCTCTCCTGTAGGCTGCCTATTTTTTATTTTTTTATGCTGAAGTGGTGGCGTAGCCACCTGGTGGTGCCGCCAGGCACCACCAGAAAGAGGTATATGATGTTTGCACTTTGCCAGAAGTCAGAACGGGCGCCGCCATCTTGGATTGTGCCGCCATCTTGGATTAAGGTGTCACAACACAAATTTATGCTATGTGATAACAATAATATTTAATCAACCTTTGATAGTTCCTGAGGTTGATTATAATCATACCTACCCCCCCTAATATGGACCCAAGGAATTCAATGGTTCTATTGGTTTATTGCATATACAGCTGGTTGGCTAGCAACAGCTATTCTAATTGTTTATCTGCCTAGCAACACACATTTCCAATGTCCTGAAGTTGATTATAATCATACCTACCCCCCCTAATATGGACCCAAGAAATTCAATGGTTCTATCTGTTTGTTGCTAATACAGCTGGTTGCCTAGCAACAGTTATTCTAATTGTTTATCTGCCTAGCAACACACATTTCCATGCTCCTGAGGTTGATTATAATCATACCTACCCCCCCTTATATGGACCCAAGGAATTCAATGGTGCTATTAGTTTGTTGCTAATCCAGCTGGTTGCCTAGCAACATCTATTGTAATTGTTTATAAATCTGCCTAGCAACACACTTTTCCTTACCCCCTAACATGGACCCAAGGAATTCATAGGAAATGCGATATTTGAAGTAATATCATCCTTCTCCCTGATAACCCCTACCCGGCCCTGCTTTTTTGGTGTCTTGAATGGGTTCCCTTCAAACATACCAACCATGTAGACATTATGTTTTTTCGAATGCAAGAATTGCGGTTGTTGCCGCGTAGAAAAATGCCTGAGGCATTTTTTACGCGGCAACAACTGCAATTCTTGTTAAATAACTATCTTTATTCCTGAGTTGATATGTGCTGTTAAGTCATGACAACAATTGCAGTTGTGCTAAAGGGTGCACTGCTGCATTGGTCTATAGTTGGGTAAAGACTGGGCCGAAATTCAACTTCTGATGGAAGACTTCAGCCTACATTTTGATTTATCATCCAGCTCATTTCTCTTCATATTTGCTCATTTGGCACTCAATACATATTTTATTAAAGTTGTTTGATTAATCATTGATCAGTATTCCCCCCCCCCTTATGTCAGAAGTTTGCCACTTCCTTTATATCTCTATCCTTTCATGCATGGTATAGAAGCAGAGGCAGCGGGTAGGGATGTGAGCTGTCCGACAGGTCTAAGGGTAAGAGTGTGAGCTGCTAGCAGTTCATCCTCAGTGTGTGACCTTTAATACAGATTTACTACTGATAAAGGTGTCTGTCTGTACCTGACGACCGCTACAGGCTCTGCACTCATCTAACTTACAGTGCCGTCAACACTGCTTCAATAGATTGCCCTCAGCTCCAGATTGTAGGGGTTTTGTTTAAGGATATATGAAACATTATAGCAGTTTTAGCATTCTAATACTAATTACTAGAATGCTTGATTTTCAAAACCCTGTGGAGAAACTAAACCATGAGTATGTCACTAGCAATACAAATAGTCCCCATACCATGGGCTTGTCTAACCAACCTTCCGCTGCTATAGTATAGCTTTAAGAATGTGCTTTTATCAGTGCTCATTGAACAACAGCTCCCTATGCTGAGGCATGCTGGTACTGACTTGGTATGCTAAGGGTGTAGTTAGTCTTTACAATGCCCACAGACTAGGTACTGCCTTCTTTGTATAGTCTCTGTATAACCAGGATGCTGGATGCAGCAGAGAAGACAGCAGGCAGACTGAGAGAGAATAACACCGGTCTGTCTGTGAGTAGACATAGAACTACCACATACTCCTGATGTGTAGGTGGGGTTAATACAAGGATTTTAGCAGCATAGCACAGTAGTAAAGTAGCATTTGCAGGTTACAGGGTTCTCCCAAATTTGGGATGTGGGTTATACATTGGGATATACAGCATGCAAGATAACATTTTTCAGACTGAAAGGATATTTTGACAATGGTCACTCTGAATGATGTCCTCTCTCTGCATCTTGTTGTCTATGCACAAATAGCCAAACATGTGCAATGATACAGCGGAAACAAAGGAGATGTGATAACTCTAAGGTGCAGCGTCATACCATTATTAAGGTTTAGCTTAATACCATTGTTATAGGTATGAGTTTACCAAAGCCTCTCTAATGATTACATTAATAAGCGGTGCATGTTATTATAAGATGTAAACAGATGATAACATGTGAGGGGAACTTAGCACTGAGTCAAGTTCTTTAAAAATTAGTACTTAAAAAACCCTGGAGGAACACACACTATCTCAGTACATTACACTAAAGCCCCTTGAGGAGCTCAAACCCCTGCAGTGTTGAGGCACTGGAGGAGGAGGTGTGTGTGTGGGGGGGGGAGGGGGTTAAGGCTAAAACAGCACTGGGGGAGGTGTGTGTGTTAGGGTGTGTGTGTGGAGGCTAGTACAGAAGTGAGGGAGGTGTGTATGTGTGGGGGTGGAGGCAGTCAGGAGTAAGGTGAGTACTACTCAGCATCAGGCAGTGGCAGTAGACAGGAGTAGGTGTGAGTTGATTCAGAACAATTTCCAAGCAGTCTTTGCTCACAGGGAGCTCTGTCCAATGCTGGGAGGAGAACACACAGAATGTCACTGATGCTGCTACATGACCCCAATCTGTGAGTGAGACCCGGCCATTAAGGTAGACATAGTTCTGTGAGTGAGACCTGGCCATTAAGGTAGGCAGAGTTCTGTGTGTGAGACCCAGCCATTAAGGTAGGCAGAGTTCTGTGAGTGAGACCCGGCCATTAAGGTAGGTAGAGTTCTGTGAGTGAGACCAAGCCATTAAGGTAGGCAGAGTTCTGTGAGTGAGACCCGGCCATTAAGGTAGGCAGAGTTCTGTGAGTGAGACCCGGCCATTAAGGTAGGCAGAGTTCTGTGAGTGAGACCCGGCCATTAAGGTAGGCAGAGTTCTGTGAGTGAGACCCAGCCACATGCTGCGGGGGGAGAATCAGTCATCAGTTTATTCAGTTGTATGCACTGTAATCAGGTAGTTATTGATCTGTATATTATTAGTACTGTTTAGCTATACCGCCTTAGGCCATGAGTGACCTACTCCGTGACGGGCTCCTTCAGAGGTCTGCTGCTCACAGAGCGACTCACACCTCAGTGTACAGGACGTGTATTCTAATATAGAGGTCAGACGCCCAACACACCTCCCTCTTACAACTTCTTGCCTGCTAGCTTATGGTTAAACGTAAACAGCATACTTTAGACCACCCATCCCACTACTGTGCATAATCCTGGTATTTTTCTGATTCTAGGGAGCATTATTTGACTGACAGGGCAGAGTGCCCACTGTCTAGGTGAGCAACCGACAGGGCTGCTCACTTAGCAGCTCACTGGACAGCTCACTTAGCAGCTCACTTAGCAGCTCACAGGGCAGCTCACTTAGCAGCTCACTTAGCAGCTCATTTAGCAGCTCACTTAGCAGCTCACTTAGCAGCTCACCGGACAGCACACTGGGCAGCTTACTTAGCAGCTCACTTAGCAGCTCACCGGGCAGCTCACAGATCCTCTCTGGAAGTGTTTATGATAATGGTTTATATAAATATACATACGTATGTATATATATATATATATATATGTATATATATATATGTATATATATATATTATATACATACAGTAACACTGAGGTTATTTTCATGCCACACTTTAAGGAGTGTATCAGCTCCATAGAGTGAGCACAAGGCTCGAATGTAGCACAGGAGAGCAGCCAAGAGGCACCATATTATTGACAGGTGCAAAGGGGAATACAGCGTGTGCCCACGTATACATAGTAATGCTTTAAAGTCTTAATTAAAATCCATTCCCCATTAGAAACTGTTTACCAATGCAAGGCAGTAACGGTAGCTCACAACAGACATTGAAGGCTTATAGCATTTAGACCATTTTCCATGTTGTGAGATCTTGCCCTTGATCATCGCTACATTTAAAGAACATCTGCATTCTCCATTTTTCATGTGGCAAGGACCTATACCTCTGGGTGAGTTATGAGGGTCATGCAGGTTGGCCCTGAGCCACATTAATACTGTATAACCACCCTGGAGAAAGTCAGAGGAAGTATGTGTGTGTGGGGGGGGGGGGGGTATATGTATGTGTGTGGTATGGGCTATCATACTGAAAGGGACATGGGGGGGGCTGGGCCCCTGCCAGATGAATAGCTCACAACAAGACGTTGGAGCAGCTCAGCATTGGGTAAAGAGCAGTTAGTGTGACCCTGGTACATTAACACTGACCTGCCAACCTCAGGGTCTCACTCCCTGCTGCTGGCTTCCCTGACGTTTGTAAAGATCTATAAACTATTTTTCTTATCCTCTTATGTGTACAACTTGATCTTTACTACAGCTTCAATATTCTTCTGAACCACCTGTGTATGTCCCCTATACAGGACTAACTTCTGGATGTGCTATCTATCTGTTTATGTATCATTTCTGCCAAAATAATATTTCATTGTATCCCTCCTAATCTTTCATATCCTCGTTTCATTGATTCCTCCCTACTGTAGATCTTCAGTAGATCCTACTGTAGATCTACAGTAGATCCTACTGTGAACCTAAATAACCTATTTACAGTACAATGTAGGAGATGGACTACTGCACCATGCAGCATGAGTACATACACTGACATCAATATGAGCTGAGTCTACCAACCAGCACAGGTGGGACGTAACTGCAGCAGCTGTCCCTCCATATGTTAGACATTGATACCACAGCACCTAATTTACCTGACAGTTATGTGTTTAGGTAACGGTCTAGTATATCACAAGAGGGAAACTAGGTGTCACTAGAAGACCAATTAGTCTAAATCTAGCTACTGCCAATGGTTACAGACAAGTCGTACAATGTAGGGCATTGAACAGGGACTAACAAACATATTGACAAAAAATACATCTATACCTCTTATGACATAAGGGTCAACAAACAAAGATAAAATATATCAACTCCTTACAAAAGGCATTTTGCTTTTACTGTATGATAGCATATGATATACTTACCGTGTATGTCAGATTCCTTTTGATTGATACCAAGACTATCAATAGAAACCATCATCAAAACAGAGCAGTGTTTTCCTTTGTTATTAAACAGCTTGTGCACAGCTGCTGCATCACGCCAAATGCATCACGCATTATCTTTCTGAACAAATTTAAACTTTATTGACCAGATTGAGAGAGTTAATACATGTATGGGATCTCACTTCCGATTTGAGAATTTGTCCATTCAATAAGCCGAGTCAAGTATAAGCGTGATCATAATATGATGATGTTTAGTAAGCAAATGAAAAATAATCTCACAAATATCTTGAATTCAGTCAACAAGTTAGTGAGATACAACATCAGGTTACTGTTTAGTTGGTGTACTCACTGGTAAAATGATGTAAGTAGCTTCTCTCATAACATCCCATCTAATCACTGAACTCTGGTAAGGGGCAATGACTGATTAAAGATGTGTAGGAATGATGCAGTAGCATTGAGCAAATCCACCATAATGCACAGTCACTGTGTGTTAGTACAATAATGCATTAGTGTCATAATGCAAACTACAGTACCGTCGTGTCAGAGCTGTAACCATGGCAAGGTACAGGAATCTAGCATAATGCACACTACAGTTGACCTCTGTGAGGGCAGTAGGCCTGGCTTCATGGCTAGTTACTAAGGTAGGCAGTAAACCAGGTTTAAGTCCAATCTGACATTTATCTACCAATCACCAGCCTCCCGTTACCATGACAACCACAGGCCCTTAGCACCGTCTGTCTGCCTCTCAACAGGAAGTCTCATTTGGGGCGAGATCTCGCGGCAGTCACGTGGCTTCACTGGTTCCCAGTGTCTAAGTGTAAACAAGTGTCTGTGCGGCCTGAAAACACCCACTATGTCAAATTATATCAGCAGCTCTAAGGGCTAACTTAGTCACTCACTGTAGTGAGCTGAGGGTGGAGAGGAGGGGAGAGGCAGGCAGAGGGACTAACAACAACAACAACCACTCAGAAAAGAGTTTCAGTCAGACTCCATTCAGGCCTAAATCCTTTAAGGATGAATGGCACATGAATAATCTATTTGTTGCCATGATGCACAAATGCAGCTCTGTGAGTGACTCGCCAGTGCTGCATCCTGCCGACCATAGGGTTGGCATGATGCTTGTATGCAGCACTGGTGCGTCAGTTGGCAGGGCTGCATTCATTGATCATCAGGACAAAGGGCATGATGCATTATGCCATCCTTAAAGGGTCCTGTGCCACCTTGACCCTTTCCATTTGTGTGCGCTAGTCCAATATTCCTACTGCCATCCCCCCCCCTTGTAAGGGGGGTGCAATTTTTGTGAGAAGTCACAGAAACATCAGTATACACAGGAAGAGCTATCTCTATATCAGAATCATCTTGGGAATCCAGAGTAGAGTGTGTCGCAGGTGTAGGGAGCTGCCCTACAGATGAATAAAGCATGATGAGATCAGGTCCACTTGTATGTCAGATGTGACTCAGTCCAGCCTACCCAGTGGGCACACAAGTCAGTCCAACGTTGAATAAATATTAAATCAATATTGAATCAACATTGACAACCAGTTTTCAATGTTGAGTCAATGTTCTGTGCCCACTGGATAGTAGCCTTCATGTCACACTTGTGCGAGCCATGACGATGGTGTCTGAAGGGTAAAACATATATTCTACAGAAATTGGGTTTTCAATGGGTACCTTTAAATATGTTGTGTTCATGCCATTCCCAGAGTTTTAAATACAAATAGAATACTTACAGTGTTAATTTCACATTTTGGATTTCACAGGATGGGTATTTACAAATATATATTATGTAGACATGATTTAACATATTCCTATTATTCACTCGTCAAAGGGGGCCTAAAGATGATCTTTCTTTGCCAATGGAAAGCGATTTGTTCCTATGAATGATAAACTACTGTGACTATTTCCACATTTACTCAGGGGAGGCAGGCAACAAAGGAGAATACAATAATAGAAGGGGCGTTGGAGGTGAGTGAGGCATATAGTCATTGATCTTCTAGAGGACATGACACCTTCCTACAGGGATATGGGAAACACAGATAGAGATTCCCAGACAGGAGATCAATATAGACAGGCATGGATTCAGTTTGAAATGGAAACCTATCACAACAGATCAGACTGTAGCCATCATGTTAGACTACCACTAATACGCGTGTTGGATAGATCCCCACATTGGTGTGAGTAGAATTGAATAATATGAATCCAGATATTTTATGCCAATTTTTGTGTCATGCTTTATGAAATTTTAGGGTGAACTTGTTTCTGCTTATGTTAATATAACAGTAGAGTATAATTTACTAGACTGGTCCCATGAAGATAGCCTATCTATCAAGTTAAATGCCTACTTTGCGATAATATGACATTCACAGCAAAGAGGACTTGAGCCTGTCAGTCCATTGATTATTTATCCAACTATCAGTTCATCAACAATTGAGACAATTATGCAATGTAGACTCTACACCATGCCCATTTAACTTTTAGGATGGCACGAGGCATTTTTGCATCATGCCCTTTGTTATCATGATGCATGAATGCAGTAACTCACCAGTGCTGCATTCAAGCATTATGCCACCCTATGGGGTTGAGACAATCCCAAAGGCTCGGCATGATGCACCAATGTAGCACCGGCGAGTTATTTGCCGGGGCTGCTTTGGTGCATCATGACAACAAATGTCATATTTTGGGGATATCCATGCTAGTAGTATAGTATGTATCGGAACGGGACTATAGTTAAGTACTGTTTATTACTCAATCGACATGCAGCCAATCAGAGGCCTCCATTTGGTCACGTGACCGGAAGTGACCTACTTAGGGGATTAGTGGTGCATTCTGGGTAACCCTGCAGCCAATCAGAGGCCACCATTTGGTCACGTGACCGGAAGTGACCTACTTAGGGGGATTAGTGGTGCATTCTGGGTAACCTACTGACCTACTTAGGGGACCGGAAGTGACGTCATATGACCTAATTTAGGATCACGTGACCGGAAGTGACCTGGTGAGTCACGTGAGCGGAAGTGACGTCACATGACCTAATGGCCGACCGGAAGTGAGTGACCTCATTGAAGATCACGTGACCGGAAGTGACTTGATTGATCACGTGAGCGGAAGAAGAAGTTTTTTTGTTTAGGAAGTGAGGGTCTTTAGGATCACGTGACTGGAAGCGACGTCGTCACATGAGTGACGCTTTAAGAGACTGCGCGACTTACTAGTAAAAGAAGACGTATGAAAATAAAAACACAACAATATTTTATTTTATTTTTTTTATTTATTTTTTTTTCAATCTTGATAAACACTCTATTTTTTTGAAAAGATGCACACGCTTTTTTATTTTTTTTTCATATCTCTAAAGGACTCGTTGTCACACCGTCAGAATGCACGCGACGCTTATAATACAAGTAGCGCACGCCGTCTTTCTCTATGGTGTAGGTGACCATTTTGTTTCGCACCACTTTGAAGTTTCTATTTACAGCAATGAGAGTTTTTCGTTGGCGAAGAACATCCAAGAAGTCGTCTGGTTCCTGAGGGTTTTGTTTCTTCTGTACGCCTTTTGCACTCCATTTTTTGGATTTTCTTTCACCGGTGTCGCTGACTCGATCGTAGCAAATGTAAGTCTTAGGGTTGAGACTTAGGATCCCGTCACCTTCCCACTCCGCTTTCATAAGCCCCGAAGTTCTCAGATCGTGAAGGTACCGTCTCTCACAACATCCGCCGGGCGGCGGACACCATTCTCGCACTCTTTCCGTTTTTGTCTTCACGAAAAGCTCTAAGTGATCGTCGCACACCGCTGTCGGAAGCCACTTTCGTTTCTCTCTGAAGTACGTCTCTCTCAGGCGAGGTTTGACTAGGTCATCCAACGTGTCACCGCTGAGAGCCATGTAAAGACTGTCGGTGTCCATTTGACAAAGGGCATAATCGCGCCGATCGACGAATCTATCCAAGAAGTCGTATGTGAACTCTAACATTTTCAACTTCGCGTACTGGTATACCATGAACCCTATTTGAATAGGGAGGTTGTTCTTGACTGTTTTCGGTTGTAGTTCGACTTCAAACAGATCGGAACTCAACTCGGACGCCTTTTTGAAGCGCCACGAATTGGCCAATAGTTCGAACTTCCGACTGTCAGTGTATCTCACCGCCGTGTGTTTTTCTTTGTTACAGATTGTTTTACCGTACGTAGCGTTTCCCATTAACTTGTAACAGTCTGACAGAATTTTCTCGTTCTCGTTCACGTCGCCACGTCTTCGCGCCGCCGTTACTTCGACCGCGAAACCGGCAAAGGAGCGTTTAGGTAGGTATTCTACCACCAGCTGCACTTTGGTGACTATCAAACCGTGCTCTAAATACCACTTGAGAAGCGGCGTTCCCAAGAGAATATTTTTTCCGTGGTAACTCCCTATCAGACATCTCTGAGGCGTGTTCAACAGCTTTTCTTCCTGCGCAAAGTCTGACATGTGAGGGCCTATGTCCGATTTTGAAACGGTCGCGTTCTTGAAAACGGGGGTCATTTCTTCGAAGTAGTCTCGTAGGTGAGGCGGCGTAGTGATGTCCACTTGAACTAAACCGAACATTTTCTCCTCTTTCACAGCGGAAAGGATGTCGCTCTCGCTCATCGCGTTTCGAGACACTTTCAAAGCGTCAACCTTCCAGCGTTGTTGGGAGGCCTTGACCCGCTCATCTCGACGCTTCATCTCTCGCCATTCGCACTCCCACACGACGACCAGCTTTTGACCTAGCGCTTTCAAGTAAGCGCTTACTCTGGTCGTTCTGTCGCGTCTCTCCTCTCTCAGTGAAGCGCACTGATATCGGTGCGACGGTATGCACTCGTGAGCGTGGAACCAACACCCGTGAAACTGGAAAACCGTATTAGAGGCCGCGTGAAACCCGTCCACGCGAATTCTCCGACAGCCTACAACCATCTCGCCGCCGTTCAAAGCATGGCGCAGTTTCACGTCGCGGTCGTGCTCTACGAAGCGTAACCACTCCAAAGCGCTGTGAGAGTTTCTTTGCCTAATTTCGGGCTTGAACTCGGTCTCGGGCCGTCTCACCGCGTAATAGCCCGTGCAGTGCGCTTCGCTCATGCAGCGCAAGTACAGAGAGTTAGCGTCTAGTCCTAGGATGTGTTGGCACGGTCTCGCTTCTTCGCCGTACTTGTGCTCCCTTATCCGCGTGGTGCCCTTCTCGTGAAATCTATGGAAGATGATGGAAGGACCGCCGACTAGATTTTCTTTGATCAGAGCGTGGAGGACGGCGTCGAACTGGGGGAACGTTGTGAACGCGTCTTCTAGGTTTTGGAAGAGGAACCGTAAAGTCAAACCAGCGAGAGAAACTCCGTCTTTCAACATGTCAATGCCGCGATCTTGGAAAAATTTAGCGTGATTTTTCAGAGCTTCTATGAAAGGTTTGACGTCTTTGTTGTTGTAGTGGATCAAGTAGTCTTCCATAGTTTGCATCTTCTCGTCGGACCAAACTTTCTGACATGCGGCGTAGTCGGATTCGGACATTTTGACGCCCGTCAGCTCGCTGTCGAAAGCCGATCTCGGTGGCAGCGTTCTGTTTGCCAGTTTCCTGGTAGACGTCATCCATTCGTAAGGAAAGTGACCTTTCTCTTCGTTCCTGGTGAAAGCTCGCAAATAGGTCGCGTAGTTGTAACCGGGTGCCAAATAGTTGACTACGTCCAAGAAAACCGTGTGCTGTGTGTAAACCGCCAAGTATTGATTGCTTCTCTTTATGACGCTGAATTCTTGGTTTCTTCGGTCTCCGGAGGCGAAGAACGAGTGAAGGCGTATTTTGATCAGGTTCAAGTCGTAACGCCCCGAGTTGAAGCCCACGACTGGAGCTTGACGGATGTATCTCAGAAGACGCTTCTTCAGTTGAACTAACGGGTGTCTGGTCTGAGCCGCAGCGAAGCCGCCTGGAGAAGGGGTGAACGTCGCCTCCTCCAGCAGGAGAGCTTCACCTATCGCCGCATCTAACTTCGCTAAGGTCGGTCGGTAAAGTTCTAGCACAGCTTCTCCGATGACTTTGGCGTTCTCGTTTATGTGATTTAAAACTCGGTCCAACAAGGGGTCGGAATCTGCGTCGGATTCTCTGACGAAGCAGACGGGCCCCTCCCACCCCGGAAAGTCGGATGCGACGCTAGCCGACAAAGGGACGTGATCCCACAGCAGGGACACGTGTTCCGTCGACGGTTCTTTGCACGGTCTGAAGAAAGCCTCGAAATCGAAGGCGATCTTGTTAGGGTAGATTCCGGAATGTCCGTCGGGGGGAAAAATGGAGAAGTCTGCTAGCGCTTCGAAAATCGTTCTCGAATTTTGGTAGATGCCACCTACGTAGCGCAACTTGACTTGTCGGCAAGAGGAAAGCTGGTTCCTGTGTCTCTTCAGCAAGAACTCGGTGGTGAACGCCGCCTTACACTTGCAACATTCGTATATGCCCGCGTACGCGTTGAAGTCTGTGACGAGAGAGACGTGCAAACCGCCTTTCGCCGTCAGGTGTAGGTTGACTTTACCTCGGGCGGCCAGAGTTCTGGAAGGCGGTCTGATCAGAGTAACGCGTCTTCTCAACTTCCGCCCCGGCACTTGACGCGACGCGGTGTAAACCGCTATCTGTACGTCAAACAAGTTCTCTAACGCGGGTAAGTCGCGGATGTTCAGACCCGGAAAGGATTCAGGTGTGGCAGCGGGACAGAACTGACGTAACAAATCTGAAGCGCGCTTGCTGGTGTTGTATAAGTGAAAGGAAATGCAGCGGAAGATGCAGAGGTTGTCCTTGTTGGGAAAATCTAACACGCCGCTTCTCTTTCCAACTCGACCGGCCTGAGTGATCCTACCGCCTATGGGGAATTCCCCCGGTCCCATGTAATCGCAAATGTTCAAATTGGTAGGAAAAAGAACGTGCCACTTGGTGTCAGCGTCGCAAAGTTTCCGTACTTCCTCGCAAGCGACGGTGTTTTCCATCTTTGAGAGGAGCTCTTCCAAAGTTTCTGAATTAGTTACAGTAGGGAGCGGTTGTATGAGAGTTGCGTTGTTCTGGGAGGCGTGAAAGTAGCGCAGTTTGCTCTTGTCTTCTCTGTGTTGTAAGAGTAAGCCTACCGAGAAACCCACTTTGTATCTGAATCTTTGTGTCAAGTGAATGCGACGCATAGTATCTACAGCGTCACTCAACTCGCCGGTTGGTAGCCTGAAGTTTGTTACACTCACGCGAGTCCCGTGCATCCTGACGCCCGTTTGTATCGCAGGCCAATTCGCCGTGAACATTTCCTCCCCGTTCGGTACAGCACATATGCGCGGAGGGACGGTCACCCCGTCCAGAGATTCGCGTCGACAGGCGATCTTTCGGCAATCGCCTTCGCCGCATAGAGGGCAAAACTTAGGTACTACTCTACAATTTTCTACGTGTCTCTCGTGGTTGTACGGTCTTTTAAACATTTTGAAACACTTTTCGCATACGTACTGTGTCATGTTTTTTTTTTCACTCAGTTACCAACTACTTAGCCGTCTAACTATCTATCTATCTATCAATCTATCTGTCTATCTATCTATCTATTTATCTTTCTGTCTGCTGTCTGTGTATCCGTCTGTCTGTCTCATACAGCGTACGTCAAACGCTGTGTGTGTGTGTGTGTGCGCGCGTGAGCGTTGAGCGTCTCTCATTCCGAATCTATGCCGAGATATTTCAGAATGATCTCTGTTTTGTCATCCAACTCTTTGAGCGCTCTGGCGGACAGCGTCACTCCCTGCTGTGTGGGTTTTTTGTCAGGACCTTCGTACTTGCGCACGTGGACGAGGTTCTTACCGCTGTAGTAGCTCACAGCTGCGTACACTTCGCTCTCCTCATCCAGCACTGCGAACCAGGGGGTGTGATTAGGTTTTCCTTGCGCGGCCGCTGTGTCGCGTATGCGCACCACTGCGCGGATATCGGCGATGCGTGCTATGAGCTCGCGCAGCGCGTCGGCCGTGAAGTGCACTCGCTTGCTTCTGGTCAGAGACGCCTCTTTCACCTGGCCGTCTTTTGTGTAGCGCGGCCTCCTAGACAGTCTAGCCACGTCCTCCCAGATCTCCAGCGTCAAAGCTCCGTCTAAGCAGAACTCTAACCCGAGAGGACGGGAGAAGGTTTTCTCTGCTTCTTCTCGTCCATCTCGTTCTTTTTCTTGTATTTTTCTCTTCTTACTAGGCCTTGTTGTTCTGGAACTCACCTTAGAACGTTTCACACCCGCAGGATGAGTAACACCATCAGCGTGAGCTGAATCAGCAGCAGAACCGATAGCAGGAGCAGCGTCAGCGCTGGTGGTATCCGAGGCCTCGTTGTTGGAACAGCGCAGCCACACGCCGTCGGTGCTGAGTGTAGCGGTAGAAGATGAAGCGCCGCCGCCCTCGTAAGGTGGCGGTGAGGGCAGTCGCCACGGACCGGACGGGACGCTACTAGTGGAGGAAGTGAGGTCGAAAGGTCGAAGAGGGAAGCCGAAAAACGTACCGCCCACCCCTTTCCCTTCGGGTTGTTCGTACGCCTCGTCGTCAGCGTTGTTCTCTGTCTCACCCTGTTGCTGCTCCTCCTCCTCTTCTTCTCGGTTTAGGGGCTGAGTGTCCGAATAGCTGTCACTCTCAGCGCGAGCGGCGTCGAGGGCGTCAGTCGATGTAGTGGTGGAGGAGAGGGGCTGTGCAACGTGCGGCAGGTCATCAAAGTCATCAACAGTAGTGGGGAGGTAAAAACCCGGTTGCCAGTACTGCGCTGTGCCAGGAGCGTTGTCGTCAGTAGTAGTAGCGGTAGCAGCAGGTGCAGCAGAAGCAGCAGCAGCAGCAGCAGGCGCAGCAGCAGACGCAACAGTAGCAGGCGCAGCAGCCTCAGCAGGCGCAGCGGTAGCAGGCGCAGCGGTAGCAGCCGCAGCAGGCGGGGCGGCAGTAGCAGCGGCAGCGCGCTTAGCAGCAACGTGTACCGTCGCGAGTGTAACAACGTCGCTAGCACGACGACTACTACCAGTAGTACTACTACTACTACTACTACTACTACTACTAGTACTACTACTGCTACTACTACTGCTACTACTACTACTACTGCCGCGAGCGCTCGCTACAGCGGGAGGGTGATAAGACCAAGCGGCTGCGGCGGTAGTCTCATGTTCAGTAGCAAGAGGAGGCACTGACGCTAAACGAGCGCTGTTCCGCGTAGTCTTCTTGTTCTTGAACGACGCTAGAAGTTGTCTTTTGCTCATGGTGGTGACTGTAGAGAGCAGCAAAAGAATGAGTGAGTGAATGGAGGTTTCCAGACCCCTTATATACGCCTTCTCGCTTCTAGAGCTAAGCTACTTACTGACCCTGTTCAGCTGCCGCCGGCTGGCCGGCGGCCATTCACAAAGAGAAACAAAAGACATAAGGCATGACGTTTTCAGCTGGATCCTTTCCCCCCCTTTTGAGAGATCGACTGTCATGAGCTAAGCCGCTTACCACCCTGTTCAGCAATTCAACGCGCATTAGCTGTATAAAGGATTAAGCGGTTGCTGCCGTCGACTGACCGGCGGCCATTCACAAAGACATAAGGTATGACGTTTTCAGCTGGATCCCTTTCCCCTCTTTTTTTTTTTTTGAGGGATCCACTGTCGTGAGCTAAGCCGCTTACCACCCTGTTCAGCCATTCAGCGCGCGTTAGCTGTATAAAGGATTAAAGGTGATGAGCTTAGAGTGTGTATACAAAAAAAAACTACAGGAGGCGTGTGGCGTGAAGCAGGACCCCCCTAAGACGAACGTGTCTGTCTGTGAGTTGAGGCGTGTGCATGTGGTGAGCGACTTAAGTGTAAGACAAAAAAAAAATCACCACCTCCTGCCGTGGTGAGTAGACCGGGCCGGCCAGGCGGCGGCCGCCTAGTTCAATAGGGACGGGTGACAGCTGACTAAGGCTGTGCATGAAAAAAATCCGATTTTCACCTGACCTCTGACGTTTGTTACAATGAATGTCAGAGGGAGGGAGACGTCCTCAGGTAGGGGGTAGGAGGTAAGGCTAATGGATGAGGAAGAAACACCGTTTTCAGCTGGTCTCCACGGATAGCGATGACACACCCCTCGTCATCTAAGCTCTTAAGGAGCGGAGCGGCTGAAAAAGCGTCATGCGGACAGGTCGCTACACAGCTGGAGTGCTGTTGGAAATGGGATTAAACTCCCTCTGTATAAAAAGCTCTGATTTCTGTTGGAAAAAAAACATATCGCCTCTGACCACAGTAACGTCTACTACCACCACCGCCGCCGCCACCACCGCCGCCACCGCCGCCGCCGCCGCCGCCGCCGCCACCGCCAAGACGAGACGAGATGGCTCAAGCTATTCCACTTTCAAGCTCGCCTTCACCGCCTTGTCCACCTGAAAAAAAGTTAATGCGGCTTGACGACGTGAGACGCGCGAGGCAGACCGATGGGGAGAACAGAGAGGTAGGACAGCGGCGGTTAGCCTATAGCGACGCCTTGCTTCGTCAACTAGGTAAAGAGTTGAGCGGCTGTTGGAGAGAGTTGGGCAGTAGCTTAAAAGTTACCGCCGCCCGTATGGATGCTCTAGTAGAGCGCAGTGTCAAGACACCGGAGGAGCTGTGTACGGCGATGTTCCGAGTCTGGTGGGGTGAAACCCCGCATCGTCATAGATGGGGAGAGCTCGGTCGCGTCTTCACCCGCATTAGACGCGTGGAACTGTTGGCTCAGTGGATGTCCCTTCTCCACAGACAGGGGTTGGATTTCGAAAACCCCGACTCGCGCGCGATGCATAAGCACTTGGGCACCCTCGGCAGACGTCTAGGTAGCAGGTGGAAAGAGGTGGGGGACCATTTAAAATTGTCGCCTGAGAGGTTAGATAAGATCGCTGAAGAATGCGAATACGGAGGAAGTCCCGCTGAGTGGGCCTTCCGAGTGTTGAAAATGTGGCAAGATGAAGCTGACGGTGCCGGCGGTACACCTTTTGAACTCCTTCGAGTGTTGACTGAGGACATGGGAAAGTTTGACCTCGGCATCACGATATTACTTGACTTTATCAAGCAAGAAACAACGAGAACGACGGACATGTGAATTGTTGTGTTTTATTTTCATACGTCTTCTTTATTAGTAAGTAAAAAAAAAATAATATCAAAACAATTAAGAAGCGCGCCCTCTTAAAGTGTCACTTCCTCCAGTCGCAGCTGATCGCCTCATCGAAGCACGTGATAAACAAAAAAAAAACGAAGAGACACGCTTCTTCCTCTCTTTTTCTTTTCTTTTTTTCTTAAAAGAGACAAACGCCCCTTAGAGTGCCCCCCTACTCCCCTAGAGTGCCCCCCTCCCCCCTCCCCCCCCTCCCCCCCACCACCCGCCCCATGCATCCTAAAAGCGCCCCCCTCCCCATGCATCTTAAAGGGGCCCCCCTCCCCCCCTCCCCTCCCCTCCCCCCCTTATACACTCTAAAGAACGCTTCTACCTAGTTCAATAAGTCACTTCAAGTCGCTCGTAAAACAATAAAAAATGAAAAAAAAAACAAAAAACTTATATCGTAGTGTTTTTTATTAGTTTACCGAAAAAAATAAGAGACTCGCCTCCTCCTCTCCTTCTCCTCCTCCTCCTCCTCCTCCTCCTCCTCCTCCAAAAAAAAAAGATATCACATTTTAAAGCCCGTGACCCCTTAAAGACGCTCATATCTTCATTAAGTCGCTTGACGTCACTTCTTCTTCTGGTCACGTGATCAATCAGGTCACTTCCGGTCAAGTGATCCTCAATCAGGTCACTCACTTCCGGTTGGCCATTAGGTCATGTGATGTCACTTCCGGTCACGTGACTCATCAGGTCACTTCCGGTCACGTGATCCTAAAGTAGGTCACTTCCGGTCCCCTAAGTAGGTCATATGACGTCACTTCCGGTCCATAAGTAGGTCATATGACCTCACTTCCGGTCACGTGACCAAATGGCGGCCTCTGATTGGCTAACTAGGTCACGTGACCTCACCACTAATCCCCTAAGTAGGTCACTTCCGGTCACGTGACCAAATGGAGGCCTCTGATTGGCTGCAGGTCGATTGAGTAATAAACAGTACTTAACTATAGTCCCGTTCCGATACATACTATACTACTCATGCTCAAAGTGTTAAAATTCAGATCATGCTTTGTTTACGTCTGTCAGGATTCTGTTTGGTTTGGTTTAGTTAGTGTTTGTCTGAGTCTGCTGCCTTGGCAAACTGTGTGGCTGGGTGTGGGTTTGGTGTTTAATGCGTGACAAAGGGCATGATGCATTAAGACATTATGCTGCCCTTACAGGGTTAACAGGATGACTGGTGGGGCAATATATCAAACTCACTGCTAGACAACCCTCTAATGTGCAGTGTGTAATATTGAGCCGCACATGTCTACATTGGTCTCCTTCGTCCTACAACCATTCTGCTCTCTCTCGTTTCTCCAAATGCTTTCAGACAGCATTCTACACCAAGGTTACATTCAGCCAATGTGTAGTTTTTAAGTGTCCAGTGATCAGGACGACAGAATGGACGTCGATAAATCTGCCTAATTAAAGCGGCTCAGCAGAAATGTATTAGTGTGCTGATCTTACTGTAGATGGCGCAACTAAAGTCAGAGGGGAATATTCCCATCATAGTATTCCCAACCAAAGAGGTTTTATTCCCTAATTATGGAATCAACACATCATATATGTAAGAGGTTGATTGAGGGGGTCAATGGTCAATGAGTGGTAACAAGACAGGTGACAACTGTCTTTTACTAAGACCAGGAACCTCTAATAGAATACATGCCCTAGTGTTAGCCCAGACTGTTCCTTATCCATGTCTAGACCCACTGCTAGCGGTCACGCCTCAGCCATAACTCAGGTCTGGTTACTGTAATATAGTGGAAGGCCAGCTGTACTAAAGGATTCATGGGGCAGTAATACACTAAACCAAGATAATACTGCTCCCTCTGTGGCTGCAGGCATGGCTAGAGTAAGGTAAGGGGGACAGTAATTGTCTTCTGTAAGATCACAAGCCATGGTCTGAGGCCCAGAAATGAGGGCAGGGAGAAATGATTGGTCAGAGGAGGTCTCATAGAAGAATATACTCTGGTTGAGCTGGAGGGGACACGAGGGAAGTGTGTTGAGAGGGGAGGTGAAATGTTTAAGGTAAATAAGATAGGAAATTGTAGGAGTAGGGCAGTGGAAAGACAGTTAATGAGGTATAACAGCCAAAGGGTTAGGATCATAAAGTGGGGAGGTTAAAGGAGGTAAGAGAAGAGCGGAAAGGGAGCTGTGTTACCCTGGTGTCCACAAGGGGACTGTCTTGTACGTTGAGGGGCAGGAGCAGTTATTGATAGAAAAGTAATGGCATAGTTTATATATGACTGAGACAAGACATATCATAAAATATCTGCAATATTGGAGGTTGACTTAGTGGCAAGGCAAGTACTAGTGGACCTTTATACAGTGGGATCATAGTGTGTCATGGATATTGTAGGTAGTTGAAATCAGGAGGCATTAATGTATGCAGATAATATGGTACACTGATTTAACTTCATCATATAAAAATGTAACACACTATGTGTGAGATTCAGAAATATAAATTGCCAGAGTTAAAGTGAAGTTTGAAGAGAAAAGTGTCACTAGTTTTGTCAATTCATGTCACGCCCATCTGCAATAAATCTTCAGCGGCACTTAACTGTAGTATTTACCTCATTTGGTCATCACACATCTCACTTGACATGAAGTGCCCTCGGGGAACTGACAGCCATCGTCTGTGTACTAAAACAGAATAGACTACAGTGCATGGCATCGTGTTCGGTTCCTTCACCACATTTCACATCAAGATATTTTCCAAAACCTGTTTTTCCCAGATAAAATTCAAATGGGAGACTGTGATGTAGGAGATGACCTCACCTTTAAGAAACTAAAAGAATTTTGTAAATATTCAAATAAGAAGTACATCTATGACAAAATGAACAGTGTTGTAGAAAGTAAGATACCTCAAATCGCCCTATATGTTTAAATTACTGAGGTAAAGCCCTACTTCAAATTATATATAGCTACTGTTTATATACTGCCATGGCAACTTAATTTAGGCCATAGTGCATCAAAATAGACCTGAACTTTGGGTAGCATCTATTTCAGCATAAAAATAAACTGGACAAAAATAAGTCAAATCTCATCCAAGTAGAGATGCCTGACATTTCTCAAATAGTTAATGTATGCACAAACAAATTAAGATCTGCAGAGACAACATCCCATAGACCACTGTCAGATAAAAATCCTTGGGTTTCACTTACTTTAAGCCAAACAACAATCGGTCAAAAATAGGCGAGTAACTCACATAAATCTGTGTACGGTCCTGCACTGTTAACTCACAATGATGTGTGTACAGTAAAGGAAGAGTTAAGGGGAACCCTTATATATAAAAGGCCTATTCTTATGTCAACAGGAAATTATCTCAGCAACAAACCAAGCTAGCCCCAGCTCAATCACTCACTGACTAATTGTAGTCTTCAGTCCATTTTTTTCCCATCCATACACAGTCTGCATCTAGCAGTGGTAGTTTTCCCTTCATGCATCCATGAACAGTTGGTACATAGTTGGGGGATCACATGAAGCCACACTACCTAGAGACCATAGACAATACTAATAGATTATTGCGCTCAAACAGAAATACACATCATAACTATTCTCCTAATGGCATCGACTCCAGGGGGACAATTAGTCCATTTTCTGTGTCACAGGACTAATTAGTGAAGCCAATTAGTGAAATATGTGAAATAACTTTGGGACGGGGACTGGTATTGAGAGCAGGAAATTGGTTTTGTTGTGCTTTGTAATCATTTATAGTATAGTAGGTTTTTTACCTTTGGTTTTCTCCCACTTTAGACAATCCATTTACATGTCCATATCCTTCCATGTACTTGTATCAGGTTAGATTCTTCACTCTAATTTCCCCGTGAACTTAGTAAAACATGGTGCCCCTAAACACCAAGACCCCTGTACTAACCTTGAATACAATATGTCTGTTTTGTGTACTCTCTGCCTCTCTCTCTGGTTCAGAAGTTCCCTCCACTGCATGAAAGTTTGCATCTAAGTAGACCAAATATGCCTAAACCGACACTTGCAATATGTTAAATTTAACTAAATGCCACTTACTTGCAGTGTACATTTAAATTGCATTACTGAACTCAAAGTTGCTTAGTTTTACCTGAATGCAGACATTCATGCAATACTCCATTCCTCCATGTCTCATCCACAAGGGAACATAATGGAACTTCCTTTAGTTCTGTTCATCCACAATTATCAAAGACACACAGAACCTAAGGACCACACAAAAACAAAGACTCCAGCTACTCAGAGCGCATTACAAACCGTTAATGGCTTTAATTGGACACATTACCTCATTCAGCTAATCAAAGAGTAGCTGTGGGAGAAGGATGTGGGCTCCTTTCTTCTCTCAAGACATGAAATACTATTAGGCCATTGGGTGGGTCTCAAAAAAGAGATTAGAAATGAAGTTCCGTTCCAATGAAAGGGGCACTAAAATTCGAAGGTGGTTTCATACAGCTATTACCCCTACCAATCTTAGAAAAAAAGTTCTCCGCTTAAAATTGCACCGTTTGCCCGTGGGGCAAGGTCAAAGGTCAAGGTCATTCAAAAATAGGGCGAGGCCAGAAAATTTACTTATTTTTGAACTGCTCTGTAAGTATTAACAGGGCAGGCCCAAAATTTTATGTCAAGGTAGGGTGATGTAAGACCTTTATCCATGAGAAATTGAAATGACCTTGGCCAAGGTCAAGGTCACTGATTTCAAGGTCAAATATTGAAATTTGGCCCAAAATAGCTATTATCCTTGGTTTCAATAGCTCTGGTGGTCAGGAATATCATCATAAGTATGACCTATGCTGCTCAAATGATGAGGACATGTCAAAGGGACAATTTCTCCTTGAAATTCCCAAGAAATGGCTGCAGTTTCCATGGCAACCAGTACCTATTTTAATGTTTGATATAATAAATAGCTGTAATGAGAAAGTCCTCATGGTGACCTCTAGAGCTTAATTTGTATTGAATCACTTAGATATCTGGCATGGATATAGAACATGATGACTGCCTTGTGTCAATTTCTTAATATGACCTCTATCAAGGTCAAGGTCATAGGAGCAAGGTCAAATATAGGAATTTCTGTCATTTTGGCCGTGTTTGCTATATTTAGAGGGTAATCCAGTAAGAATACAATGATGTCTCTGGGCATTATTTTTGGGGCTTTGTGTTTTTGTATAGCCAATGGCCCTAATAAACCTAGGCCAAAAGTTCTCCACTCAAGGTCATGCAGTTTTCTTGCAGGATGAGGTCAAAGGTCAAGGTCACTCAAAAAGCAAAGAGAGTCATGCCAGAAAACATACTCATCTTTGAACTGCCTTTTCAATTTCAACAAGAAGGGGCTAAGATTGCATGTCAAGATAGAGTTGTATAAGACCTTTGTCCATGAGGAATTGAAATGACCTTGGCCAAGGTCAAGGTCACTCTTTTCAAGGTCAAATATTGAGATATGGCCCAAAATGGCTATCATCCTCCGTTTCAATAGCTCTGGTGGTCAGGAATATCATCATAAGTATGACATATGCTGCTCAAATGATGAGGAGATGTCATAGGGACAATTTCTTCTTAAAATTCCCTAGAAATGGCTGCAGTTTCCATGGCAACCAGTACCTATTTCAATGTTTGATATGATAAATAGCTGCAATAAGAAAGTTCTCATGGTGACCTTTAGAGCTTAATTTGTATTGAATCACCTAGATGTCCTGCATAGATATAGAACAGGATCACTGCTTTATATTAATTCCGTAAAATGACCTCCTTTAAGGTCAAGGTCATAGGAGCAAGGTCAAATACAGGAATTCCTGCATTTTTGGCCATGTTTACTGTATTTAGACATAATCAACTAAGAATACAATGTTGTTCATGGGCATTATTTCTTAGGTATTTGTGTTTTTGTATAGCTAATGGCCCTAAGAAACATAGGCCAAAAGTTCTCCACTCAAGTTCAAGTTGTTTTCTTGCAGGATGAAGTTTAAGGTCAAGGTCACTCAAAGAGAGTCAAGCCATGATCACATATCAAGATTGAGTTATATAAGAAATCGAAAATGACCTTGGCCAAGGTCAAGGTCGATCTTTTCAGGGACAGATCTTGGAAAACAGTTTCCTATTATGCTATGTTCCAATAGGTCTGCTGATCTGGAAAATCAACATTAGTATGAACATTAATGTTAAAATGATGCTGAAAAGACTATTTTTATTCGGAATTGTCTCCTGTTTCCATGGTAACCTGTATCTAAATCAACAATTTAGATGAAGAAAGTGTGCATGCCGACTTCTAGAGGTCAAATTTTGTATGGATATATAACATAATGACTGCCTTCTGATTACTTCTCAATAAGACCTCTAACAATGTCATGGCCATAGAAGCAAGGTCAAATGTAGGAATTTCAGCTTTTCTTGGCCATATTTGCTATGTTTAGACATAATCCAGTAAGAATGCAATCTTGTGTATGGGCACTACTTTCTGAAAGTGCTTTTGTATTAGTTCAGAAGTTTTCCACTTTTGGCCTGCAGGAGGCATCAGAATGGCAGTATAGTGGAAAATAGACCTAAAAGTGCTTTTTGTGGGGAATACTGAGAATTTTTCTATATTGGATGCTATCATTCTTAGATAGGAATGTGAATGGAATTTTTTCTAGGGACAATTTGCACATATGCCACTTTCTGGTTGCCATGAAAACCATCAATCATCATAAATAGAACATTTTGGTTCTCATCTCTCGGGAATTACATCAATTATTTTGTGGGACAGAGCGCATTTAAAGCTTATTTTCAGTTTTACATAACAACACATCTTCAATATATATATGATTCCTGCATGACTACAAGTAGTATCTTGGCTTATAATATCTCATGTTAAAGATCTCGACACAAGCTTTTATTATTCCCCCCTAGATACCCCTTTCCACTTGCCTGGATGTCAAGATAGAACCATATAACACTTACATACAAGACAAATTAGAATGACCTTGACCAAGCTCAAGGCCACTCTTTTGAAGTCAAAATTGAAAAAGAAATGACAAAAGCTGCCATAATGCTTTGTTTCAGTAGCTTCAATGATTAGAAATATCACTGCCTTTCATGCTCAATAGATAATAGGTTATATGGACAATCTTGGTATGAAATCTGTAAGAAATGGCAACTGTTTCCATGGTAACGAGTAATAATTAATAAATTGTAATATGTGTAATGGATTTTTTCCTCCATGTAGTTATGATGCGCAGAATAGAACTTATTTCTCTCTTTTTTTAAATATAAATTCCCTTCTAATACACATCAGGCTTTGTCTCACCAGATCAAGCAGAAGAATACATTGGTGGTGTAAAAGTTCAAAGGATAAAGCAAGGGAAATCCATGACTACCTGTTTTTGTAAAGCCCATCGCTTGAGTACATTGTAAGCTTTATCCAAAGAATTCAAAACTTGCATGTAAACCACACTCTGACTCTGGGCCAATCCTATGAGTCCCAATGGTGATCTGACTTGTATACTAGCCACAGTTTCTGGCTATTTTTGGCCATATTTCAATATTTAACCATGAGAAAAATGAATGACCTTGATCTTCGTCAAGGTCATATTAATTTCTCATGAACAAAGGTCTTATACAATGTGTATCTCTTCTGAGTATTTCAAGAATAAGATCATTGTCATTGAAATCTTAATGAGCCCTACATTGTTGATGTTGAAATAGCAGCTCTAATTTGAGAAGTATGCTTTCTGGTAAGACTCTCTCTTTAAGTGACCTTGACCTTTGACCTCATTATGCAAGGAAAGTACATGACTTTGAGTGGAGAACTTTTGGCCTACGGTTCTTAGCTATACAAAAGCACAATGCCCAAGGCATAATGCCCATGGATAACATTGTTTTCTTACTGGACTATGTCTAGATATAGCAAACATAGCCAAAAATGCAGAAATTCCTGTATTTGACCTTGCAGCTATGACCTTGACCTTGGTAGAGGTAATATTGAGGAATTAATATAAGGCAGTCATCATGTTCTATATCAATGCCAGATAATAACATGATTCAATACAAATTAAGATCTAGGGGTCACCATGATTACTTTCTCAATGTAGCTATCTGTCATATCAAACATTAAAATAATCATCTGTTGCCATGGAAACTGCAACTATTTCTTGAGAATTCCAAACAGAAATTGTCCCTATGACATCTCCTCATCATTTGAGCAGCATAAGTTATACTTATGATGATATTCCTGATCACCAGAGCTATTGAAACCAAGGATGATAGCCATTTTGGGCCATATTTCAATATTTGACCTTAAAGAGAGTGACCTTGACCTTGGCTAAGGTCATTTCAATTTCTCATGGACAAAGGGCTTATACAACTCTTTCTTGACATGCAATCTTAGCCCCTTCTTGTTGATATTGAAAAGGCAGTTCAAAGATGAGTATGTTTACTGGCATGACTCTTTTCACTTTTTGAGTGACCTTGACCTTTGACCTCATCCTGCAAGAAAACAACTTGAACTTGAGTGGAGAACTTTTGGCCAAGGTGTCTTAGGGTCATTAGCTATACAAAAACACAAATACCTAAGAAATAATGCCCATGAACAACATTGTATTCTTAGTTGATTATGTCTAAATACAGTAAATATGGGCAAAAATGCAGGAATTCCTGTATTTGACCTTGCTCCTATGACCTTGACCTTAAAGGAGGTCATTTTACGGAATTAATATAAAGCAGTGATCCTGTTCTATATCTATGCAGGACACCTAGGTGATTCAATACAAATTAAGCTCTAGAGGTCACCATGAGGACTTTCTTATTGCAGCTATTTATTATATCACACATTGAAATAGGTACTGGTTGCCATGGAAACTGCAGCCATTTCTTGGGAATTTTAAGAAGAAATTGTCCCTATGACATCTCCTCATCATTTGAGCAGCATATGTCATACTTAAGATGATATTCCTGATCACCAGAGCTATTGAAACGGAGGATGATAGCCATTTTGGGCCATATTTCAATATTTGACCTTGAAAAGAGTGACCTTGACCTTGGCCAAGGTCATTTCAATTCCTCATGGACAAAGGTCTTATACAACTCTATCTTGACATGCAATCTTAGCCCCTTCTTGTTGAAATTGAAAAGGCAGTTCAAAGATGAGTATGTTTTCTGGCATGACTCTCTTTGCTTTTTGAGTGACCTTGACCTTTGACCTCATCCTGCAAGAAAACTGCATGACCTTGAGTGGAGAACTTTTGGCCTAGGTTTATTAGGGCCATTGGCTATACAAAAACACAAAGCCCCAAAAATAATGCCCAGAGACATCATTGTATTCTTACTGGATTACCCTCTAAATATAGCAAACACGGCCAAAAAGACCAAAATTCCTATATTTGACCTTGCTCCTATGACCTTGAGCTTGATAGAGGTCATATTAAGAAATTGTCACAAGGCAGTCATCATGTTCTATATCCATGCCAGATATCTAAGTGATTCAATACAAATTAAGCTCTAGAGGTCACCATGAGGACTTTCTCATTACAGCTATTTATTATATCAAACATTGAAATAGGTACTGGTTACCATGGAAACTGCAGCCATTTCTTGGGAATTTCAAAGAGAAATTGTCCCTATGACATGTCCTCATCATTTGAGCAGCATAGGTCATACTTATGATGATATTCCTGACCACCAGAGCTATTGAAACCAAGGATAATAGCTATTTTGGGCCAAATTTCAATATTTGACCTTGAAAACAGTGACCTTGACCTTGGCCAAGGTCATTTCAATTTCTCATGGATAAAGGTCTTACATCACCCTACCTTGACATAAAATTTTGGACCCGCCCTGTTAATACTCACAGAGCAGTTCAAAAATAAGTAAATTTTCTGGCCTCGCCCTATTTTTGAATGACCTTGACCTTTGACCTTGCCCCACGGGCAAACGGTGCAATTTTACGCGGAGAACTTTTTTTCTAAGATTGGTAGGGGCAATAGCTATATGAAACCACCTTCGAATTTTAGTGCCCCTTTCATTGGAACGGAACTTCACATTCTGGTGGCTCACCCTGTGGCCTATATTGAATACTTTGAATACAGCAACCTGAATTTAACACAAATCGCAGCCTTTCATGAGAAATAACGACCTGAGGGGGCAGAAAATATCTCTAAATAACTGAATTCTCCACTTTCTATTTCAGCTCATAGAGGCATATCAAGATACATTGTTAAATGAATTGATCACAGACTGTTTCTTATATGTTGCCAATGGGGCCTGGGAATATAGAAAACAGGATGTGGTGAAGTAACATACTATTAGGCACTAGCGAGATACTGGTACCAATTGTGAGCCCCCTAGTCACCAGCAACCAGCTCAGCCAAATCTCATGTCCGAGATTAGGGTACAAACAGGGTGTGAGTATTGTGACTAGGTTGTACCATGGCATTATGTATGTCATGGAGTAGTGGTTAGCATGGTGGATTCATGATGCAGAGGTCCTAAGTTCAAATCCCTGTCAAGTAATATCTTGGTGACCATACCATATATTTACATTCTAATATATCAAATATATTTTGCTTTGATAGGTAGAAGTGAGTAACAACATTGAAATGATATAAAAGAAATATAAATAGTCTTTGAACACATTTTTTATTCCTATTTCTGTAAACTATATGTATATCAATAAGAAAAGGTATTGGTTGTTAATGGTATGGTGACAAGCTGTGGCCTGGGAGGGATTGTGCTTAGGTCCTCTGCATCATGAATCAACCATGCTAGCCATTACTCTTTGAGGGAGAGGTGACATGAGTAATGCCCAGGTACAACCCAGTCACAATACTCACACCCTGTTTGTACCCTAATTTTGGAACTGAGATTTGGCTGAGCTGGTTGCTAGAGGTTAGACTGGTTACACTGGTACCAATCACTATGGCGCTGTACACCAGACATCCTGCTAATGCGGAAAAGGGGATCTCCTTAGGAAGAAAAAGCAGTGTGTATATGAAGAAGTCTAAGGCTTAAAAACCGGCTTTCACCAGGAATCTGAGCATGTGTGTGATCATAATAAGCCGTGCAAGCTGACCACCCTCTCCTGGATGATACATCAAAGTAATGACGATACTAGAAGCAAGCCTTCAGGACTGTATCAAGACCTCAGTGTTGGAAAGATACATATATGAACTCAGCACAGGTTAGTTATTGAAAAGGATGCTTTTATACATTCATACACTATGCCAATATAACAGCATAGTATGTTAAAGTCCCTTGCTATCCTTGCAGCGTTAGACCTACAGATCTTCATGTAAAAAGTGGTTTCTGCTGCATTGCTCACTAATTAGTCTCTGAGGTAAGCTCCGTTTGATGTCAGCTTACAGCTGCACAACCCACTCTACAAACATGTCTTTGTTCCTGTTACTCATACATCTCTGCACTAATCCAAAGTTATCAGGACTTTAAGAAGTAGATTTCCAGGATACTCAAAAGCAAAACTAAATATAGTTTGCATTATGATATTAAGAACATTCATAAGCAGCCTCAATAAACTATTAGGGTGATTTAATGAACCTCCGCAATGGATGGAAATGTTTCCCATGAGCGGCAACTTTTGACAGAGATACAAATGTTATCTAAACCAAACTAATGGTTCATGTTGTCACATCCAGAAAGAATACTTTGATATCATTTATTAAAGAATGAAAACCAACCATCAGGAACAAGAAATGCTGATGGCAAATGATTGGTAGAACTGAGTGGGGTGTACCACACATGAAAACAGCTGGTATGGTTCAGCAAACCAAGAAAAAGTGACTGGTGACACTTGCATATACTGTAGACCCTTATATATTCCTTGGCATTCATCAGTTTATCTGTGCTACCACCCCACTTGCCCTGCCTCTTTCTCCCATTTTCTCATCTTCCCCTTGCCCACTCTCACTCTCTCTCTTAATTCCTACTTTAGTACCTTCAACAAACAGCACACTTATTAGAACCCTACTCAAGTACATCTAAACCACAACACATACAGCCCCAAAAGTCATGCCATTCCAGCCACAATCCAGCAATGCCTCATTCAACATGGCTGACTTTGAGGCATGACGCGGGTGTCAAGTGATATCCCACAATGCCTCATTCAACATGGCTGACTTTGAGGCATGACGTGGGTGTCAAATGAAATCCGCCTTGCTTCATGCACACACAGTGCACACTCAATCAAACGGGCAACAATGGAATAAGATTACAATTCATCAACTGAACTAAAGCCCTAGGCATATAGCCCTCTAAGGTTAGCCCTATGCCACAAGAGCTGCTTAAGGCTTAATACTTCCTTATGTCATGAAGCACCAATGCCATGTTTGTGAGTAACTCGCTGGTACTTTATCACTACAATATTCCCCCTTTGGCAATTCGGAAACCCCATGAGCAGCTGGTGCAGGGCATAAAGAGAGCAGCATTAGGCCATTTTGCTGTTGTTAAACGGTTTAGTTATAGTCTTCCACATTACAGGGAATACAAGAGCAGCAGAAGTCCACTTTGCTGCCATTAACCCTTTAATGATAGCATGATGCCTTAGTGCATCATGCTACTGGTCATCATGATGTATGAATGCAGCCCTGGAGAGTAACTCACCAGTGCTGCATTCATGCATCATGCCGACCCTATGATTGAGACACTCCTGAAGGGTCAGCATGAGGCACCAATGCAGCAATGGCAAGTTAATCAACGGGGCTGTATTGGTGCATCATGACATCCGTCCTTAAAGGGTTAAACGGTCTAGCCATAGACTCTACCACATTCTTTGGGGACACAGTTACTTCACAATCATAACATACACTTAGAGATTATCTGGACAATATGGACAATGGAAGTGTATTGTGGATGGCTCTCTAGAAGCTAGTACAAAACAGAACTGATGCAGTGTATCAAAGCAGGGGAATGCGGAGTTATATGTATAGACCTAGTGGTAGCAGTATATATTCAGTCCTATATGCTTGTGAAGAAAAAAGATTTATTTTCCATCAGCAAATGCTGACTGTTGAAGTTTTTTGTATGGATTCTTTGTTTTCAAATGTGAACAATTTAAAAAAACAGGGATGTCAAGCTTTTTTGAATATTGATATGGAATCTGTCTGTCCATCTTTCTTAACAAGCTTCTCCATCTACAGCATTTGGAAACAATTATCACATTTCCTTTTAAAGAAACTGTGTTTTTATGCATTAACTTACCCATCACCTCTCCTACTAACACAAACATCTAATATAGTGAATGTTAAAAAATGTTAGACAGAATACATTAAGTGGAATATCTGGGACCTTGCAAAATATTTACAGTCTGTGATGAGGAAATATTCTCTTAATGTAAGTCTTACTGTAAACCTTTCAAGGACTGGATAATGCATTCATGCACCAAGCCCTCGGGATATACGAATGCAGCTCAGGTGAGTAACTTGCCAGTGCTGCATTCAAGCATTATACCAACAAAAACTATAGGGGATTAACACACTTACAAAGGGTCAGCATGATGCAACAATGCAGCCCCAAATGTTATATTTTAGTGACGTGACATTATTCAAGGGTTAGTGTACAACAAAATTGCAGAGGAATTAGTGAAGATGTCTCTGTCTCTATAAATCATGTATCTGCCCATAGCTGAATTATTTGCTCCTTATTGCTGTAACATAACTATTTTTTTCCATTTCACAGGTGAGTCATTATTCAATAATATTTGAAGGTGGTTGACATGTGGGTATGTACATTGTGTTTTAGGTCTACCTTGCTGCACTCTGAACAATACCAAAGGCTGTCAGACTAGAACAGCAACTTTCCAATCAAAGTAGTTCCGGAAAACTGACCCATTTGCTCTATCAGGTACTGCATGTCCACTATTAAAAAAACATCCAGACTAGGTAGCTGCATCAGGGTCCTCCACTTTATGTTTAACATTCATACAATGGAATTCTAGAACTTCAGTTCATTGTTGAATGCGGGAACAACCACATATGGGGCACTGAGTCTAAAATATACTGGCAGACATAGAGAATACAATACTAAAACATTCATAGGGCAGTTATACACTCAACCTTATTACATTTGGGGCTGAGGCTGGGGGCACAAGATAATACTGCTCCCTCTGTGGCTGCAGGCATAGCTGGGGGTGGGCATTTATTGAGGTAGGGCTGAGGGGGGGATGAGGATGGGGCAATAATTGTCTTCTGTGAGATCACAGGCCAAGTTGGGTAGTTTCAAGAGCCAAGGGAGAGGGTGGGGGGGAGAGACAGGAGAGGTAAGAAGAAAAGGAGAGAACCCTGTCTTCCGGCTATTGGCGGATTAGGGTTGAATAGATACCCCAAAGTGGTAGTCGGAGCATTGGAGGTAGACAACCCACCTATCAGATTGTATAATTCATTTCATTGCATTTCAATTTTTTTAATTTTTACTGGTATTAACAATGTATGGACTGGTAGTCCTACATCATGGGAATAATACCCATCCACCTATTCATTGTCAGTCATAATGAATGTCTTTGCTATGTACCACTGGTGTGGGTGTCCTACCAGGAAGGGTGCGCTGGTCCCTCTAGTGTAGAGTCTGCACACGGGTCTCCATCATATAGTGGGTGACAGAACAACCAGGGGTACCCGCACACATCCCCACACAGGTTACTGCAGACTGTGCCGTCACTGCACCTGGAACACACGTTTAGACATTTACGTTTTAAAGTAATGAACAGCTGGACATGGATCTGGGAATGTAACAAGAGTCCAGGTATATGGTTATATACAGTCATACGTGTTTTGCTATACTGTGTTGAGATCTATCCTGTACGGTCAGATCAGATTTTGTGTGTAATACTAGATTGCTGATATCCTTGTTTAACTGAATTGTTTTGGTGACACTGTAAATATTACTGCTAATATTACTACATAAAGGCACATATTTAATTCCTGTTAATGCCATTTAAAGCCAAGTATATGTCATTATACCCTTTCCATGACATTTGAATAAAGGGTTACAAGGGGTTTTGATATTGTTTGAATCTTTCTTATAGAGAAAAGAAAGAAAAACTATTCCATGTTTAGTGAGAGTGCCTACCTAGCAGTACCCCGGCGGGTACAAGATGTCCAGGACCAGCTTGTATGAAGTGGTCACCTCGGTACGACCTCCAATCTGTAAATACAATAAACTACACACATTGAATTGTGAAAGTCCAATGACACTCCAACCTGTCAGATTTCCTAGTGAGACATTGTAAATGTAATTAACAGTGATATCCGGTCAACCCTGGCGAGTTACTTGACAGGTCATGCATCATGTTAACAAATAGCATAATGCATGAAGCCACTACAGGGCTCTTGAAGTACAATACACCTGCATGTATCTTCACTTTGTGTGAATGCACACTTTCATAAGCTCCATAGGGCGTCTAAGTTTCGTTATGTGATCAACCTGCCACACATGCCTCATCTGCGCTCTCACTGTTTGGTTCTCCCAGGGCCCAGTCCAGATCTGCCACCTCTGTGCCGTCGTCCCACTTATCACTCTGACCATCATAACCGAGCCACACCTGGTCACGTATTGACCCATCATCAATCCTAGAAAATACACATAAAAACTAATGAATCATTGTATATGTACTGGGAATCGGTGTTGGTATTGGTGGACTTTTTTACAGATTTTGCAACTAGTTATTATGCTATCTATGTACATGAATTTATATGAATCCAGTTTCTAGTATACAATGTAAAACACAATGAAAAGGTATGTACCTGCAGATACAGGCACATTGGGAAGATGACTGGTTTAAGTTATTTGAATTAACCTAGCACTTCTACAATAAATCACACAACTTAAAAACCATTAGGCACTCAATGATATATGTCATTAAAGCACCCAGCCCTAAAAGGTTAAAGTGGGTACATCTGATTTTTCTTCAAATTCTAAATCTTACTTAAATGTATTCTGCACACTGTAAAAGTATAATATCTAGAAAATAGAGGTCAATTGAATGTCCTCTCAATGGGTGTTAATAGGTCACAAAGAGATCCAATGTCCCCCAACCATGGGCTATTCTAGTACATTTTCAATGGGGGAGGGGGAGTAAAAGTGCTAAGAGCTAATTCAGGGGGCATTAGGGGGAATGACAAACATAGGAAGTTGAATATATTGTTTGTGAACATTCTCCTTTTTAGGGGAATATATTTTTTTTCCCACACATCGAGTGCTCACCTGAGTTGGTGGTTGAGGTATGTGTGTACCAGTGTGGTGGTCTCCTTACTGTTGAGTGCAGCCAGGGCCCCGTTATTCTCTCCACACACCTCCCGTGCCGCCTTGTGGTTCAGGCCAGTGATAACCCAATAACACACGCCCTTATGGGCATTGACGTTTGTCTCACAGTGATGATTCACTGAAATAACAAGCACTGCATAAATATTAGCATTTAAGCAAATTAAAAATGCTTCAAATCACCTTTGAAGTGCTCAGTCAATGCCATGTAACTTTTACAGGAACATTTTGATGACAGGTTAAAGATACTTTTAGTGTAACTTTTTAATTATCTTAAATTTGCTTAAATGAAACGTTCATGCAGTGGAAGAATTTAAGGTAGAAAAGCAGACAGTATCAGGTGTCACTACAAAGCAAGGAATTATGTGATACTAGAACTTTTAATGGTTTTACCAGATAAACTATCAGAAGTGCCATCTAAATGTCGCGAAATGCTTTAATAGCAATTACTTGAATCAAAGATGATTAAAACAGTGCAATCATCAAATGGCAACATTCATAGTGAAATCTAGTCAGGAAAGCAGTGTCTAGCTTTTTTTCAAATGACAAATATTTGCATGCTACTACCTGTGGATCCTTGATGCATAAAATCAATAAGATTACCTAAATATCATACACAGCTTTCTAAAATATGAATTTTTTCACCTGATACTGCAGAGATACAGTTCATAATGTGCAAAATGAGTACCACAAAGATGGTCCTGTGTCGAAGCATTGTCAGCTTGCTAATGGAAGCCAGAACTCTACAATGTCACTTTATAAGCCACTCTAATGAAGATGCGAGTCTACTAGGGAGCATCTCTGATTAAATCACATGATTGGGTTTAACCAATTCAGACATCTCTGACTGCTTCACGGCGACAGCAGAGCCATCACTCTCTAAGCAGATTCTTAGTGGTAAACCAGAACAATGTGTTGACCAAGATCTATGCTACCTACACTTTCAGAAATGTGTGTGTGGGAACATGTATGAGCAGTAGCATACAATAATTCATAACACATTTTGACATCAACACACTTCTGGCAAAAAGGTGTGTAGTGTGTGGTGTGTTACAAGTGGCTGAAAAATAGCATGTTAAAATGTGTTCAAATGTAGACACTGTTATTTGAGTGTATGGTCACTTTCAGATGTACATAGAATGTACAGAGACTACTTTTACTACCTGTTGCCACATTGTATCCTGTGACAGAATGACAATATTGAACCAAGCTCTGATATGTTAAAAGTGAGCCGGTGTAACATTCGGGTGGTTGTTATGTGCCTTACGGATCTTCATCAAAAAGGTTGGCCATCATGTAGCCATTACTGAGTTTTACCAGCATTGCAAATATTGATATCCACATTAAATGTGTCTATTTTACCAGGTCATGTTTCAAGCTCACCATTTCCTGCACTAACAGCTATCTTTCTGACAGTCAGTTGTATTTAGGGAAATGCATGATGTCAACACAAGAGCTGTCAATAATAGGGTACCTAACATGCATTGTCAATAGCAAGAAGGCCTAGGGCCAGCGACTTTAATGTATACAGTGTTTACATTATACCAAATAGGGACAATGACAACAGGGGGAACAGAAACTGTGCATGTATGGGTTTTAATGTGCAAACCTGTCATTTTATGTTTCATTAATGTGCACAGCCATAACAATCTCTGTCTGGTACAAATTTCTGTCGATTGATGCAGTCTATATGGAGAGACATTTGGCATGCAGTGCATTCAGACCGTTCAGAATTTAAACAACCGAGTGTTCTAGAGAGGCTACAATAAAACTGTGATAAACATAAAGAAGGTTACCCTTACTTTAATGTTTATCATATGATTTATTTTGAATTGCTTTGGTATCATACTTTCCATTTCACCCCCTAGGAACCTTGATAGATTTTCAATGTACATTAAGAAAATTACCTATAATGTTTTAAATCCAATGGTTCCTGCATAGTAGAATTTAAGAATTGAATACTAGAAACTACTCACTAATACTATGAAACAAATAGGCAGAAGCAGCTAGAGACACTGCCTGCCCTACTCAGGGTAGCCCTACTGTTGAACTCGAATCAGCCCCTGTCACACCGTGCACCACTCACGGAATGATCAAAGCCATCAGTGAGCCACACCAGCATCTATGGGGACTGACAATTTGTCAATAATTTGTTATGTCGTTTCAAGAGTCATCTGTCAACCCAGACGTGAAGTCAGTGAGACAGATGTCTCATTAGTGTAGTATATAGTGTGTCATGAGTCAGGCTTTTCTGTTAGTGTGTAAGGTCTGGACTTGACCAGAGCCATTCTAGTTTGAGGTCCTCTATGGAAGTCACAACAATGCATGAACCTCTGTATGCATGCACACAGGTGTAATACTATGGGTTGCCTTTAGTCAAATTTCCATGCATGCTTTTTACAAGATTCCAAGGAATGTGGTATAGAACCACTCTCGGTGACCACCACACCCTAGGTTTTAGTCGAGTAGCACAGGTTATAGATTTCTTTAAAGGGAAGATTAATAATAGTGGGCTGAATGCAGTGGGATTTCCATTCTGGCGCTGGATAAACTCCGAGGGTAGATAAAGACGAGGACTAGTAAAGTGTTGTTAGTTGGGTATAATGAGTGGCTAAAGCCTGTAGTGGAGCTACTACATGTGGCAGCTTATGGGCTTCACCTTTATACAGGACAGATGTGTTCTTAGCTGGGTATAATGTGAGCTACTTCCCACCTTAAACCGTACACTGTAGCTACCTGGTAACCACTTACACTACAAGGAGTCTACTCTGCTTGCAGGTTGTGTACCGAGGTAGGGGGGGCCTGTACCTGGTTAAACTCCCATCTATCCACACTGCCTCACAGTCCCGGACACAAAATGGCTATAAAACTGGGGCATGCCTGCAATGGTGTATATAGTTAGGGTAGATATGCCTACATGGTTCAAGCTGATCAGTTGTGTACTAATTTTCTTACATAGCTTGATGAACATGATTGAAGAAAGAAATATAAGCTGCTCTGTAAGCCTCTGAAAATAACATTGTGAAGGGGAAGGAATAGTCTTTATTTAAAACACTGAGATAAAATATGCAGCACATAACAAGCTTTGTCAAGCATTCCACACAGGCTCATGCTCTGTAATGAGTTGTTGAAGAAGCAAAAAACCTCCATTGACAGAGAAATCACAGTATATTAGAAAGTACCAGGAATAATAAAATCACACAAATCATATAAAACAGAGATGTATCCAAAGAGGCCACACACTGATAATCTTTAGGCTCCAGAACTTAGCCAGTGCTGGCTTCTTAGTTAGTCATTTTGGGGCTCCCTATACAACCAATTTAGGTCAGTTAATACTGTCAGGATGAGAAAGGAGCCTATGAAGCACTACATCTCCAATGTCGCTTATATCGCCTAGCATGTCTCATACTAGGGAGTTCAGATGGGGACCATTTTGTTGGGTACGAAATGGGGCTTCGATTACAGGCACCGGGATACAGGCAGTTAGATGGTAATAAAAGGTGGGAATAGTTTCTGGCATTTCTGTGTGGGGTACTAGGAGGTTGGTGTAAAGAACTAATGAGAGTTCAGTTGGGGTGGAGGGTGTGGGACTACCATGGAGTATACTGTTATACGGTCATTGGTGAGTAAGCTATAGCGATGAACCTTGCAATTGCCCTCATCAAGTAAGTAAGCCTTCTGCATGACTAAATGTCTTTTATAGAATAGTTCTTTTACTCACCAAGAGGAGCAGGTATTTTTCTGACCCCTCTCTCTTTAAACTATAGTTATTTGCTCGCATTTTTGCTTTTTATAAAGGAGTCTACATTTCATGAAGGAGTCTAAATTTACATCCAAACCCATTGTTGAGTAATGACTACTCCCTTAGGCTACAAGATTCCCTTGGCCTTTGTTGCTATAGCATTGTTGGGGCAAGCTTAGAGCCTACACTTTAAGATGTAGAGTAGATGCAGCTGGTCAGAACATTATTCAGAGGAACCATTGTCCAACAGTCATTCAGGTGTTCCTCTATGGTCAAATCTTACATATGCTTCTTAACTAACCAGACACAGTCCAGTGCTCTGCCAGGTTCTGTCAGCTGTATTCTCTGTGGGATACAGCAGCCTGCTTAAATACAAAGAACCCAGTCTATCTACTGCACTCACTGCTTGAGACTTCAGCCATTGATACAACAAACCCAGTGCGTTAGTCTGTCGTCTCTATTCAGTCGTGAATCCATCAGTGTCTGGTGTGAAGGAGTGCAAGGGTGCAAGGACACCAAGTCACTACCTCACACACCTCTGCATACAGACTCACTACCAACACACATCCCGAAGTGATACGGATTACATCAAAGAGACAGGTGCTTTTATTGTAATGGTAAACAGAAAGTTCAGATAGATGTCTTTCACATTGGATTTGCATTTTAGCTTGGTCATGTAGACTTCCATCTAGGAAATATGTATTACAATGCCTTCATTTTGGATCATGGTTCTCCATTCTCTTCAATTCTGAAATTTTATGTATAAGTTAATCAAGTAAGGGTAGCACTTGTATTGGCAATTTCACATGGCACTTTTTCAAATACTGGCTTTTTGAGGAAACACATGTACAGATGGTTTCTGAAAAAAAAAAGTTTTGCCTTAGCAAAGGCTCAAATTTCATTTTTTGGAGGTACTAAAACGCCATAAATATTATTTAAAAAGGGCCCAGGGCCCTCATCACTTTGAATAGGGTAAAGCACAACACCAATCAATTGTAGACTAGATATATACTCAACATCTACAATGCCTCACTGTTATTACATTGCGTTGTCCTTTCAATGTGGGAAGTGTCTGGATCTGGCTTTGTGCTGTGTATGTTGAGGGGTTATGACCGTGGTTTGTGATGTGACTATTGGATTCCCCATGGCTAACAGGGAATAACACAATGTGAATGCTTCAGCATTTTTTTGTATAGCTATTCATGATTGTGTTCTCTGATATGGATTACTCCTGTGGTATTTCCATTTTCCTGATGGATTAGAGGGAATTGAAGTTGGTCACTGTGGATCATGGAGACGTATATATCTGATCTGTAAGCCATGTAGGCAACCTTTCTGCAATAAATCAAAAGCTCATTGCTGACAAGTTTAACAAATGTGCATATAATATTTATGACAGAAATACTGTTTTGTTCTGTAATGAGGTAAGAAAGGGGTTTCCTACATCAACAACCTGCAAGCAATTGTGGCCTAGGAGAACCAGTGTTTAATGCCATTAATCAGAATTGCAGATACATTAATTTGTCTTCTACAGCAACAAGCTGCAAGCAAATGGGGCCTGGAAGAACCAGACTTAAATGCATTTATCAGAATCACACATGCATTAATCTGTCAACTGTCATTTCTAGGGGTTTTCTCATCACTGTCCCTGGTACTAAATGTGTATTTCAATACTCATTCAGCCTCATTCCTAAACATACATGTGTAATGCCTTATCATCCTGAATGACATGTTGATTAAAACTCCTAGCTGATGAGGGATCTTTGTATGCACATAGATATTCCTATTGACGAGTACTAGTGATGCAGGAGAGTGGTACATATCTGAAGCCATGTCAACAAGGGAGCCATATAAAACCACACTTCAACCTGCTCTCAGGTGTCATTTACATATTATTGGACATCTGATAGTGGTGCTTTGGCATATCCTACGGAGGGCATCAACTGAAGGAGGATAGTATCTGCACTGAGCGGTTGTGTGGCCTTTTGTGCTCAAATATTGCCACCAGGAAACCTTTGACCTACACATTATACCCTGCATGGTGTTTCATCCAATTGATGATGGACAGGGCATTACATGTTTATCAATATGAATCTAGCAAGCAGATGTTAGGCTAGCCTGAGGGGTGCAGCTGAATATAGGCTGGATGCCATGTTTAGCTTGCTCAAAGCAAGACAATAGCTCCCTAGGGAACTGGAAGGGAACGGTAGACACGCATAGTTAACTACAAAAAAAGATACATCAACCAGAATCAGCTGTAGTGTGGTTTCAAGAAAACATGTGTTTGTGGGCAGTCATACTGTTTTAATCTGCAACGCTCAGGAAAAGCTAGAACGCTGGCTTCCAATTAGAGTGCATCCAACCAGAATACAACCTGTGCCTCTCATCAGCTCATTCCGCACTTGTACCTCTGACAGAGCAGCAAATCTCACCCTGGCTGACCTGAATATTAACTAGCTCCTTGTCCACACTCAGAACCACAGCCTTCATACAGACTCACGAGTGGAAAACAGACTCATGGACTGTTCACACTATTCTAAAGGTCTTTGAAGGAGGATCAGTTCTTTTGCACAATGTGTTCATGAGTTCCATAACCAGGCTTGACTGCATGGTTGTTTCATTGAAAGAAAAGTGCATTACTTCTTTACTACTTTAGGTTGTGTCTTATTAGATCGGGCCAATGTGAACGTCTTTGATCAGGTGACATTGCCTCTGATTTCAAGTTAAGCATCAAAAATATCTGCTAGAGAATGATTTCTTGTCATCTTGCATTGAGCTAGACACTGCTTGCTAAAAAAGAATGCACACAAACATGTTATTACCAGCCACTAGTTTGGGTGTGGCAGCTGTCCTAAACATAGTATTCCACTGACTCAGTAGGAGCCTTTATTTGTCTTCTACAGCAACAAACTGCACGCAAATGTTGAATAAAACTCCCAGCTGAATAGGGATCTTTGTATGCACATATATATTCCTATTGACGAGTACTGGTGATGCAGGAGAGTGGTACATATCTGAAGCTATGTCAATAAGGAAGCAAAATAAAACCACACTTCAACCTGCTCTCAGGTGTCATTTACATATTATTGGACATCTGATAGTGGTGCCTTGGCAGATCCTACAGAGGGCATCAACTGAAGGAGGATAATATCTGCACTGAGCTGCTGTGTGGCCTTTTGTGCTCAAATATTGCTACCAGGAAACCTTTGACCTACACGTTATACCCTACATGGTGTGTCATCCAATTGATGATGGACAGGGCATCAAATGTTTATCAATATGAATCTAGCAAGCAGATGTTAGGCTAGCCTGAGGGGTGCAGCTGAATATAGGCTGGATGCCATGTTTAGCTTGCTCAAAGCAAGACAATAGCTCCCTAGGGAACTGGAAGGGAATGGTAGACATGCATAGTTAGCTACAAAAAAAGATACATCAACCAGAATCAGCTGTAGTGTGGTTCCAACCAGAATACAACCTGTGCCTCTCATCAGCTCATTCCGCACTTGTACCTCTGACAGAGCAGCAAATGTCACCCTGGCTGACCTGAATATTAACTAGCTCTGTAAGCCACACTATGCACCATAGCCTTTATACAGACTCACCAGTGGAAAACAGACTCAACTCATGGACTGTTCACACTGAAGGCGCCACTTAACCCTTTCAAGGAGAAATAGTTCTTTCGCACATTATGTTAATTTGCAAACATAATGCATCAACAGTATCTTGCTGCATTGAGCCATGATGCCTACAATGAGGGTCACAATCCAGGGCAGGGCTGCATGACTGTATCATGAGTGCATTGCAACACCATATCATCATTGAAGAAGCACCCCTGGTCAAATCGCCTTCAACGGCAGGTACTGACAGCAGCATGTGGCTTTAAGTTAAACATTAAAGATAGCTGCTAGACAATGTTTTCTTGTCAGATTGCATTGAGCAAGACACAAAAGTGTGGGTGTGGGACCTTGCAACATAACTAGCAGCAAAAAAATAGTGTTGGTGTGGCACCTAGAACATAGTATTCCACTGACTCAGTAGGAGCCCTCCCCATCACCCCGTCAGTGCATATCATTATTTCAGTTTCAACCCAGTTACCTACCATAAAGAAAATTGAAAGCAGCATGAAGCAAATGGTGTGTAGGCAGTGCCATAATGTAGAGGTCTGCTGCAGGTATGTTGCATTAATAGGAACATGATTGGGGAATGTAGTGCTTGCATGTTAACGTGTAGGTTAAGGTGTGAGTAGTTTACAGTAACAGGAACATGATTGGGGAATGTAGTGTAGGTGTAGATATACTGACATAGTTCTCACAATAATAATAACAACAATAATAATGAGGAGACAACACATGAGTACTTGGCGCAATATAGCTGGCTGGCTTAACCTGCCCTATTTATTACAAACACATAAATTTTTAACTGACTGAGGATTCAAACCAACGCGTCCCGCGACGCTGGCTCCTAAGCCTCCCGGTGAGTGAAAGCAGTACTACCACCGGGTAACAGGTAGAGGTGGGAGTAACCACGTATATACACATATAAATGCGGAGCCTTTATATAGCTCATATACTGACATAGTTCTCACAATAATAATAACAACAATAATAATGAGGAGACGACACATGAGTACTTGGCGCAATATAGCTGGCTGGCTTAACCTGCCAAAAGGAAATGGCTCACAGACATAGACACCAGCCCAGCCACCAAGGAATCATATGAGTAGGGAATAAAGACCCTCATAGGGGCTCACCATATATTAACATTTATCAATCACAGCAGAAAGCATAGCGCCCACCTGCATGTCCAACTTGACTCTATCCTCAATTGGACGTCTCAAGTACACATACACCTGATCGGACTTCCAGTCCCCGCGTTGTTTAATCACGTCAATATCAACACCCAACCTAGCCATAAAGGTGGCACCTCCAGACCTGAGCCCGTGGCTAGAGATCCTGTCAGCTTGAATCTCCGCATCTGTAGCCAACATCTTCAAAATGTCAGAAAATAACTTATAAGACATGGGGGTGACACTCTCACTTTCCGCAATAAGGAAGGCAGGATGGGAAGGGCGACCCTTCACTTCCCCAAAGTGCCTTTCCACCCAATGTACAGCACATAATATTTTATTCTTGATACGAGCAATGGGAATTAATAACTTTCTTTCCTTGAACTGGATGGTTTTGGTACGAGACAGAGTCACCATCATGCCCCAATCAAAGAAATCGAAATCCCCTCTACATAACATGTTGTCACCGGCCGTGTAGTGGCACTTATGTAATAGCGATCTAAAGGCAAGCAGGGCTGCGGCCCAGAAACATGTATGCCCTAGAGAATTAGCTAACAACGCAAACATCAATAATAAATGCTCAGGAAGGATAGCTAGAGCCTGCGTGGGACAATCCCCCAACACACGGCGGGCACCTCTCAAGGCCCTATAAACCAGCGGGTCATGATACGGTATCTCCGGTGCTCTGTGAGATTTCAGGTAATAATTCACACCAGACAAATAGCATTTGATAGAGACATAGCGCATAGAATTTGATAAATGGGCTATATAAAAGGCAAAACCTTCCAATCCTGGAGCCAAAGGCTTGAGTCCATAAATAACACAAAATTCCAGATAATTCTTTATCTGAGAGGCGCGAGTCTTGTCCGTATTGTCAGAGATATCATTGTCCAATAGAAGCTGTAGCCTTGTAACCAATCTGTTGCAGGGACCTGTAATTACAAGAACTCATAACAGCACAGGGAATCAGACGAGGTGACATACAAAAGCCTATCACGCGCGTCCGACTCACCCCACCTACTGAGAGCATCACATATTACATTGTCTTTTGACCTGATATACACAGACTTAAAATAGAAATTACTTTTAACAGCAAGCCAAAACATCTCTCTAATCCAAGACATACATAATTTGTTAGAACTACGCCCGGTGTTAAGCATGTGCATTACCTGCGTATTATCCGTTACAAATACAAGTTCACAATCATTCCACAAATGACCCCAGCGTTTAGCAGCTAATAGCACAGGCCAGAATTCCAGCTCATTAATATTTTCATTATAAGTAGGAGGTGGTGGGACATAATGATGGTCAGCCTCCACAGGCAGCGGGCAGCGGCCCTCATCATTCCACCCCCCCATCAACCAGTCGCTACCATGCGCTGCAGCATAACCGGAAAATGAAGCGTCACTATAAATAGATAGGTGTTGGCTGACAGGTTTAATTATTTTCGCCGAGCCTTTGAAAGTTTTAGCAAACTCCAACCACCACACTATGTCTTCACGAGCTGCGCCAGACAGTCTCACCTTATAATAAGGTTTTTTAACCACGTTGCACAAATCATAAATACGGCGAGTAAAGCAGCGGCCCCCTCTCACCACCTTGCTGGCATGTGCCAGACTCCCAGCCAGAGACTGGATGTCCCTTTTTGACATTTTAAGCTTGCCCTCCGCGTCACGCAACTTCAACAATAAATCATTCATTTTCTCGTCAGGCAATGTCAAGGTCATATCCACACTATTAACTTCAATACCCAAGAACACAACAGTTTGAGCCACCGGGGATAACTTTTTGAACGAGATACTAAAACCCAAATGTCTTATGACGCGCATTAAAACATGTTGAGTTTTCATGCAAGCCATCTTATCCACATTCATACATAGAAAATCGTCTAAGTAATTTACTAGGGAATAAAACCCCCTTCTATTCATACAACGCACAATGAAATCTGATACACAATTAAATATATACGGGCCTCATGTTTCAGTCATGGCCCATGATTCTCAGATGGGTTTATTATACTTCTTATTTCTCCTTTGTTTTGTTCTGAAGTTGATACTCTGAGATTGGAGCTGTAGGATTAAACCCTTTAAGGATGACATAACACATTGATGAATCATGCCTTGGTCATCAAGATGCATGTATGCAGCCCTGGCGAGTAACCAGTGTACAGCATCAGTTCATACACTGAGATCAGCATGAGCTGAGTGTACAGCATCAGTACATACACTGAGATCAGCATGAGCTGAGTGTACCGACCAGCACAGGTGGGATGTATCTGCAGCAGCTGTCATTCAATGTGTTAGACATTGACACCGCAGCACCTAATGTACCCTACAGTTATGTGTTTAGGTAAGGATCTAGTATATCACCAGAGGGAAACTAGTGTATCACCAGAGTGGATCTACTGTACCACTAGAAAACCAATTGGTCTAACTGTAGCTGCTGTCAATGATTAGAGAATTCCCACAATATACAGCATTAATCAGGGCTAACTGAGGAAAGGGACAAACAAACAGGAAAACATGTTAGTGTGCATGAGGGTACAAAGTACACATCTATGCCACTAATGTCATGAAGGTCAACATACAAACATTAAATGTATTCATCTAAAACTGCTTATATAGGACCTATTGTTTCATCCTCTAACAGCATACAATATCATAAGTGTGTCAGAATCCTGGTAATCAATGACAAGACTATCAATAGAAACCATCATGAAAATAAAGCAGTGATTTCTTTTGCTTCCATGATGTACCAATGAAGCACAGGTGAATTTGCTTAGAAGTATGGTTTCGCATGTATCTAAATTCACTAATCTTAAAAATGATGGTTGTATATGTATGGCACAAAATAAAATAACATGATGCAGCAGCTAAAGGGGAATCTACAATAATGCACACTACAGGTGCCCTGCGTGTAGGATGGTGAGTCTGACTTTATGGCTAGTACCCTGTGTGAGGGTGGTAACCATGGCTAAATGGTTAGTTGCTAGGGTAGGCAGTAAACCAGGTTAAAGTCCATTCTGACATATATCCACCAATCACCAGCCTCCCGTGGTGACCACAGGCCCTTAGCAACGCCTGTCTGCCTCTCAACAGGAAATCTCATTGGGGGTGAGATCTTGGGGCAGTCACATGGCTTCACTGGTTCCCGGTGTCTAAGTGTAAACAAGTGTCTGTGTGGGCTGAAAACACCCACTTTGTCAAATTATATCAGCAGCTCTAAGGGCTAACTTAGTCACTCACTGTAGTGAACCGAGGGTGGAGAGGAGGGGAGAGGCAGGCAGAGGGACAACAACAACAACAACCTCTAAAAGAGTTTTAGTCTGACTCTCCAGTCAGGCATGTTGCTTTAACCCTTTCAGGTTAAATGTCACTAAAAGAATGTATTTGTCAGCATGATGTATCAATGTAGGTCCATGAGTAACTCGCCGGTGCTGCATTGGTGTATCATGCTGACCATAGGGTCATGTAAAGTCAGAAAAATTTCAGGAAACCGATGCTATGAAAAAGGGATAAATCAAATCATATAATGGTGACAAGAGGAGGCAGGCAGGGAAGATGGGTTGTGGGAAAGTATGCAAAGGGTAGGTGAATAAATATATACATTGTTAAAGGACGTAAAAATATTGTCAATATGCACTGCCAGAACTATTTACATCTTAAAATCATCTCAGGAATCTAGAGTAGAAACGGCCACAGCTGCAGCAAGCTGCTCTACAGATTAATAAAACATGGTGAGATCAGGTCCACTTGTATGTCAGATATAACCACTTCCAGCCTAGTAGACCTCATGACACACTCGTGTGAACCAATCACAGGGTGTTTTACAAATGTCACATCAGATCAAACATTCCCTTGACAACACATCATGTGACACAAATGTGATACACTGATTGGCCAAGCGCCCAGCACCCTGTTCCAGTTGGAGTTCCTTATCACAAGTCAGCAGCAAGAAGCAATTTCAGTCACCTGGGTATTTTTATGTTTAAACACAGAATTATTATCAAAGATTAACTTAAACATAGAATACATGAAGAATGGCAAACAACTTGGATCCAGCAACTGTGACAGTGCATTAACACAAGATGGGTTCAAATATAGACAAAATCCACCAACATATTCCTATCATTCACTCATCAACTGGGGCATATTGATTTTCTCTTTTTTCAAAGGAAGGTAATTAGTTCCTCTGAATGATATTGAACTACTGTGATTATTTCCACATTTACTCAGGGGAGGCAAGCAACAAAGGAGAATACAATAATAAAAGGGGCGTTGGAGGGGAGTGAGCCATATAGTCATTGTTCTTTTAGAGGACATGACAGCTTTGTAGAGAGATATGGGAAACACAGATATAGATTTCCAGACAGGATATTAATATAGACAGGCACGGATTCAGTTTGAAATGGGAACCTGTCACAACAGATCAGGCTGTAGCCATCACCAGTGCATTTCACATCTCCACATTAGAGTGACTAGAAGTGACTAATATGAATCTACATATGTCACGCCAATATTTATGTCATGCTTTATGACATTTTAGGGTGATTTGGTTTGTGTTAATATAACAGTGGAGTATAGTGTACTAGACTGGTCTCATGGAGATGGAGCTATCTATCAAGTTAAAGGTCTACTTTGAGATATCACATTCACAGCAAAGAGGACTTGAGGTCCTAGACCCATTGATCCATCAACAATTGATTGAACATTCAGATCATGCTTTGTCTACATCTGTCAGGATTTCTGTTTGGTTTGGTTTTGGTAGAACCTTGGGTGACTGAGTGGCTGGGTGCAGGTTTTGTGTTTAATGCATGATCAAGGGATTAACCCTGTAAAGACAAATGTCGCTAAAAGATGACATAAGTAGTCATGATGAACCAATGCAGCAACAGTCAGCAACTCACCAATGCTGCATTTGTGCATCATGGCGACCCTTTGGGAGTGTCACAGTCCCATAGGGTCAGCATGATGCTTGAATGAATCCCTGGTGAGCTACCAGCAAGGGCTGCATTCATGCATCATGATAACAAAGGGCATGATGCATTAAGGCATCATGCTGCCCTTTAAGGGTTAACAGGATGATTGGTGGGGCATTGTTCAGTTAAAGTCATACCGGCTACTTTTATAACATGATGAAAACATGATGAGTCACATATAGTAATGAAAATAGTGTTAAAGTAGTTTCAAATTATAACACCACCAGATGGCTTTTGATGATCAAAAATGACTGCACTGGAAATCACTATAGCATCATCCACTCCCCTGCACTCTCCCCGTTCTGATACACAAACCTATAGTGGTGAGTTATGGATGTCAGGCAGGTTGGTCCTAAGCCACATTAATATGGGATAACCACCTGGCGGAGGCTTGAGGCCAGGTATGTTGGGGGTGCATTATGGAGGCAGTGGGTAGGATGGATGTACTGAAAGGGACATGAGGTACTGTACCCTGCCACACAGGTAGCTAACAACAGGTTCTCTCAGCATGTCTAACTCCCTAAACCGGAGATGGAAATTAGTCTGTTACAGCCAAGTCATTATGTTAATCTGACTTCTATTGTTTACCAAATTTTAAACCGAAGCTAGACAATCAAAGAATCAAGGAGTGAATACCATTTATCAGACAACACAAAAGGCCAGAGGGTGTGCCCTGTAAATAACCAGACTGTTGCACTGCTAACCTAAGGAGGTCAGGGGGTGGTCATTATTCAGCAATGAGGGTGGTTGTGGGAGGAGGGACAAATTTGAGCACTTAAAACTAAAAGAACATGCAGGCTGTTATCACCAACATTTCTTTGCCCATGCCCCTGTAGGCAGCAACAATTGCAATACTCCCCTGCCATATCCAACAACCCTCTGTTGTTAGATGATGACATTGGTTAGTTTGAATGGTGAGGGAGCAGCAGTTTGTGTGACCTCAGTCCATTAACACTGACCTGCCTAACTCAGGGTCTCACTCCCTGCTGCTGACTTCCTCCTTGTTTAAGAAGCAGCTCAAAAGAAGGTGTGAGAGCAGCTCAATAGCAGGAGGGAGGGGGCAGCTCTGGTTGTGGGGAGCAGCTCAGTGTAAGGGGAGCAGCTCTAGGTGAGGTGAGCAGCTCAGGGTGAGGTGAGCAGCTTAGTGTGGGGGGAGCAGCTCAGTGAGGGGGAGCAGCTCAGGGTGAGGGGAGCAGCTCAGTGTGAGGAGAGCAGCTCAGTAAGGGGGAGCAGCTCAGTGAGGGAAGCAGCTCATGGTGAGGGGAACATCTCATTGAGGGGAACATCTCTGTGAGGGGGGAGCAACTCATATTGGGGCAAACAGGGTGAGAGAGCCTTGCATTTGTTATTCCCTTCCTCCATCTAGTTTTATCAAACTTTTATTTCTAAAACCCTACTGAGTTCCCCAGAATGAGCCATGAATGAGGCTGCCTCAATTTTAAGTCAGGGCCCACATCTCCTGAGGATCTTTATCATACTTCCTACTTCATGCATGTCATATTCTCTGACAGCCTGAATGTTTTAGTTATAAACAGACTCATGGGAGATGTCTGTGTCTGTCTCTGAAACTTCACACGCATGACACTTAAACCTCATCGAGATTGTCCACACTGCAGCCTCATGGTAGTAGTAGTAGTATTAGCAGCAGTAGTGGTGCACTTTTGAAGGGAATGGCTATGTTCCCAAGTCATTGATCTTCAGTATTTTGCCTTAACTGATTAAGTTAGAATAAGCACATACTTAAGCATGCTGTACTAGACCTTGCACAGTTCCATTACTGTATTTTAATTGAGACAACTCAGAAGGACAAGGAACTTCTTATATAATACAGGCCCTAGTGTTCACCCAGACTGTTCCTTATCCATGTCTAGACTCACTGCTAGCTTTCACCCCTCAGCCATAACTTAGGTCTATTTACTGTAATATAGTGGAAGGCCAGCAGTACTAAAGCATTCATGGAGCAGTAATACACTAAACCTTATTACATTAGGTGCCGAGGCTGGGGGCACAAGATAATACTGCTCCCTCTGTGGCTGCAGGCATGGCTGGAGTAAGGTAGGGGGGGACAGTAATTGTCTTCTGTAAGATCACAGGCCATGGTCTGAGGCCAAGAAATGAGGGCAGGGAGAAATGATTGGTCAGAGGAGGTCTCATTGAAGAATGTTATTGGGTTGGGCTGGAGGGGAGACGAGGGAAGTGTACTGAGAGGGGTGGTGAAATGTTTAAGGTAAATAAGATAGGAAATCGTATGAGTAGGGCAGTGGTAGTTGAAATAAGAAGGCATTAATCTATGCAGATTATGTAGTACACTAGCTCAACTTCATCGGATAATAATGTAACACACTGTGTGTAAGATTCAGGAATACCACCCATTTCCAGGAGAAATATAAATTGCCAGAGTTAAAGTGAAGTGTGAAGAGAAAAGTGTCACTAGCTTTGTTAATTCATGTCAAGCCCATCTGCAATAAATGTTTGGCGGCACTTCACTGTAGTATTTACCTCATTTGGTCCTTATACATCTCACTTGACATGAAGTGGGCTCGGGGGACTGACAGCCATCATCCGTGTGCTAAAACAAAATAGACTACAGTGCATGGCATCGTGTCCTGGTCCTTCACCTACTTTCACATAAAGATACCTCCCAAAACCAGCTTTTTTTCCCAGATAAAATTTAAATGGGATACTGTGATGTAGGAGATGACCTAACCTTGAAAGAAACTACAAGAATTTTGTAAATATTCACACTAGAAGTACATCTATTACAAAATGAACAGTGTCGTAAGATACACCAAATCGCCCTATATGTTTCAATTACTGACGTAAATCCCTACTTCAAATTAAATATATTGGGCAACAATGGAATCAGATTACAATTCATCAACTAGTCTCAAGCCCTTGGCATATAGCCCTCTAAAAATATTACCATGCTGTAAAAGCTGCTCAAGCCATAATTAGCTTTTGTTTGATGAAGCACCAATTCCCTGTTTGTGAGTTACTTTCTGATACTGCATTGTTGCATCATGCCCGCTCTTTGGCAGTTTAGTAACCCCATAGGGTCTACATGATGTATGACTGCGGGTTGAGCAATCTACCCAGCACATACAGATAGGAGTATTATACCTAAAAGGGTTTAGACTCTACCACACTCTTTGTAGAGAAACTATCTTTACAGTCATAACCTACAGTTAGGAATAATTTGGACTGGACTGAAATGAAAGTGTATTGTGTAGAGTGTAGCACCAGATATCAAGGCAGAACGGATTATGGCATAGAATGTATAGAGACTACTGTTACTGCCTGTCACCATCTTTGATCCTGCAATAGAATGTTGATGGGGCACAGAAATGTTATATTTTATTGTGAGCCAGTGTACCATTTGGATGGTTGTACCCATTACTGACTGAATTTTACAGTTTTGCTAATACTAATATTGACATTAAATGTGTCTGCTTACTGGGTTTCGAACCAGAGTGACTAGGTCATGTTTCAAGTTCACCCTTCCCTGCACTAACAGTCTGCCAGTCAGGTGTACTCTGGGTAATGCATGATATCAACACAAGAGCTGTTGGTAATAAGGTACCTAACATGCATTGTCAATAGTAAGATGGCCGAGGCCAGCCACTTTAATGTATACAGTGTTTACACCAACTAGGGACAATGACAACAGCGGGAACCGGAACTGTGCGTGTATGGGTTTTGATGTACGAACCTGTCATTTTATGTTTTATTAATGCACACAGCCATAACAATCTCTCCCTGGTACATTTTTCAGTTGATGCAGTCTATATGGAGAGACATTTGGCATGCAGTGCATTTGGACCTTTCAGAATTTAAACAAGCCAGCGTTCTAGAGCGGCTACAATAAAACTGTAATGAACATATATGGCACAAACTCCTGAGTTATGCAGTTTTGGGGCAGAGGAGGGTCAAACTAGAAAATTCTTTATATGTTTAAAAAAGTTGATTATATTGAAAAGTATATATCTTGGCTCCTTGGAACACTTTTTGATACATCTCTAACCCTAGCGGTTTAGTTGTTATTGCCTCGCAAAGCCGATCGTCATTATTTCGGGTGATTCCAAGACGGAAAATACATGGATATTGATTTCTTGGTGTTAAATACATCATAGCAACTCCTAATTTTGTTTACAATATGGTACAACATGTATCTAAAAGCATACAAAAAATTGATATCCTCAAAAAAAAACTTTCTTGAGTTGTAGCCCGATCGATTTTGAATATTAGCCAAAATTATGACAATTTCCGTCACATACTCTCAGCTTTACACTATTTTCCTCAAAATGGTTCAATTAGTCCTCAAAATCAATCTACCATATCCTCATCATATATACTTCAATATATATGGAGCGTTAAGACCATCGGTTGTACCTACTATGCACAGTACTGGCCTAAAGTATGGCCTGATCACTGATTTTGCGTCTCAGAATCACCCATATGATTCACCCATTAAATTATACATAAAGGTCTCCCATCACTAGCAAACTCCACACAACCTCTTTAAACTATCTCTACATGTACTAAACATGTGTGGGCTGAGTCCTGGGTATATTTTACAACATTTGCTACCTTTTAACTATGCGCACCTTCTAATATAAACCCAGATTCTGAATTTCCGTCTCGGAATCACCAGTATCAAGCCGCTGGACATAAAGTTCTCCCATCACAACCAAACTCCACCCAACTTCCCCAAGCTATTTCTACATGTACATAATATGGGAAGGCTGAGTCCTGGGTATATTTACCATGATTTGGCACCATTTGCCTATATGCACCATGTCTTATAAAATGAATTTCCTTTATTTTTCTAACTTTCCTGATATTATGTGACCAGATACAAAAAAAATATCATCATAGTAGCACTCTAATACCTGTATGGCATAAGATAAACATGTCTTCTATCAGGTTAAACAGTAACAAAGGCAATCATATAGTCCACATATGCATGCTATCCCTTCTAATATGTATCACATTTCAGGAATTTCCGTCTCGGAATCACCAGGTGATTCCGAGACGGAAAATATGTATACTGCTCCTGGAGGTTAGATTATTTGATTTTGCACAAATCTATTTTTCTCCAGCATAAGACAAAATAGTTACCTTACCATCTGGGGTACAATGGATGTACTGTGTATATTCTTTTTTTACTATATAGGGGTATCAAGATGAAAGGACCTTTGAAAATTGTGCTGACAATAGACACTTAAAAGGCTCTGGTGAAAAGAATACAGTACATATCTAGTGAAATCCATGTGAATCAATTGACTATACCATAGGGCTAATAGAAAATGATATTAGGAATAGGCTGTTACTGTCCCAGTAGACATGGGAGACATGTAAAACATGTTATTTTAGGTTTTTTGACGTTTTTAGGGGTTTTTGGGCCTTTGGAGGGCCAGAAAACGAGAAATATTAGGCCAATACACAAAAAAAATTAAATTCCCAAATCTTAGGATGTTTTCTCACATCTACCAAATTTTTGAAAAAATTGATGCAAAACTGGTTATTCTGTAGGGCTATAAGCCTGAAAAGGGCCAGAAATAGCTAAAACAACATAAGTCAGAGGTTTGAGCCATATAGGGTTTTCGCTGCCTATAATGTATATCATATGATTTATTTTGAATTGGTTTTGTATTATACTTTCGATTTCACCCCCTAGGAACCTTAATAGATTTTTAATGTACATTGAGAAATTTGCCTGTTAAACAACCGTTCTATCAGGTTTTTGTAATGACTGGGGGATGTTGACATGGCTTCGAAATTTACTCCTATTAACTCCTGTTAAGACATTTTAAATGGAATCGTTCCTGCACAGTAGAATTTGAGAATTGAATACTAGAAACTAATTACTGATACTATGAAACAAAAAGGCAGAAGCAGCTAGAGACACTGCCTGCCCTACTCAGGGTAGCCCTACTGTTGAACTCAAATTAGCCCCCGTCACACCGTGCACCACTCACAGAATGATCAAAGCCATCAGTGAGCCACACCAGCATCTATGGGGACTGACAATTTGTCAATAATTTGTGATGTGGTTTCAAGAGTCATCTATCGACCCAGACGTGAAGTCAGTGAGACAGGTGTCTCATTAGTGTAATATAAAGTGTGTTATGAGTCAGGCGTTCCTGTTAGTGTGTAAGGTCTGGACTCTACCCGAGCCGTTCTAGTTTGAGGTCCTCTAAGAAGCACAACGAGGCATTAATCTTTGTTTGCATGTACACTGGTGTCAAGCGGTTCTAAATATATTTATAAAAGGGAGATTAGTCATAGTTGGCTGAACACAGTGGGATTTCCATACTGTAGCTACTACTGGTGCTGGATTAACTCAAAGGGTAGATAACAACCAGGACTAGTAAAGTGTTGTTAGTTGGATAGAATGAGTTGCTAAAGCCTGTAGTGGAGCTACTACTTGTGCCAACTTATTGGTGCGGCTTTACCTTTATACAGGACAGATGTGTTCTTAGCTGGGTATAATGTGAGTTACTTCCCACCTTTAACCGTACACTGTAACTACCTTGTTACTACTTGCACTACAAGGAGTATACTCTGCCTGCAGGATGTGTATCATAGTAGGGGGTGCCTGTACCTGGTTAAACTCCCATTTATCCACACTGCCTCACAGTCCCGGACACATAATGGCTACAAACATGGGGCATGCCTGCAATGGTGTATATAGTTAGGGTAGATTCACCTAGAGTTAACTGGTTCAAGCTAATCAGTTGAGTAATCACTTTCTTACATGACTTGATGAACATGATTGAAGAAAGAAGTGTAAGCTGCTCTATAACCTCTAAAAAAAGTTCCGTAGGCGAAAGAATATTATTGGTATAAAAAACACTGAGAATAAATATGTAGCATACAACAGGTTTTGTCAAGCAATTCACACAGGCTCATGTTCCGTAATGAGTTCATGAAAAAACAAAAATCCTCCAGTGACACAGTTCATTAGAAAAAAGTACCAGGAATATTAAAACACATGATGGAGACCACACACTGATAATCTTTAGGCTCCAAAACTTAGCCAGTGCTGGCTAACAAATAGTAGCTAACCTAGTCAGTCACTTATGATTTACCTCATCATCATCTTTTTGGCAAGACTGGGCTACCTATATGACCAACCTAGTTTTGTTGATAACCTCAGTTTGGTCAGTAGTTACCAATTAACATTAGTCATGCGTGACCAATGTTCCTATGACTAACCTTGAATAGCCAATACAGACTAAAGGCTGGAGCATTATCAGTGTGCACCATTTTTTCACTGCTATTCCATGCCATGTGCAGCAGTGGCTAATTAGAGTCTCAGCTTGATTCCCGCTTATTGTGTTGGCATGACAAGATTCTCCTGCATCCTAGGTGCAGCATCTACAGTCTCTGTTCTAAGTTGAAGACAAGTGTTGGACAGTCGTTATTGTTTGAGGATCATGCAAGCAAACTGCGACTTAATGAGGCAGGGGAACAAAACTGGTTAAACAGCTGGGGGGATTGGATGATGATTTATTATTGGCTATAAGTTGCGTTTGTGTTATTGTATCTAGAAATTTAAAAATTTAAAACAGTTGTTACTGAAAGGTTAAAATGCCATAGAGCCAGTTGATGTAAGTTTCTGTATGGAATAAGTCAATTAGCTTTGTAAGGCTTTAGAGAGTAGCTGGGTTAGGGAACCAGGTTGCTGCATGATGTAACTCATGATGGGTGGTGATTAATTCCCATGACTATGACATAAGAACACAGCACTGTCATGCAGAGTAAATTAGGCTGATAGGTGCTTACATCCTGCCTTAAGCAGAACAGGCACGCGGCAAAGTGCTGGACATTAAAGATTCATACTTCAGTAACATGCACAGGCTGAATGGGTGACTGAATTATGATAATCTATTCATGAATTTGTCATCAAATTGTAACTAATAGATTTGCATCTAATTAGTTGATATCAGTTGAGAACAAAGCAATACTACGGGCACTTTGGACATGATTACGGCTTGAATGCCCTTCGTATTCATTGAAAATTGATTTTCTTTAAGAGGTCTAGGATTACAATTGGCTTTGGCATTTGCACATCTCACTGTTTCAATATAAACATGAAATGTCTGACATCAATGATAAAAAATATGCATCTAGAAGGACTGTCAGGCTACACTCAGTCCAGGAATCAATAATGACAGAGCAGTATTTAATGCCATTAATCAAAACTGCACATACATTAATTTGTCAACTGTCATTTTTAGGGGTTTTCCCCTCACTGTCCCTGATACGAAATGTGTGTTTCAACACTCATTCAGCCTCATCCATAACCATACATATGTAATGCCTTATCATCCTGAATGACATGTTGAATAATGCTGCTTGCTGAATAGGGATCTTTGTATGCACATACATAGATATTCTTATGATGGGCACTAGTGATGCAAGAGAGTGATACATATCTGAAGCCATGTCAATGAGGGAGCGATATAAAACCACACTACGACCTGCTTTTGGGTGTCATTTATATATTATTGGACATCTGATAGTGGTGCCTCACCATATCCTACATAGGGCATCAACGAAAGGGCGATATGATCTGTACTGAGCCTATGTGTGGCCTATTGTGCTCAAGTCTTAGTATAGCCTATTGTGCTCAAATATTGCTACTAGGGGATATGTTGTTCCTGCTGTATAATGGCATGCATACTAAGCCATGAAAAAGAGACAAGAATCAGAATGAGAAATGAGAAATTTATTTTTGGCTGTGTATGAATGTCATGCTGCCTAGAGTTGCATTCAAGCACAATGTCTACGTAGGACACAGTGTATCCAGCACCATGCTGTCCTTAAAGGGTAAAGCATGGCTTTGGTTTGCTCTGGGACAATGACAGAAAATCCTGTACACCAGCTTATATATCCTCTTACAGAGAAGAGAGTCAGGAGACCTTGTCAAGAGCCAGCAGTGCTTGGGGATTGGTCATCCCCTTAAAGTAAATATACTTATATTTTTGGCCAAATAGTCAGCGGGAATCAAGTATAGTCCCTTAAATTGACAACAAAAAGGGTAAAAGTTGGCCCTGTTTTTAAGGGCTCAGTTGGGTGATCTGAAACAAAACTTTTTTGGGGGGGACAAAGTGATTCAGCCAGTGCCCATCTTCTAAAATTAGGTATCTTGTTATAGTCTTGTTACATAATGCATAATGTCCCTCACATATCACCAATCTCCTCCATAGGGTTTTAAATGAGCCCACAAGATCTAATCTGCTGTTTACCAAGGTTGTAATTTCTCAGGGCCTGCACCGGGTAGAGCTTACTTCAAGTTCTGCAGGATTAAATCTCCAAACTGCACCCGCTGATAGTACATCCATCGTGGCAGTTCTTCCTCAAAATTAAAGATGGTGCCACCAAATATAGCTTTTTCAAATCTAGAAACCCTTTTATTTAGAATCAACTAAAAATCAGACTACAATGCTAAGGAAAAGCCACATCACTGGCTTCCAATCAAAGTGCATCCAGCCAGAACACAACCTGACTCTGACCAGCTCATTCTGCTCTTGTACCTCTGACAGAGCAGCAAATCTCATCCTGGCTGACCTGAATATTAACTAGCTCTGTGAGCCACACTCAGAACCACAGCCTTTATACAGACTCACCAGTGGAAAACTGACTCAACACTTGGACTGTTCACACTGAAGGCGCCACTTAACCCTTTCAAGAACGAATAGTTCTTTTGCACATTATATTCATTTGCAGACATAATGCATCAACTGTATCTTGCTGCATTGAGCCATGATGCCTACAATGAGGGTCATAAACCAGGGCAGGGCTGCGTGACTGTATTATGGTCAAATAGCCTTCAACTGACATCAGCATGTGGCTTTAAGTTAAACATCAAAGATAGCTGCTAGACAATGTTTTCTTCTCATATTGCATTGAGCAAGACACATGATTGCTGAATTAGATTGCACAGGAATAAGGTAAGCAACATTATTACCAGCCAATAGTGTGGGTGTGGCAGCTTGAAACATTACTAGCAGCAAAAAAATAGTGTTGGTGTGGCACCTAGAACATAGTATTGCACTGACTCAGTAGGGGGCCTCCCCATCATCCCTGCAGTGCACATCATCGTTTTAGTTTCAACCCAGTTTTAGTTTTAATTGAAAGCAGCATGCAGCAAATGGTGTGTCAGCAGTGCACTAATGTAGAGGCATGCTGCATGCATGTTACAGTAATAGAAACATGATTGGGGCATGTAGTGCTGGCATGTTAATGTGTAGGTTTATGTGTGAGTAGTTTACAGTAATAGGAACATGATGGGGGCATGTAGTGCTGGCATGTTAATGTGTAGGTTTATGTGTGAGTAGTTTACAGTAATAGGAACATGATTAGGGCATGTAGTGCTGGCATGTTAACGTGTAGGTTTATGTGTGAGTTAGCAAATAGGGGTTGCTGGTTCCTGTTAGTGCACTTGTATCTGTCTGTAACAGCTGGCTGCTTTAGTACCTCTATCTTATTGGAACTGTCCCTCATGAAGGGGCCATGTATATATTATATATATATAAATTGACAAAATACTAAATGGATAAAAATTGGGCGGTTTAACATTGATGCGGCAAAAACACCAGGGAATAGATTGTATGTATAACTTAGTTAACCTGCTAAGAAAACCAAATCCACTTGTCACCAATGCCTTTTTACAATAGGCAGCACAGTATGAAAACTGATAGTAGACAATCAAACAGTCTCCAGCACATCTTTCTCTATGGTAAATGTCCCCCTAAGGAGCATGTATACAAATTGCCTGCTTTACGGGCTAATAATGATATAGGCCGGGGAACAGTGGTGCAGGAGAACAACTAGACCCTAAGGAGCCATAGACAATAAACCAGCAGGCTGTCCCTGACTGGTAGTACATACATCAAGCAGTTCCTCTGGGTACATTGATGGTCTTAAGGCTGCAGAACTTAGTGAGTCCTGGCTTACAAATCAGTGAAAACATGTAGTTCTTAAACTAGTGGGTCATTTTCTGGCTTCCTATATGACCAACCAAGGCAAGTTATTATACTGACAGGGTGGTCGGTACTGACCAACTCACCTTAGTCTTCTCCATTTCAATGAGTTTTAGTCCTTTTGAGTAGGGCATGAGTCATATGTTATGTTCTCATTTTTGATTTACACTTGCCTGACCAATGACCCTAACCTGGGATAGCCACTTCAGACTAAGGGCTGGGGCCTTCAGATTTTCTGTGTATGGAGCAATATAAAATAAAACAGCATGCTGTCAGTCAGTGGTAGTACCTAGAAGTCCCCCAGGTTAGGAGCAGTACTGGGAACGAGGGGGGTTAAATGTTATTTTAAGAGCTGTCATGCATAAGATGTCTCTCCAAACAGCACGCAGTACATAGTAGCCTTTCAAATTTTTTTTTTTTAGTGCCAGCATTAAAAGTTTGCAAATGAGTGCAAATAAGGCCCATGGAATGTAGGTAAGTTGACCAGGTGCCGTCTCTGACCGGGTGCCGTCTCGGACCGGCTTGGCTTGATAAGGTCAAAATACTAGCAGCAGGAGGCTAATTATAATTATGACTATGATTATATAACGACCGACATAACGTTTTTCCAAATTCTTTTTTATACGTATATGAGTATAATTCTTTTTAAAACACCTTTTTCTGACACCTGGTCAGAGACAGCAGCCAGTCAGAGACGGCACCTGGTCAGAGATGGCACCCGGTCAGAGACAAAAACATTGTCTCAAGGAGACACAGCCATATATTATAAATCTTCCTTTTTGCATAGGCCTCCCTAGAATTGAATCAACTGATGTAGTAATAGGAGTATCGTCCCTTCCCTAACTGGTGAGAGATATACAAGCTCTAATAGAGGTAAATGGCTGTCCTGGTATAGGTAGGTAGGCTGGTGTGTAAAAGATTCATGGCCTATCTGGATGATAGCTTCTAGCCCCCATCATAATTCACTTTGCTGCAGCCCATAAAACAACAAGACACAGTTTATTATGAAGGCTTGAATGATAATGCTGGTTTGTTGTCATAATGTATGAATGCATGCCAGTAACTAATGTTACATTCAAGCATCCTTGGGGTTGAGATACATTTGAAGGGTGGGCGTTTTACTGCATTGGTGCACATAATGACCCATCATTGATCATCAGGTTAAATTGTCCTTTTACTTTCGACATTCTCTGTATACATTCTGCCTATAATTTGTACCATATAGTACTAACACCAAACATGGATATCTTACATGGATGAGTATGAGTATGGATTCCCTTTGTATGTTATATGTTGTGGGGTTATGACCCAAGCCTTTAGAGCCAGGACTCCTGAAGCCTCACAGGATCTCTTTGTGTTTCTGTCTCTGGCTGTGTGTGTGGATGGGGATTGGTGATATAGCAGTTTCATGTCCCTGATGGATCGGATGGAAATGGAACTGAACCCAGAGGATCAGATGCATTGTGAAAACTTTTACAGCTAAATCCTCTATAACTCACTGCCAGAGTACCATGCCCCCTGGTGTATTACCTGCCAACCCCTTAAGGATGGCATGTTGCTAAAATATAACATTTGTATCTCACCAGTGCTGCATTGATGCATCACGCCGACACGTCAGAAGTGCCTCAACTCAGTAGGGTTTAATAGCAGCCCTGTAAAGTAACTTGCCAGGGAAATATTGTATCAATGTTTAATGTTTTATGATGTATAAATGGAGTCATGTAGAGTCACTCACCAGTGACCCATTAATGCATCAGGAGGGACCTTTGGGAGTGTATGAACCTTAGATGGTAGACAAAAGGCATGCCTGAAGCCCTAGCAAGGGGTCCAGTTATGCATCATCACGAAAACACAATACAGTAAAGCACTATTCATACACCAACATGGTTTACTTCTGTTCATGTCTATTTCTATATTTGGTGTTGCAATTTATAAAAGTAAGGTGCAAAGAATAATAATGCCAATATGTTGTATTGGTGCTGGTCTGTACATATAACAGTTATTTTGATGCCTAATATTAGGCAAACCATGTTCAACCAGAAATGGGCAATGGGTTTCGGACAGGCAGAAGCATGCAGAAAGCTGTGGCTTTGTTGAAAAGGGACCACCTGAGGCAAAATGAAACCACATCACCCCCACCACCTCCTCCACCCCGACCCCCACCATGACACACAGGGGAGTACCACAGGCGGTGTAAAACCACATCCCCCCCCCGCCCCCTCCCCCACCATGACACACAGGGGGGCACCGCAGGCTGTCTGAAACCACATCACCCCCTGGTGTAAGAGCACTGCTTGTCTGACCTCAGAAAGAGGCTCTCTGTATTCAGAGTGAGGTTATGTTATGTCACATGAGGTTATGTTATGTCACATGACCCTGTGTGTGGCCCCTGGTTGTCACATCATGTGGTGGTTGTTATAACCTGGTGTATCTGCCTTTATTGTCCCTCAGCTGCTGTTGTGTATCTGCCTTTATTGTTCTGTGGCTCGACAGACTTGGATTATTCTGCACTTATTATCGTGAAACAGAGGTGAATCATGTTTATGTTGGGCTAAAACCACTACACTACAAATTGTAAAGTACTGCATAACAGACCTAGTTCACATCTTAAAGATTGAATACTTGACTGAGAGTAATGTAGTTGGTCTCTTACTACGTATGTAACACTTGAGTACAAAAACCAGACAAGGTAAATTAGACTGTAATATACGGCGACTTTATTATAGGAAACTCTTGGTGTATTATAGTACCAGGTATAACCATCAGCTATACAAGAACAGTAACAGATATATAATACAGTAGGCAACCCTATAGCATAGAGTTAAGCCCGTGAGCACAGGGTGGTCATGTCACGACAGTCCCAAACCTGACTGACTTCCAATGGGGAAGTAGCCGTCTTATATACAGCGCTGCGTAGCCACGTGACCGTACTAGCAGCGCCACCTGTTAGGTTTAGTTATGTAAAATGATTATGTAACAACTACCGACGGTAACCGAAGGTGGTACCGGTACACTACCGTATAGATAACCGAACTAGAGGAGTCGATGTATGTAACGAACCGACGACACTAGTTATATGAATAAAACAGTTATTAAACACAATAGAACCGTGTTACATCTTATAACATACAATAGATATACAACGATAATGTTAGACTTATAGTCAACCCGTTACACTACCCCCCTTAAGAATGTAGGAAGGGCTGGGATTATAATAATAATACCTCTTGGATACATTATACACCACGTATATCTATTTATCAACAAGTAACATTTCTACTCATAGTAAAAACAGGCATACATACATGAACATACAAGTTAACATGTACATAACAGTTTATATCAACAGTATTGTCTTTGGTATTAAACCACAGTCCAGTAGGCACATGATATAAAAACTGTCCAACTGATAGTCCTAGACTAGTATCAGTTAAATAGAAAAGGCACCAATAACCACGTTGGAAACCCAACACATCACCTACTACGTTCAGCAATGGTGTGAATCCGTGTGGAGTTAGTGTCCTTATATATAAATAATAGAACTATAATAGTTCTCACTTCCTTTGGCGAAGAAAAGTTTATAGATGGAACTATAGTAGTTCCCACTTCCTTTGGCGTAGAAAAGTTTATATATAAAAATCCATAATAGCGTATCCTAATTAAGGTGGGATAGGTCGTCATCCTTATTAGGGTTGGTACTCCAGTACCTAGCAGTTTATGGTGGTAGAGATGCATAGAGTCCAGCACCGGTATAGTGCTTCCATCTCTTGTGAAATATAAATATAAAAAGGTAGGTCCGTGCCTCCCTATAAATAATTATCACAGGAGGATGATCCATATAATAGTTTATAGGTCACAATAGTAGAATGTGACCACAGGATCAGGAGCCCTGGACAGTAGTAGAGAACCAACGGTTGTGGCTTAGTAGTAAACCACGGTTGAAGACATCAGGCTGCTTACAGTGTGGTGGCAGTAGAGACTAGGTTAAGTCACGACAGCACCGTCGGTCTGCTTCGGTTGTCCAGGGGCGTGTAGCTGCGTCGAGGGTTTAGTTTTACCTCCGAGGGGCGGAACAGTGCACCCCAGAGGGCCTGACAGGGGACCATCCTTAGGTGTCCATAGGGACACCACCGGATGGCTTTCCTTCCCCATCAGGACTTCCTCCAGGAGGGGCCTCCGTGGCGCAAACCACAGTAGCCTCCACCTGGAGAGGAAGGGCTCCACCTGTAGCATCCGAGTGGGTACTCGGCGCCACAGTAGGCTCCCCGCCGCTGACCACCCGGGTAGAGTGTGCCATGAACGAGAATGGCATCTCATACCTGGGTGGGTGTACTGACAGTACTGGGGTCACAGGAGGAGCAGGCCTTGCGGCAAGCCCCAACCTAGACTGGAGATCTGGAAAACCAGTTCTCTCCCACTCTGTCAGCTTTAGCCTGAATTGTCGGAAGAACTTGGCGTCACAAGTTGTCAACCTTGATTCTAGCTGCTCGATCGTAGCCAACCAGAGGGCATGATCTTGTTCCAGATTCGCCTCACGCTCGGCAAGGATTCTGGTTCGTTCAGCGACCCAAGCTTTTCCCTCCCGGATAGCCTCTTCTCTGAGCAGCTTGTACTGCTCAAAGTAGGACTTCTCCAAGAAAGAAACCTGAAACTGGAGTAGCTTACTTGCGTTTTCAGCCATTTTTGCTCTGTAGCACTCAAATCCGGGGACTAGAGTGTCAGAGAAACCAGCGTCATAGGTAGGTCTGTCTCCGGGCAACACAGGTAACCCTGCTAGCCCATCGTCAACAGCCCTATGCTCAGGGTCTGGAGTCACCTCGTCATCCCTTACGGGGTCAGAGGTTGCTCCGTGCTGAGGTGGAGCAGTCGGCTGGGCTGACGCCCGATCCGGCTGTTGTACCTCTACCTGGTCAGCGTCACTGACAGGTGAGACACCCTCCTGTGTAGCCAAAGCTTTCTTTTGCTTCTGGCTCCACTTGTACTGCTTGACATAGTCAGCAGCAACCTGACCCGCCTGCTCGTCACCCAATGAGTTCCGAACAATAGCCAGTGCATCACCCAGTTTCTGTCTCTCCTGCCGGGGCAGTTGGTCAGCAACAGGGGGCAATGCAACCGAAGACACCGTGATGGTACCGACGGTTTGGCTACTGTTGACCTCGGATGTTACCGTGGCTGTGGCGGCCCGTTTCTTCGCAGGTTCACTGCGGGAACGGTCACGCCCACCTTTGGTATCATCTTTGGATGACTGGCGGCCCCTTTTTAGATCTTTCTTCTTAGGAGGGGTATCCTTTCTTACAGTGGGCATCGGAATTTCTGTATCTGGCCCGAGATCGGTTTGTTCGCACTTGGCGCCCTTACACAATCTCTCCTAGTCAGCTTCCGTGAGGTAGTTCCACTGTTTAAGTCTGTTGGTACGCCACTTATAGTGTAGATTACCTACACGTTTGTGGCACCCCCAGACCTTCAGTGCTGCCTCAACTCCACGACTAATAGTGCGCTTGTGAACGCCCTTATTGTCGCAAAGATGCCTCATCAAATCTGCCCTCCGTTGGCAACGGAATAGCTCGCCGTCACTGTACTCAGGGCAGGAGGTCGATGAACTCCCACTCACACAGTACAAGTAGGGACACACATTCATGTGCTTTTCTACTAAATGACGGGCAAACTTGAGCAGGTTTGGCCAGCGTTTTGCTGCTGTAGGAGTCCCTTTCAGGCGCTGACAGCGAACATACGGGCAGGGATCCCCTGGCACGTAGTTCCTCCAAGCATATCTCAGCTTGGAGCGGCATGACTTGTTGACATTCGGTTTCTTCCCTTCCAACACTGCTCTGATGTACACTAGGTACCAGTCAATGGGGTGGGAGTCACCGGTCAGCCAGTCTTCGTCATCCGAACCTTCTGTCGTATGAGGAGGCGGAAGAGCCATTTTGCCATTTTCCTGAACTAAGTCAGCAAGGCTCAGGTTCTTCCGGTCATCGTCATCGAGACTCAGGGTCAGATGAACGTGCGCTGCCTTGGCGCGGAGGCGGCGATTGGCCCTGCTCTCTGCGACAGACCATCCTTCGGCTTCCGCCTTGGACACTCTATCAGCAATAGCTTTGAGCCTATCTGCCTCAGTAGGTGCGACCTCTTCGGTAGCAGGAGTTTCAGGGGAAGATACAATCCTCCTCTTTGGTCTCCGCTTCCTTTTGGTCTTGACACGAACCGTGGACCCGTCTGATGAATCACCATCAGGGACCGCCGGTTCAGTTGTCACTACACCGTCGGGCTTCGGAGAAGATCCCCCAGCAGGGTTCTCCTTCTGGTTGGTATTACTACCACCCTGACCAGGTTATATTTTCGGAACAACATCACCCGACCCCTCAGGGTTAGGTTCTGCTGGTACCGAAGCCGAGCCTGTACCGACGGTTGGAGCACTGGTGGTGTCCATTTCCGTGTCAGACTCAAGAACCCGGTCTTCCCCGTCGGAGACTTCAGCCTTCTCCGGGGCCGTGCATTTGCCATCTACACGGGCCATCATACCGCTAGCTCAGGCGTAGGTGAACCTCACGGTTCACTCACCCGAGCCTTTAGTACGACAGCAAGTAAACAATAGTGTAGGTACTGCCGGGCAGACCTAGGCACCACTGATCAACACGTTACCCTACGGGCAAACGTGCTGATCTGAATAAGCCTGGCTGCGTGTGGGGCTTATATACCCCACCCGTCTCCCGTGACCCCGCCCCTTGACCGGCTTCTCAGCCAATCAGGGGTCGCGTCTCCAAGACGCGCCGGGATGACCCAATTTCTCACGGCTCATTTGGCGGGAGAAATCGATCAGGTGACGCGGGCAGCGCCCTTCCCACGCCTGGCATATCCGACGGTGGGAACACTCACTTGTTGTTTACATTTTCGTGGCCGAGCCACAGGATAACCCGGGAATGATGTACCGGCATTAGAGGACATACACAGCAGCATGTTACTAAGCAATATGTGGTCAAAACTAATCCCATACTTAGAATTAATCGGCAAAGCCAGCCACCCGCCCTGAACACGTGCTTTTCTACCTCCAACGGATAACCACACCGGATAACCCTTCTCTTCTCGTTGTGTTTTGGTGATCGAGTACCGGGCCAATGACCACCGGCCCAGTACGGAACTGTCCATGGAAATTTAATGAAGCCAGCAGCTAAATGTCGTCACAAGGTAAGAAAAAAATGTTTACACAATTTTATCTCGCTCTCTGACACGTGTACATCTCCGTAGACCTTGTACCTGTATGTCCAGCAATGATGAAACCGGAGGTGTCACTTTGCTTTGTTTACCGGCGTCCACGGTTAGTCCTTTACGCACAGCTGACCCTTTTTTACGAGGCCTACCGCGCTTGGGCTTGGTAACACACGACTGCGGTTCAATCGGTAATTTCCTAGGACGACCCCTTCTCCGTGCTACCGTCGGTACCGACGGTATGACCGTTGGTCCTGCCTTCGGTATCTTTGGTAGCTTAGGGTCGGTTGGTGCTGGTACTCGACCAGCACCGAGGGAATCTTCACCGTCATCTATATATGGAACTCCATACCAAGGTCAGAGTCTAGCCACATGTGATTTAGTGAGAGTCCCTTTTTGCAAACATATTACTACAGTAGTTTCACTCACGACCATAGTAACCGTATGCGGCCCATCCCAGGAGTACAGGGTCTTGACTTTGGAATTAGGTGTGCTAAATCTCGCGACCTTATCCCCCACCTTGAATTGGCGGAGTTTAAGGCCCGTGTCATAGCCCACCTTCTGCAAACTAGCAGATCTTTCCAAGTTGTCCCTCACTACTCCATAGGACTCGCGTAATGATTGTCGAAGTGATTCAACAAACATCACTGTGCAGGGTTGCTCGAGCTGGTGTCCCTGCACGCCATAGACCATGTCACTTGGCATGACTTTGTCTTCACCCATTACGAGCATATTAGGCGTGCAGCCCGTCGACGCATGTTCGGTAGCATTGTAAGCATGGGAGATATAGCGAGCGTGCTCATCCCAATCATCCCGGTGCTCATTAACCATTGTCGTGAGACATTGGATCAACGTCCGATTGAAACGTTCCACCATACCGTCTGACTGAGGTCGATAGGGGTTCGTATGCGTCTTGCAGATGTGTATTTTACTACACAGCTCTGCCCACAGTCGAGATTCAAACTCGCGACCCTGGTCGGAGTGAAGCATTAAAGGACCTCCCCACGTGAGGATCCAATTCTCGAAAAGTGCTTCTGCGCAGGTAACAGCTGTATGATTTACCAACGGATATACTTGGACATACTTGGTATAGTAGTCCTGTACCACCATCATACAGGTATTCCCACGGGGGGTCGTGTTGAAACCACTAATGATATCAACAGCGATCCGGGCAAATCGAACACCGAATAGCTCTTGACTTAGAGGTAGTTTACCGATACCAGTTCCAGGCTTTGATAAACAGCATTGGGGACATTGTTTTACCCAACGCCGTATGTCCAAAGTCATACCAGGCCAGTTATATCTACTCTTAATCTTTGCCTCAGTTCGTTGTCTGCCAAAGTGTGCTGAAGTTCGGTGGCCATGACAGTAATTGAGCAACTGTAGTCTGAGTGACAAAGGCACTACAGATTGAGCTGTTCTCTTCCTGCCAGGTTGCACCCTCCAGCGGCACAATACACTGTTCCGTATAAAAAGATTATCCCATTGCGCTAACAGTTGTCTAACTTCTTTACATTCCAGCGAAAGTGCGGGGCGAACAGGCTTGGACAGGCCCAACAACTTCAAGGAGTACACCCTCGAAATAGCCGGATCTGCAAGCTGCTCATCCTTCAAGTGATTTAACGTCCAGTTAGGAACTTTCGCACCCACAGACGCAATCACTGCATTGTGAGACCCACAGTCTCGGCAGTCTACACGGTGACAGTTCCGGATAGGATAGCGGGACAAGCTGTCCGCATTCACATGATCTACTCCACTCCTGTGTATGATATGCTCATTCGTCATGCCAAACTCAGAGAGGTGGTTCAACCATTTACCCATCATCCCCTCAGCGTCCTTGAAGTTAAGGAGCCACTGCAGAGATGAATGATCTGTCCGTACGAGATAATTCCCACCATATAGGAAATGTCTGTACTTCTTTGTGTAAACCACCACTGCCAAGAGTTCACGCTTGGTTGTGCAGTAGTTACGTTGTGTTTTGCTTAGACTGTTGGACGAAAATGCCAGCAGCACTTCTGGCCCATCCTGGATCTGCGACAAGGCAGCACCAATACTTGTATTAGAAGCATCAGTGTCCAAGATGAACTTACCAACAGGTGCAGGGTAGTGCAAAACAGGTGTTTCTAAGAAGAGTCTCTTTAACTCACTGAAAGACTGTTCTGCGGCTGGAGACCAGACTATTTTAGCCTTAGCCTTCTTCTCTCCAATCATCAGCTCTTGTAAGGGAGCTGCGACTCTCCAGAATCCAGGTATAAAATCTCTGTAGTATGAACAAAACCCGATGAAAGAGCGTATCTCCTTCGTGTCCATCGGACGAGGCCAGTTCTGTACCACTTCGATCTTATGAGGATCAGCCATGATGCCATGTTCAGAAACAATTCTACCTAGGTATTCAACTGATTTCCTAAAAAGCTTGCACTTTGAAGGTTTCAATTTCAGACCATATGATAAGATGCGTTTCAGCACAGCTTGGAGGTTCTGTAGAGTTTCCTCCACAGAACCACCGAAGACGATGATGTCGTCCAAGTATACTAGGCACTTTTTCCAAAGTAAACCCCGTAACATGGTTTCCATCATTGCCTCAAAGGTTGCCGGGGCATTGCATAGCCCAAATGGCATGACGTTGAACTCAAATAGTCCCATATGGGTAGAAAAAGCGTTTTTTTCTCGGTCCCGGGGGTCCATGCCGATCTGCCAATAACCAGATTGTAAATCCAGTGTACAGAACCATTTCGCCCCACCCAGAGATTCCACACATTCATCTATCCGAGGTAGAGGATATGCATTCTTCCTAGTGAGTCCGTTCAACTTCCTATAGTCGATGCAAAATCGACAGGAACCATCCTTCTTGGTGACCATCACCACAGGACTTGACCATGGACTCTCGCTAGGTTGAATCACATCTTCATCCAACATCTTTTCTACCTCAGCCTCCATAGCACTTTTTTTAGCCATGGGTAACCGACGGTAGGGGATTCTACTGGGAAGCGCGTCCCCAGTGTCAACCCGGTGTTGTACCGTATTGGTACGCCCTAGAGGATCTCCTGGTTGCGCAAAGGCGTCAGAAAACTCAGACAGCTCATGTGCCACCATTTTGCTCTCTAGGGTTGTGAGGTGTGACTCACACAACAGGGACCTTAAATGTTTTGGTAGGTTGGATTTAGCTAGAGCCTCTTCGTGGGAAGAGTCTCCCGCCACCACACCTACTTCCACAAAGTCCGTAGTTAGTGAGTCTACCCGATATGCTCGCGTAGTGTTACCAATAGGCGTCCCCTTTCGTAGAGTGATTTCTCTACTACTCGAGTTACAAATCGGTATCACCCCCCAACGAGCGTTGGCCAGGTAGGTATGATAGCCAGCAAGACCTAACTCAGAGAGCTTTTGATCTTCCGGTTCAAACATTCCCGGCCGTTTGGCCTGCACTCCCACGCAGCTGACTAGGACATCTGATACATGTCCTGCTGCCAACTTTGTGTCTTGTGCCACTGACGCCACAGAAGAACCATTCCTTAAAACGCACTGTACGGATTGTTTATAAGGATGTTTAATCTGAAGTCGGCCTGTTGCGGTGTTCATTGTTACCCCGTAAAGAGCAGCAAAGTCCATCCCCAGTATGCCATCATCAGTGATGTCGGTGATGGTTGGACATATCCAGTATGTCTTGCCATCGACCAACATAGGTTTTACAGTTCTGCCATAAGTCTGCATACTATCTCCCGTAGCAGTCCGAGCCTTTACTCCCAGTAGCGGAGCTTCGGGCTGGTTGCAAAGACGGGCCATGAATTTCCGATCGACCAAGGTGTGTGATGCACCCGTGTCGACCAAAAATTCACCACGCGTCCCGGAAATAACCAGACTCAGGTACCAACGCTGTCCCCGCAAAGGGACACACTCAGAGGTCAGCATCGGGCTTCCCCCTCCATCCATAGCAACCCCTTTTGTCAGGAGATAATCCCAACATGGGTCGCTCGGGGAGTCTTGAATCACACTGCTCTGGGCAATTGATTCCAACCAAGACTCCTCTAAGCCAGCGACTACAGAATCCTCCGGATTCCGTTCGTCCTTGCCAGCCCCGCCTTGCCAGACGCTTACAGGTTGTACAGACCCTTCTGCCTCTGCGCGGCCTTGGTTCATGGAAGAGTTAACACTGTCTACTAATCCCTTACAGGCATGGCTAACTGTGGGGGCGCCATCCTTGCCAAGAGGATGGGCCCCATTCAGTTTTCCGTCTCCTTTTCGGTTTTAGCAGCGACGGGTGCAGGGGCTTTGCATTCGCTAGCCCAATGACCCATCTTCTGACAGCGTCTACATGGCTGAGGTTTCATGTCCTTTTTCTTCTTTTTCCTTCTCTTTCCAGATCCAGAATCAGAAGTGGACGCAGAGCTCTTTTCCAAGTGCTTCCGCAACAAACCCTCAATCATCTTTTCCATGTCCCTGTCAGGCATTACTGCCGCCACCTTTTTTCTTTGATGGTTTCGTGGCGGCCTCTACCACCTGAGCTCCTTTCGGGGCTACAGATGGAGTTGCCGACACTCCTCCACTAGGAAAAACAGCCTGTTTGGTGTCATACACATCTGCATGGTCAAAAAGGTCAGCCAGAGACAAGTCCGGCTGCCATTTCTCCCGCAGATATGCCTGGAGATTGGTGTCCCTGACTCCATTGACAAACCTGGAGGTTAACTCCTGGATGACAGTGGGGGTGTCAGGTCTACATCCCTGATAACACTCGGATATCAGTTCCTGTAGAGCAAATCCGTAGGATCTCAGATGCTCGTCCTTGCGTTGGACACGTTTGAGCAATTGAGTCCTTGGGTCATGCACACCAATCTTCCCAATCGCCCATTCAGCCGTTTCTTCAAGTGAGCTCAATGTCTTGATCTTCACTCTCTCGAATGCCAAAAGGGCTGGTTCACCTGGCCCGTTGCAGAGTGCCTGCTTCAGAGCAACCAGCGCTTGCTGATTGTTCCAGCGATTGCTCTCCACAATAGCCTTGAACCGAACCTTGTACTTTCTCCAGGGTGGCGACCCTGTGAAAGGCGGAATCTCGATGGCCTTTTGATGGGCTGCATCTGGATGTTTGGTCTCCCCAAAGTTAAAAGGAGCATACCGTTCATCCAGTTCATCGATGTCCCGCGGGACGATATCTGTCCCCAGCTTCTCAATCGCCGGGTTCCTGTCGTACTTAGCCCGCTGGACAGGAGTTAAGCCCTGTCTAGCTCTGGGCTTCGGTACTGGAACCGAGACCATGGTTTGCTGCTGGTTCAACATCGTTGAACCAGTAGATGGGTGGGTGTACCCTGGAGGTGTTGCCGTGCCTCCAAAGGCGCCACCACAGACCGGAGTCTGTAGATAGCTAGCCCCCATCTGAGGTGTCATACCTGTTACCGTGGTGTGTACTAGCGGCGGGACACTTGAAGGTGTCACTGTCGTGTACACATTGGGTACGGGTATGACTGGAGGTACCACCGTGGTAGGTGGTGGTACCTGTTCTGACTTCGTCTTCAGGTCCTGATTGACTTGCCTTAAGCTTGCGAGGTCTTGCCTGGCTAAGTGGAGCTGCGCGCTTAAATCCTTTCCCAAGGTATTTAAGCTTGCAACCTCACATTCGCCAGACACCCTCTGGTGCAAAAGTTTGTCAACCTCCACCTTATGTGAAGCCATCTCGCTTTGGAGTTCCAGCAGGAACCTTTTCTTCTCATCAACCTCCTTTAGGAATATCTTCCTAGTTTGGTTGATGGAAGCAAGTTCCTTCCGGGCTTCCGTGAGCTGGTGCAACTCAGCTTTCCTGGTGTTGATACGCATGTCAGCCAGTAGGTCCCCATCCAGTGGTAAACTGGAAGGCTCTTCTACTGCTGGCAGGTTCACTTTACCGGAGCTTTTGATGCCACCTCAGTCTTCTTTGATAGTTCCCCACTCCCCACACCTGCGGGTGTAGGAGTGGCACCATCAGTGATGACCGACGTGTCTGGATCCAATGAAGGATCCGCTACCGTAGGTGTGGAACCGACGGGAGCAGGGCCGAGAGTTTTAGCCTCTCTACCCGGTATTTTCTGACCCTCAGGACAGAAAAGATTCGTGGAAAGGGAGTCCAACGATCTCCTGGGGCTGATGTCAAAGGGTCCTGGGACAGGGGATTGCTCTCCGTCCTCACCTCTGGCAAAAGCCTCCACAATAGGATCACCTATTGCTTCTTGGGAGAGGTCGTCACCGGGCACCTCCAAGGCTGCCCGGCTCTCCCCCCTATTTGTTTTGCCTGTGAAGAAGCGTACATTTTGTACGGCTTCCTCACGTTCCTCAGCAGGGGTTTTAATCCTGCCGCTGAACGAGCTGACAAAATCGTATAGGTAGTCCATATACTGTAAGTCTATTTAATACCTTATCAAGTTCGGTTCGATCAAGTGGTCACGGCACCAATGTAGTTGGTCTCTTACTACGTATGTAACACTTGAGTACAAAACCAAACAAGGTAAATTAGACTGTAATATATGGCGACTTTATTATAGGAAACTCTTGGTGTATTATAGTACCAGGTATAACCATCAGCTATACAAGAACAGTAACAGATATATAATACAGTAGGCAACCCTATAGCATAGAGTTAAGCCCGTGAGCACAGGGTGGTCATGTCACGACAGTCCCAAACCTGACTGACTTCCAATGGGGAAGTAGCCGTCTTATATACAGCGCTGCGTAGCCACGTGACCGTACTAGCAGCGCCACCTGTTAGGTTTAGTTATGTAAAATGATTATGTAACAACTACCGACGGTAACCGAAGGTGGTACCGGTACACTACCGTATAGATAACCGAACTAGAGGAGTCGGTGTATGTAACGAACCGACGACACTAGTTATATGAATAAAACAGTTATTAAACACAATAGAACCGTGTTACATCTTATAACATACAATAGATATACAACGATAACGTTAGACTTATAGTCAACCCGTTACAGTAATATGATAACACATATATGTCAATGAGAGTCTCTCCAGATTAGAAGATATTCCTATTCATTTTATATCAAGCAATCCACTGCAGAGCAATAGACATATCTCCCTCATATGATGCTACTCTGTGAAATCGAGAAAGAGCGCTGTGAACGTGGCATCAGGAAGTTGCAAATAGTAAATATTTATTTGAGAAAAAAGGTGACTATTCTACAATGGCTTCCTTTTAGTTCCAGCAGGGCTCACACTCTAGCTTACACTATACACAAAGAAAAATAATGTGTGAAAACAAGTTCTGAAACTGTGGCTCTGAGTATGGTGTAAAAGATTGCTCCACATACCATGGCAGTAGCGTCATACTGGATACAAGAGTGAGGCATGTTCCTGTAACAGGAACATAATAGGGTCTGTACACATGCTGACCTATCAGCTCTAAAGAAGTTCCCTACTTTGCAGTTACAGATACCCTAGGGCATGGTTTATTATCCTAACAGCTGTTGAAAACTGTAGTGTTTATAACCTGAGCAAATATATGATGTGCTGGAAACAGCATATACTACAATAAAGGTAAAAAGGCAGTTAACCTAACATGATGGGACAACTTGTGAGTCTGTTTGTCAATGTTTTATGGGCTGCCCTGTTAAAGATTCACCTCTATTCTTTGTGTATGTCATCGAATAAAGCCTTACCTGGTCTCTTCATCATCCTTCAAACCATGTAATAGATCATGGTTGTAATACACACACTAGGTGCCTTTCTGTATTTGTTGTAGTAGAGGCTGCTACAATTCACTTTGTTAACACGGGTAATCTCAAACTGTTGAGCATGTCAACTTCACCAACATGCATCCTGCCACATGGTTTGTAAAAGATGCCCTCCAACACCTCCAAATCAAAATCTGTCCAACTACCTTTTCTTAGCTTGGTACTTGAAGAACATGAGTTACTGCCCTTAACTCTCTATACAATGTGTACATTTGCCTATTAAAAGCGTCGAAGATTTAAAGTTTCACATATGAAATGCTTTAAATCAAGCTTTCTTTATAAAAATCTGGAATATGTTAAGGAGAATGGTAAAAAGTTCATTCAGAGGAAATGGTATTGTGAATGGGCATTACTTTTATTGTTTGTAGTCCAAGTACCACTGCAGTCTAACTGTACTAGGCGTGAACATATGTCTGTGATATGGACGTTGTTGATGTTTAGGTCAGACAGGTGATTAGTCACTGAGACACAGACTCTTGTTACTTGTATACAAACAGTGTTGTGTACCTCACCCTGTCATTGTGTACACATCCATCACCCACCAACTGGACTGGTTTACTTTTGTAGCATGAAGACACATTGCACAGTTAGCAGTATTTACACTGGCTTACTTTAAAAAATCACAAAGGATGCAGCAGGGCTGTAAGGTGTAGGTGTCATTGAATATTTCAGATCAGAATAACATCTCATGATTACTGCACCTTTGGGCTGCATGTGCATAAATAAACCTCACGCATTTTAGCGATCACATTGTCCTTAAAGTAACTATTAAGAAAGCTGGTGTATTGGGTTGTCCATTTAGGCCACATGTTTCTAAAAGATGACATTTGTTGTCATGATTCACCAATGCATGGCTATTGAGTATTTCACCAGTGCTGCATGTGTGCATCATGCCGACACTTCAGTAGTGTCTCAACCCTTTACGGTCAGCCTTGTGTTTGAATGCAGCCCCGGTAAGTAACCCACCAGGGGTGTATTTATGCATGATGCATTGAGGTATCATGCCACCCTTTAAGGGTTAACCCTGAGAACTAACAAATCAAGTTGTCTTAAAGAGTTAACATAATGCATTAACTTAGAGGGTTAACTTTGAACTGCTACATCATGATGTCTTTAAAGGGTTAACTCTCAGAGCTGCAACTCTAGGCAGCCTCAGCTAAGGGCCATAAATGGCCTCCAGGACTCCCTTAATGACCTCAGCACCAAAAGGGCATCAGCCACTAGCCAGGTTCTAGCACCTTTGCCCCTGGGAGTGTTCTTCTATTGGTCTACAGCTGTGATAATCAATAGTGACTGTGCTAGTGGTGATGGGCAAAAGCTAGAAGAGGACAATCTGTGTGGCCAGGATTTGTTATCACTTCATTTGCCAATTGCATCAACAATCTATTCAAAATGGCCTACTGTACTTCCAATGTGGGGCCTAAGCTCAGTTTGTTTAGAGTTTCTATTAGTAGTTCCATTGGTATTGAGTCGCTGTTTCACTGCTGAAATAATATCAGCATGCAAGCAGGATGCTCCTAGCTAGCTTTAGAGGTCTAAAGCTTTGTTTAAGCAAGTTGACACATTGTATGGGAATTGTGTGGAAAGAGTAGTTTGAGAGGTGATATATAATGCACGAGGGAGGTGGTGAGTTTTGAAGTGAGGTAATACATAATGTGTAATGTGGTGGTTAAGAACACAGCCTATCCATCACCCCTCTTACACAGCAATATTCACAGGGATGCTACAAGGACTAAGGGTGATGATTATTCATTAAGCCTATGAGAATGGCATAATGCCTTTATACATCATGACCTTGGTCATCATGATGCATAAATTCAGCCCTGGCGAGTAACCCCCCAGTGCTGCATTTAAGGATCATGCCAACCTTGTTAGGTTGAAACACTCCCACAACATTGGCATGATGCATCATTGCAGCACCGGTGAGTTACTCACTGAGGCTGCATCGATGCATCATGATAACAAATATCACATTTTAATGATTTGCCGCCCTTAAAGGGTTACCAAGGCCCAGCTGTATCATGGAATCTCTGTGTAGCGTCAGGGTTTATGGGGAAGGTAGCTCTGTACACCAGTGTCTATTGATGAATGAACTACACTAGTCACTACTGGCACTGACTCAAAAAAAAAGGGGTCAAGGTGCAGGGGTCCTAGTCTGGTGTATTTTACATCTGATAACATTAGCTTTGAAGACTGAACACATAAAATGGATTTAAATCTGACCATAAAAGCAGACTAGAATCAGTTTCCCCATGCCCAGTGAGGTTGTAACTTCCTTATGGAGATATTGGGGGTAACAGAAATATAACACTAAATGTAAAAGAGCAATTGATAATTTTCAATGCTTTGGTTCAGGCGTGAAATAAGTGCTTAATCTTGTTGACATGTTGACTCGTCCTAATACTGCCAATGCTAGAAGGCCTGTGTAGAGGTTCCTTCAGGTCTAGACAGCCTCAGCTAAGGACCACAAAAGGGCCTCCAGGACTCCCTTAATGACCTCAGCACCAAAAAGGCATCTGTCAGTAGGTAAACTGTACACTCTTTGGCCCTGGGAGTGCTTTGATATAGATAATCAATAATGGTATACTATCGCTGGAATGACAGAAAAATGGCAATACTCGTTTTGGGAGGATTTACTCCTCATCCTTGTGCAATCAATCTCAGCACAGTATAGGGCATAAAAACGACGGGAGATACTTGCAGGATAGAAAGAGACAAGAGAGGACAGGGGCAGAACATGTGAATTAGATTGTAAGGAAGAAGTGAGCACGATAATGAAGGAGCATGAAGTAAAAAGTATGGAGGTGGATGGCACTGATGTAGATGAATAAGCTCCTGTCACTCTATGATGAATTACCCCTGCTTCATAGCAGCAACAACTGAGTAACATACATTATATTTCTATTATAGACACAACTAGAACAACAAGACTTTGTTTTGAATAGCTTTAATTTTACCATGTTAGATCATAATGACCATTACGTTTTGGCAGATGTAGTTGCCTTCATCAGGTGAATAATGCACAACCCGAGTTTTGGCATCATCCAATGACCTGAATACCTGCTTTCCAAAACATGCTTGCATAATCTAGATAGCATTAGTATTCTGACACTCAGGGATGCCACCTGGACACCATACACCTATGTTTTATGACCCCCTGTTAAAAAGATAACAAAAAAAACATAAAAAGACATAAAAGACTTCCATTATGGCTCTGCAGCAAAGTGTTCACCTTTGAGGGATGTTTCTGTGTTTTAATGTGATTCAATGCTTTTGCCATCATTATAAATGCATCAGAATGCAGCTCTGGCAAGTACGTTCACACTCACTGTCCATTCTGCTAACCCTATGGGGTTGCTACATCCCTAAAAGGGTTGGCATGAAGCATCAATAAAGTGTGACTAGTTAACTCACTGCCACTGTTGCATCATGACAACAGATGCTGCTGTAATGCAGCATGCCCTCCTTAAATAGTTTATACATGATAACGTCCCCAGCTGTGGCTTGGCAGGCGCTTCTCACGTCATGAGGAGTTCTGACCCTGAAACCTGATCCACTCATTGCAAAATGAAATTGGCGCAAATTGCACATCCTCTGCAATAAGAGCTGAGCTTAAAAACCAAAATACTGAAACAACAGTTAAAAACCTCTGCACTCTTCCTGGCATGAACCACATGGTTCTGTTTATTCACACTCCTGCCTATAATTGCAGCCGTCAAATACTGATATCCATTAGGTCCAACAGCACAATCACCATGTTTTTTCAGAAGTATTTTTTTCCTCCACATTTCCTGAGGTGAGAGGTATTAGGGCACTTATGATTGACAGGGGGTGGTGCCATTATAGGTGGTCATGTGACTATAGGATACCTACTGGTCTGACTGGGTTTTCCCAAAAAGATCCTGATGGTACCATTTATATTTTGTCACCTATGCTGATCCTCTCTAAACAGCCTGATATTGACTGCTATATTAGGTTACTGGACTTGTTCCGTGAAGGCTGCGTGGATAGTGTGAAGTGTTCAGTATAATTGTACCTTATGCTTGTGGGTCAGTTTGGTGCATGGAAGGGGGTGGTGAGACAAGAACCACATCCCTTACACTTGTAACCCTGAGGGAGGCCTGACATGAGTTCAAACCAAATGGCAGTCGCGACACTCAGTCCCATAAACATAAAGCAGTAGCTTACTCCAGTCCATGAATGCCTTCTAGGTTTAGCACAACATGCAGCAGCAGCAGTCAGGGCCTATGTGGGCAACACATGTGTCAGCATGCGCAGTAGCAATACAACATTCCATAGCCATTACCAAGTCATTGGCCCTGACAGCATTGGGTTCTAAACAGCATTGTGGCCAATTGTGGGATATTCTGACTGAGAGTGGAACTGCAGTCAATTCCTTGTAAAGTAACTGTCAACTATTCTTTAAAACAATTATCTTAACCCTTAGGGATGGTATAATACCTTAGAGCTTCATGGCCTTGGTCATCATAATGCATGAATGTAGCCCTCATGAGTGACTCCCAAGTGCTGCATTCATGCATCATGCTGTCCTTATGATGTTGAGACACCCCTGAAGGGAAATGTCATCTTTCAGGGACAACTGTCCTTACAGGGTTAACATCAATTTAAATTTTAAAGTTTTTTTTTATTATTCACTTTCAAATGTTTTTTAGTGGACAGGACCGTGTAAGGACCAGGGCCCTGCAGTGTATAAGTGTCTCTATATTAGCTCTACGTTAGCTGGTACAGAGGGTGCCAGGAGAGCTCTATATCAACTGGTACAGAGAGGTACCCATGCAGCTCAGCTTTCCCCTCGGTAGAAGTACACCCAGCAGGAGGCTTCTAACAAGCTGTACAATCACTCTGAAGCAGTGTCAGTGATACCCCATTAGTAACACAGAGGGCTTATTGTAGTTTGTCTGAAATCAAGAGGGTATTTATCCTGTAGCCTCAAGATGTATCATTTACACCTGAAAATTCACGTTTCTTTGAGTGGAAATGGCAGAGCAGAGAGTCAGAGATGTCTCTGTATTCATAATTGTCCCAAGGAAATATTGCTCAGTACCTAGCTTATGCATGAAAACTTACAGAAGACAACATGTAACTGACTACATCTCAGATGCTCAATGACATTCATGCCCACTACATGGGTCTATACACCTGTAATGACCTATCGGGCATGTCATAGTTCCTGGAAACCCTGATTCCAGCTAAAGACTTACCGATCCACATACCTATAACAGAACAATGACTTTCTAGGTATGTCTTAGTTACCTAATACCAGCTAGAGAATATCAGTGAGGAGGTATGCGGCATAGTTGGGTAGAAGAGCTTACACTCTGAGTGAGTGCCTAGAACCCCAGGGACAGGGAATGTACCACATGCCATGGAATCCTAGAAGGCCGCAAGTCAAGTAGCAGCAGTCGGGGATCCTTACAACAATAACCATTAGTCAGGTCTGCAGCTTATCCTACCATGTGAGTCTACTGGGTGTAGCCTGGACAAGGATAGTACAACACAACCATACTGCACAGGGTGTAGCCTGGACATGGATAGTACAACATAACCATATTGTACAGGGTGTAGCCTGAACATGGATAGTACAACATAACCATATTGTACTGGCTGTAGCCTGGACATGGATAGTGTGATGTAACCATATTGCGCTGACCTCTGCATTTTAATACAATCATATCTGTACATGTTATGCCTTTGCACTTTATTGATGTGTAATGTAATGTTGCAGAGGTATTTAAAACCTTGACTTCTATAAGATTTAAATTTCAAAACATTTTTATTGAAAAAAGCAACTCAATATGATTCATTTGCATTCTTTTTCACTTATTGGACTTGGGTCTTAGCACACTTGGTACCCTGGTCAAATCTGTGAAAGCAGAGGTATCATAACATCATTTATGTATTTCTGGATGGAGAGATTCTGTAATACCATCAAATAAAGCCTGAGCATCATAACAGCAATTTCCTATTGCTGATAGTGGGTGAGATATATACTCCCCTACCTCACCTTAAATCAAGCAACCCCCCCCCCTTCCATCAAATAATGGCTATACCATAAGGGTTCAGCGCCGTTCAAACTCACAGAGCACCTCACTACAACTTCCAGGCATGACAGACCACCAAGCTACTCCACTCACTCCCAAAGCTCTCACGCTGCCCATATATTACCTGAACCTCTGCTGGGGGAGTAAAAAGCTGATTTACTGGGCATGCATACAGCAAGCAGAGCTAGTCTATATGTCTCAGTAAGCTCTGGGCATTATTTCCCAGTCAACAGGACTAGTGGCACCCAAGACACCTCTCGTGATAAAATTTAGTTCTCTGTTACTCTTAGACTACACTTATGTAGTCAATTATGGCTAAACATTTTACATCTCTCCTCTACTCTTGTGTACACATGTATACTTAATAATATTGTCATGTGCTTAGACAAGTATTGATGACAATAAGCATATGTATACGGTTTTCCTCACTAAATGTTAGTCTACAAGTAATGACCCCTGCCTGCCATGTCTTCTATTGAACCAAGAGGAGTCGCCTCACGGTGTTAGGCCTACTCTACATCATATCTACATTAGTGCCATCTCCAGACAGAGGGGATCATATTCTGGTGGAAAGTCTCTAGGTATGGTAGAGAAGATTACTTTATCCTATATTCGGCCTGTCTACTATAGGACTGTTGAAACAGGATACCTACTTCAATTATAGAGTTGTGGATGATTTAATGCAATTTACACTGTTTAAGGCATGTCCACATTCCCATACAAATAATGCTGTGCCTACCCTAATGTCATTTCTATGTAACTGCATTCAAGTGCAGCCATTTTTGTAAGACACTGTTAGTGCCCCACTTAAATATGTGTCATTGTAAAATTGCTTTTAGATGAGAACAACAATTTTCCCACATGAGTTATAACAGCCCACTGTGAGGCAGATCGCTTCCTTTAACCTTCTAAGTGCTGCATCTGTCAGGACAACAGGCCAAGAATGTCTTCCTATTCCCAGCTGAGGATTCCTAACTTGTTGTTCATGATATGAAATGGTCAGGACCAGATGCCACAAAGGTATTTATCACAAAAAGAAAAAGTTGTTGTAATATGATGGTCGGACTGTGGGAGGTAATGGTGAGACCTAAACATCCTGATGATATCTGGGTACTGCAAGGCAGGTGTACAAACAGGGGAGATGGTTTCTTTTCTCCACAACAACAACAGTGATGTAAGAGTCAAGAATTGTGGTACGTTTTCACAAAACCAGTCAGAATAAGTGAATCATGAACCAGAAATAATGAGGGTGATAGGTCAGAAATATAGATTTTTGCATGAATTTAGGTATATAAGGGTTCGGACTGTTTTTTTATATATATTTACTTCACTATAGTTAAATGGTTGATTAGTAGGGATGTGCTCTTTATGAGAGCAATATAATCCTGAAATCAATTTTTGCAACATCAGACTGCTTTTTTTTTGTGAAAACACATAACAATTATGTTTCCTTTTCACATTTTTCTGTTTCTGCTCCACATATCAGCAACATGGATATTGCTCCTTTGACCATCATTTCTTCATAAGTCCTAATTTTATTAGGAAGCAGATATGATGACAGTATTTGTCATAACAATCTATAGTCTCTTTCCATTGTGTTGACAGTTATATGTAAATATTTAAGAGATATTCACTTTTTCTCCACAGCAACAACAGGTGAACAGTTGCCAAGTACTATGTTTCCATTTTCCATTTTTCTGTTTCTGCTTTACTTATCAGCAACATCAATATTGCTTCTTTGACTTAGGTTTTTTCTGACTTTGACATTCCCAGGAAATATCAAACTAGAGCCTCTGAAAGCATGATAGTTGATATTTTTTACATCCCACATATTCTCTCTTCCTCATATCAATCATAATAAAGTACAGCATAGTTTTGAATGTCTTTCCTCTAATAGTGACCTTTAACTCACCCTCTCCTGTACAATACACATCCCAGGTCCAGCCATCTACCTGCCTGTGTATACCCTCTCTATGGAGCAGTTTGCTGGTTGCCATGGTAACCTGGCCTCATCTGTGGCCCACCTGGTGATCCCACAGTAACTTGACCGGTTTCCATGCCACCCGTTGTCATGGTAAATTAGGAGGGGGTGGATGTATTTGTTTTCAGCTGCTAGTGTCGTGGACAAGCAGCACAACAAGCTTTCATGCAGCTAACAAATGGGGCAGGTGGCTGAGGGAGCAGGTGTGCCTGGGATGTGGAGGTAACCAATGGGGCAGGTGGCCGTGGGACAGGTGTGCCTTTGATACAGACTCTGTGTTCCCGCTCTACTTTGTTTCCTCAATACATCTGTATAATGTGCTGGTGCAGAGGGATACAAACCCAACCTTTGTCCTGCAGTGTATGGTTGCAGTGAGACTGTGGTCAGCAGTGACGTCAACTTCCACCCACCTGTACTTGGATACACATAGTACACCAATCCCAACCCATCTGGCAGGACTAGGGATGTCATTGACATCCACTTTTTTCCGATTCCGATTATCAAGATTTTTGGTCTCGATATTTCGATTTATCTCGATATTTGGAGACGTTATATTATGGTGTCTTGTGGCCAAAAAGTTCTTAAATTTTACTTTAAATAATGATATGTAGGCAGGATATGACATAGGACAGGGCTCTCACACTATGTCTATATAGGCACTATATAGATATAGGCTATCTTTCTCAAATTAGATCTTGAATATCCCGATTAGAAGCCGATTTTTCCTGCCAATTTGTTGTATATTGCTTAAATTACTATAGCTTCGCCTCTGATAGGAACATTTGAAAAATTCTTTCACTGTTAGAAAGCTGAAATTCAGCTGGTCAAATAAATCGATATAACGGAAATGTCGATCCGATTTATATCACCATTTCAGGAATAACAATATGCCGATATAGTGAGTATCGATGACATCCCTAGGCAGGACTGGGATATGCATGTACACAAGCAAGTTCAATGGGTTGAACCTTTTTCCAATCAAACTGCAAAAAGAAAAGCACAAATCACACATTCTTTGTAATTAAAAGCTGACAAACATCGAATTCAATGTTGTTGAAGATCTAGGAGGAAAAGATGCTGAAGGATGTGACCTATTTCCACTCTTTATTTTTATGGCAAGATGTTTTTTACTTCAGTGTCATTTAAGCAGCTTCCTATAGGAAATGCTCAGGCCTTTTCTGATTTCAAGGCTCCAGTGTCAATTTCCTGTGGCTGCCACTTTCATGTAAGGGGGTTTTGTAGCAGTGGTTGGTGGACGTTCACACTAGTCTGATAACATATGAGTGACCAAATACCATTTGAGAAGGGTGTGATTTTCTTAGTTACCCCTAAGTGTTTCAATCTATCAAAACCACAACAAGCCACCTCCAACCCTACCTTGCAGACTGGGATTACCCTTTAAAGGTCGGATGTCACAAGAAGATGACACTTGTTGTCATGATGCACCAATGCAGCCCTGAGGAGTAACTCCCAGGGGCTGCATTGGTTCATCATGCCGACCCTATGGGAGTGTTTCAACACCATAGGGTCTGCATAGTACATACAATGGTATATCTATGTATGGATATTCACATGGAAAGGGTTCCCCATAAGCCTTTGACCCAGGACAGGACAGAGTAGTGTCATTTACATGCAATTGGACATTTGTTTCTGGCACTATTTCATATGTAAAACAGGGCATAGTATGAGAAGCTACCAATCGCTTATCTTGCCAGTTCTTGTTCTGTCAATTTCATGATATCCATCCCATAATTAGAAATCTGAGTGAAGGCTCTGTTATTGTATACTACAATATGTAAGTGGAATTGGACACTGATTTTATTTTATTTATACAGGATATATATAGGCAAACAGTGTGCCAGTAATTAGTTCATTTCCAGTGAAGATAAAAACCTGCAAATGTGAGATTGTAATGTAGATTAAAAAGAAATTCAATATTTGGTATTTTTCTTTCAAAATATTGAGTTAATTCCTCAAAATATAGATGAATATGGGCTCAGGCTCTTATGAATATTTTCTCTATTGGTTCTCTATAGTAGCTAGTCCAAAATGCAGTTCAGCTGAGTGAAGGAGTACATAAAAACATCATCACAGACCATCAATGATGGATGTGAGGAAAAACACCACCAATAGTCTAAACATTTGGAATATAAAACCTGCTGAATTGTTTTGGGACTGAACAAGTAAACACTGGTCATACATTAAGGGAACATGTCTGAATCCATTAGAAAAAATGAGACAAAGCTTGACTCCATGTTATTATGCAAATTGCTTTTTAAAGTGACTGCATTTATTGAGCAGCATTTATATCCATTTAATATTCATGGTTTTTAGATGTCATGCCAACTGTACGGTGAACCCTTTTATTGGATCTTGTTGCTCTGCAATAAGTGTGAAAGATTTGTAATGCCCAACCTGAATTGCCATCAATTTGCTAAATGCTTTCTAAGTAAAAACTGAATGAAAACAGCAAAATTACAAGCCTCTTGCAAGCTGAACAATGGCATTTAAAATGAAATGGGAAGTAACTTGAAAACAAACTTTCAAAGAGTGTTTTCCTTTTTCTATACTATTTCTCACTTGACCATGTTGTCTCGCGACTATTGGTGGCAACATTTTTATCTAAAAGCATAAGGACACAAAGTAGAATATGGTCGGGGTTGCCTGTGAATGCAGCATCTGGTGTTTAACTGTCTCCACCAACACTCCTGATGAGTACAAGTCTTCCTTTGAGTGACTACAGGGAGCACAAGTGAGCTAACCTTTTTAACCCTTCAAGAACAGTATAGTTCATTAATGTATCAAGCCTTGGTCATCATGATGCATGAATGCAGCTCTGGTCAGTAACTCACCAGTGTGGCATTTAAGCATCATGCCAACCCAACAGGGGTGAGACACTCCTGAAGGGTTGGCGAGTTACTTGACAGGGCTCCATTGGTGCATCATAACGACAAATGTTGTCTTTTAGCATATATCCGTTTTTTAAGGGTTTAGCAAGAAACCCAAAGTGTACAAACAATTTGTGGACCTGTGCATTTGAGTACAGTGTGAAAGGTTGTTCCACATGCCAAGGCAGTAGCGTTATATTTGAAACAACAGCAAAGCATGTTCCTGCAATGGGAACATAATTGTGTATTCAGTGAAGGCATGTACACATGCTGGTTTTCTGGCAGGAAGAGAGTTCCCTATTTTGCATTTAGATTACCTTTGAGCATGGTTTATCATCCTAACAGCTGTTACAGCTGTAGTGTTTATTACCTGAGTTGATATACGCGTCACTGGAAGCAGCATATAGCACTGTCAAAGTGAGAGTGCAGTAAACCTAACATGATGAGGCAAGTAGTGGGTCTCTTTGTTAATGTTTTATGGGCTGCAAAGTTTTTGCAAATTAATGTACTTGTTTTATTTTACCTCATGCAGATTCAGCAGATCTGCGAAATACATATTCAATATGCATTTCAGTATATGCTTCTCCAGACCTCTTCACCCGTCCTCAGTACCATATAGAGGCAGAAAGCCTTATTCTGCTGGACTCTAAGTCTATTTCAGACTTTAGTGGCCCCTACAACTCATTTTGTTGACATGGGTAACCCCAAACTTTACTAGCCTAGAGCAGCTTGCGTGTCAGCCTACATACTCACCTTTTTCTCCCTGTGCACCATTTACTGCCACCTTTAAGGGCCGATATCTGTGTCACTTCTAGTCCAAGCCTGACAGCACCAACTGTACTATGGGACGCAAGGGACTAAGTCACATGACTGGGCTCTGCATGTGTTTTTTAGCATGTCCTGTCAAGTGAGGGTCCAGCCTATACCACCACTTGTTTCTAAATGAGCAAAGTGTCTGTCATGCTCTAAAGGGTACAGTCTAGCTATCTCGGGGCACTCCTACTGAATACCTAAACTAAGCATGCAGCCAATTAAGACACTTCGTGACAACACTCCATGGTAGCCAATGATGTATCATACATATATTTGCTACAGCTGATGCACAATGTGTAAGGTATTGGCTTTGCTGCCCTTACATCCTCATGAGAGAACTGCTTATTCTACCCTACTGCCTACATTCAGGTCACAGCTGGAGGTTGGTGGAGAGGCGTCCTCAACAGGAAGTAACCCTAGTGCCTCATCAACTCCACACCACCACTACTGCACCACTATTGGAAGTGTCTCAACCTCATAAAGTTGACATGATGCTTGAATGCAGCACACCTGCATTCATGTATTCATGGTCAGATTTAGAAAATCTAGTACTCGCTCCCTACCCACAGAAATGTGTGATTCAGAGTGGGGGAAAAAACATTACCCACATTACACTCAGTGCAGGGTTATGGTAATTTAGCTGGCTATATTATAGTTCCCCAGTGTCACAAATGTAGTCAGTGGAGAAATCTACAATGCTACAAGAAGGGGGTGGGGCAAAGGTACCTAGTGGATCTTGATTTAGTCTTTCCGTACTATATGTTATTACTAGCCTAGTCACACCTCAATAGTGTCCAACGCATAAGCTGGGTGGATCAAGGCATCCAACCAGACCCCATGCTGAGATCTAAATTCTTACACCTGGTAAATATCAGCAGCGAGCCACATTGGGTCTCTTAGGCTCCACCAACCCAGCATAGAAAATACTCCCCCACCTTTTCTCCACTCTTGTAGCCTTGACAGAGCAGCAAATCTGACCCAGACTGACCTGAATATAAAACAACTCTGTAAGCCAACGTTCACACACTGGCTACTCTACGGACTCATCAGTGGAAATAGAGCTGGTGTATAGCTTGCAGTGCATGAATGTTCCCATTTAAGGAAATATTGGTCTGATTTAAGTCACACTTTAAGCATATTTCATTCCAGTAAATGCCGCTGAATTTCGCTGTTAAAAGGTCATTTTGTCCTTTCCATGAAATTAAAAGCAACTAAAAATCGGCAGTTCTGATACAAATAATCATTTTATAAGCTCAGATGAGGAAGCAACTGGAAATCTTGAATCCAGACATTAGTAGATATCCCCAGCCATTTCATTTTTGACGAAAAATAAATAAAATCATAAAGGAACTGATTAGGTTAACATAATAAGCTGATACTGATTGACACATGACACCATAAATGATCAGCTTTATTCCCCAGGAGGCTGGCCTTAGGTACAAGACCCCCAGCAGAGTAATGATTGACCGGCGAGACCGACCAGGTACGGGGTCTCCTGGGTCGCTGTTATTAAATCTGAATCAGGAAACATGCCGCTGATACCTGAAGCTGTAGTTCTGCGCTCCACCACTGAGGGGGCGCTGTGGTGGCTCATGATTTAATACTGCTATCTGTGTCCCTGGTTGTCTTATTGTGGGTGGGTTAAGTGTTGCAAGACTTCCTCCCATCCCTTAAAGACTTAATAGATGGCATGCTGCTTAAAGATACTGCCCCAGTGAGTAACTTGCTGTCCCTTCAGGAGTGTATCAACCCAATCATGTCGGGCATGATGCTTCAATGCAGCACTTGCAAGTTACTCATTAGAGCTTTCTCAATGCATCTTGACATTCAAGGACATGATGCATTAGAGCATTTTTCCATCCTTAAAGGATTGACAACCTCCACTGTAGAACAACCTCACTAAACTGATTCAGTCAGCAATTTAGTTCTTGTAGAAGATGTCTTTTCAGTCCTTTCCTTGTCCTTCCATCTTCTTCTTCCACTATTGTTCTACATTATTGTCAAAGCTAGTCATGAAACATGCAATTCATTTATACATTTATATCTCTTAAAGTCTTGATACATTTTGTTTACACCCAACCTTCTGAAAGATTATGTTGTATTTTTGTATAGATATAGTCAGGTTAGAAGGTACCTAGATAGGGGAAGCTCCCTTTCCAACAAGACAAAAATACCGATATCATAGAGGTGGATGAAAATAATCAGTTTATAAGTCATGAGGAAAGATCAGTTAAGACATGCTACACTAGGATGATTAGGTTTTTATCTCTGGATATTCAATTGCCCCCTCTGCACAGAAACATGTTTTGGTACTACAAGTAAAAACATAGAAAGCAATGTAAACTCATCAGTGTTTAGTGCTACTGACACACGTCATGTACAGACCAGCGATTGTACCCTTTATGGATGGCATGATACCTTATTGCATTATAGATTTGGTTGTCATGATGCATAAACGCAGCCATGGTGAGTAACCCACCAGCACTTCATTCAAGCACCATGCTGCCCATACAGGGTTGAGGCACTCACAAATGGTTAGCATGCCTACAGCTGCATTGGTGCATAAAGACAACAAATATTGTCTTTTAGTGACATCCGTCCTTAAAGGGTTAAACAGTATACAGCAACAATATGTTTCAATAAATATGATAATCAAACATCCCCCACAATGATATAAAAGCCCCATCACCATGTGTCCATGTCCCTATGAAACTCCCACCCATCATACACGACATGTAGATCTGTCTGTGTATTAGCCCTCCCACCGGGAGACTAATACAAAATGGCCCCCTTATCCATGCCGTGCCGTATTCTGTGGTGTCAGAGATGTTACACAGCGTCACTCACCTGTGGGAACAGATAAAGGGGAGGGTTTTCAACAGTGTTAAACTCGTCTACATGATATGACACAAATTGTATTCTGTAGTAACCAAAGAATTGATTAGATATATAGAAAAAGGATTAAATGTTCACATATGAAATGCTTTCAATCAAGCTTCCTTGATGAAATCTTGAATATGTCAAGGGGAGAGGGAAAAAGTTCATTCATGGCAGATGGTATTGTCAAAGGGCATTACTTTTGTTGTTTGTAGTTCAAGTACCACTGCAGTCTAACTGTACTAGGAGTGAACACATGTGATATGACAGTTGTTGATGTTTAGGTCAGACAGGTGATCAGTCACTAAGACACAGACTCTTGTTACTTGTATACAAACAGTGTGGTGTACCTCACCCTGTCATTGTGTACGCATACATCACCCACCAACTGGACTGGTTTACTTTTGTAGCAGGCAGACAGATTGCACAGTTAGCAGGGTTGACCCTGGCTTACATAAAAAAATCACATAGGATACAGCAGGGCTGTAAGGTGTAGGTGTCATTGAATATTTTAGATTAGAATAACACCTCAAGATTACTGCACCTTTGGGCTGCATGTTCATAAATAAACCTCATGCATTTTAGCAATCACATTGTCTTTAAAATAACTATTAAGAAAGCTGGTGTATTGGGTTGTCCCTTTTAGCCCACGTGTGTCTAAAAGATGACATTTGTTGTCAGGATTCACCAATGCAGCGCTGTTGAGTAATTCACCAGTGCTGGATTTGTGCATTATGCCGACACTTCAGTAGTGTCTCAACCCTTTAGGGTCAACCTGGTGTTTGAATGCAGTCCTTGCAAGTAACTCACCAGGGGTGTATTTATGCATGATGCATTGCGGTATCATGCCACCCTTTAAGGGTTAACCCTGAGAGCTACCAAATCAAGTTGTCTTAAAGGGTAAACTTAATGCATTAACTTAGAGGGTTAACTTTGAACTGCTACATCATGTTGTCTTTAGAGGGTTAACTCTCAGAGCTGCAACTCTAGGCAGTCTCAGCTAAGGGCTATAAAGGGCCTCCAGGACTCCCTTAATGACCTCAGCACCAAAAGGGCATCATCCCACATCTACGACCTTGGCCCCTGGGAGTGTTTTTCTATTGAACTAAGGCCGTGATAATCAATAGTGACCGTGCTGGTGGTGATGGGCAAAAGCTAGGAGAGGACAATCTGTGTGGCCAGTATTTGTTATCACTTCACTTGCCAATTGCATCAACAATCAATCCAAAATAACATTAGGGTACTTCTAATGTGGGGCGTGGTCATGGGCTCAGTTTGTTTGGAGGTAAAACAAAAAGTAAAACTGGCCGAACCCATTTTCATTCTTTTTATTAGTACTTCCATTGGTATTGAGTTTTACTAAGAATTTACTGCTGAGGGAAGACTTTAATGGAGATTACCTCTCTTCCTACCTTAGGCTTTCTGATGGAGAACACATCCTTGCAGAGGTCCTCATTTTTTGCCTCTGTCATCACTACAGAAAAAATGGCACAGAATGTGAGGCAGATTTATATTTCTTGCAACAGGTTCTTATCTTGACTGTTGGTATTGATAAGAAGTGGTCAGAAGCAGATGTCATGAAGGTATTTATCACAAGTGTAGGTGTTTGGCATATGCTGCGTGGACCATTGAAGCTGAGAGTAAGATGTAAACATTCTGATGGTTTCTGGGTACTGCAGGCCAGATGTACAAACACACATAGTAGTATCTTTTCCCCCCAGCAATAACAGGTGAGGTGTTCCCATGCACTGCTTTTCCTTCTCATTTTTCTGCTTCTGCTCTACATATTAGCAACATCAATATATTTCCACTTTGACTAAGCATCAGATAATGGATACCTGTCCTTGTGTTGTTGAGAAGCAGATTTGGGGAAGTACTTTGTCATAATGAGCCTCAGGTGATGTTAGGTTGGTATGTAGTGTTGGAAGGAACAGGACACACCCTCATAACAAGCCTCAGCTTTTTGCATGGCTTTGACCATGGGAGACAGTGACATGTAAGAATTGGCACAAATGCTAGGCATGGGAATGTAGGATGGCATGTATAGTTTGCCTCATGTATAGATTCAGAGGTGTATGTTTTTCTTTTCCTGAAACATTTTTCTTGCTACATTGACCAACACTTTTTCTAAAATGACCTTCTCAGTAAATGTCAAACTAAAGCTTTGGACGGCATGAATACTCTCTACGTTCTGTATATTCTCCCCCCTCCCATCAATCATAATAAAACAGAGCATACCATTGAACATCTTTCCTACCCACAGTAGTTACGGCTGCAACTCTCAGATAGGGCCATAGGCTGTCTGAGAGTTACGGATAGAAGTGTCAGTTTTCTACTGGTTGTGCATATGCTTGCCAATCATGTAGATTTCTACACCCAATCAAGACAAACTATGAGTGGCTGTTCATGCCACTACCCAGCTAACAAAAAAAAACGTTTTCCTAACGGTTGGAAAACGTTTGCTGGGGGTTTACAAACGTTTGCAAAAAACGTTTATAAAACGTTTTAAAACGTTAAAACGTTGACAGAAACAAACGTTTGTGTTAGAACGTTTTAAAACGTTTTATAAACGTTTGGAAAAGGTTACAAAAAGGTTTGCAAAAAGGTTTGCAAAAGGTTTGGATGCAAACTTTTGCAGACGACTTTGGTTGACCATTTAAAACCAGGCTGGGAACCGAACCCAGGATCTGTTGATTGGAAGCCCCAGGCTCTCCTTCATGAGCTAATGAGGCTGATGGCGGAGGGACCATACAAGCCTGAAGGGATTCTTATCATGACAATAAGAGCATAGCCCATTAAAGCACTGACCTACTTTATGCCAGTATACAAGAGGTGTGAAATGCTTTGTTCTCCGTGCCCGCTGTGGTATAAGTATAGGTTTTAGAAGGCAACCTACCAGATCCACAGTGGAGTCGGGGTAGAGCATTAGCCTCACATGTGGGAGATCCTGGGTTCAACCCCAAGCCAATTCTTGGTGAACTATTTTCTTCACGTTTTTTTTCCTAAAAAGGGGTGACATTTTTTTACCCTTCCCTATATAAGGCCCTAAATTCAACATCGCGACATGCACCATTTTAGGGCTTAGTGACATGGGACAGGAGGAAAAAATAGAGGATCGTGAAGTTGTAGGTCTACTAGACATAGCCAAACCTGAAATATTTGTTTCCAAACCATATACAAATGTTTTAAAACATTCTAACAAAAATGTTTCTTTCCAAACCATGTACAAACGTTTTAAAACGTTTTAATACAAACGTTTGTTTCCAAACCAAATGCAAACGTTTTAAAACGTTCTAGAAACGTTTTTTGTTAGCTGGGTAAGGGCATTAATTGGGTGAGGTGAAATGTACAAATTGGTTATTATAGCAATGTCTAGACCAATTGATGGGTGGCATCAATGCAATAAAGACCTCCTGCATACAAGGACTACCCTCTTCAAAATGCTCTAATGTGTAGAAATGATTGATAAACTAACAATTCTAAAAACATACAAAGATTGAGATTAGGTCTGAGATGCTCACTGCGCAGTTTTTTCTGTAAAAAAATTTCAAGGACAGGGGAATGTGAAGAAAAAATAATTTGCAAAACCAGAGCTATTCCTGCTCCTCAATCCTATACCCACAACACTAGTGGCCGTGGGTATTTAGCCCATACTAACCCACAGTGACTTTTAACTCATCCTATCCTGTACAATACCCATCCCAGGTCCAGCCATTTACCTGCCTGTGTATACCGTGACTATGGAGCAGTTTACTGGTTGCCATGGCAACCTGGCCTCACCTGTGGCCCACCTGGTCATCCCACAGTTACTTGACCGGTTTCCATGCCACCCGCTGTCATGGTGAGTTAGCAGGGGTTGGATGTATTTGTTTACCAGCTGCTTGTGTCGTGGACAAGCCGCACAATAAGCTTTCGTGCGGCTAACAAATGGGGCAGGTGTCTGAGGCTACAGGTGTCCCAGTGTCTAGCGTTCTAGCTAATGGACCTCTCTATCAGTAAGTCATGGAAAAAATCAGAGCTCTACATCTCTAAAGAGAATCTTTAAAGGAAATGGTATATATGCAATGTAAGTCTCCTAATGACCACACACGGGGCTGATTTTTAGCCTTTAGATAGCCAAAGATATCAATATTGACCACATTAAACTACTACAGAGGTGTTCATAATGATTTGTTGAAGCACACTGAGCACCAATAACATAAAAGCCAGTAGTTGTTTTGACGATGTAGGAAGCGTCGAGCAGAAAAGGCTATCTGTATATTTATACTTAACACACCAAAGACATGTCACATTAATTCACCAAAAAACAGGTTGATATTTTGGGTGATTTTCATATATCAGGGTAAAACTGCTGAGTGACTCTTGGTGAAGCGGCAGACTATCACACTGTAAGTTATCCTAGTTTTACACAACTTCATTTTCTTTTCAAATTTATACATAGATCATCATCACACCTCACCCATGCCTGCACATGTAATTGGTAGCGTTCACTATTAATGATGAATGACCTCTCACAGGGAGTAAACTCTGACTACTTGATTTGAAGGCTATCAAAAGTGTAAGCTAAATCAAATTTCAATTCATTCAAGGCACCACATATTCCGTTCACTTTTCACACACTGCTTCAAAATTTATAAATAGGCTTCTGTCTCTAGATGATGAATTACCCCTGCTTCATGGCAGCAACAACTGAATAACATTATATTTGTGTAAAAGACACAACTAGAACGACAAGACTTTGCTTTAAATGGCTTTTATTTTACCATGTTAGGTTATAATGATCACACCATTTTGGCAGAGGTAGGTGACTTCATTAGGTCATCACTGCACAAACTGAGTTCATGATGCATGATTGCAGCCCTAGTGAGTGACTCACCAGGGCTACATTCATGCATCATGATGATACTACATGGTTAAGATACTCCTGAAGGGTCAGCATGATTGAGCATCTTTTAGCAACATCTTGGGATAGTGCTATTCTATGATCTTCACCAGCATGATTTATAACCACAGCTCTGACATCTGACTACATGAAGCTACATGAAGCATCAAGCATCAATGAAGTATGGCTAAGTTAGTTACACTCACTGTGTTGGTGCATCAAGACAACAGATGCTGCTGTAAGACAGCGTGCCTCCCTCAATTGGTTGATACATGCTGATGTCCCCAGCTTTGGCTTGGCAGGCACTACTCACATCATAATAAGTTCTGATCCTGAAACCCATTTGGTGCAAAACAATTTGGCACAAATCGCACATCCTCTGAAATTAGAGCTGGGCTTAAAAAGAAAAATACCGAAACAGCAGTTAAAAACCTCTGCACTCTTCCTGGCACAAACCACATGGTTCTGTTAATTCACACTCCTGCCTCCAATTGCAGCCGTCAAATACTGATATCCATTAGGTCAAACAGCACAATCACCATGTTTTTTCAGAAGTATTTTTGGTCATGTGACAATAGAATACCTACTGGTCTTACTGGGTTTTCCTAAAAAGATCCTGATGGTACCATTTATATTTTGTCACCTATGCCGATCCTCTCTAAATCCCTTTGATGAGGGCAAAGTAACATATCCACACTATACAGATATAAATGTGCAACAATGTGCAGTGTAACTGTGAAGGTAGCTGAAAATGTTTGGGAAGTACTGGGTACAAAATCGGGGGCTTGCTTGACACTTGGAAGTGCGCATTTTACAACTGAGCTACACCTGAATGCCTGACATTGACTGCTATTTTAGGTTACTTGACTTGTTCAGTGAAGGCTGTATGGATAGTGTGAAGTGTTCAGTATACTTGTACTTTATGCTAGTGGGTCAGTTTGGTGCATGGAAGGGGGTGGTGAGACAGGAACCACATCCCTTACACTTGTAACCACAGAGAGTATTCTGACATAATTTCTAACAAAATGGCAGTCGCAACACCCATAGATAAAGCAGTCGCTTACTCCAGTCCAGGAACACCTTATAGGTTTGAGACAACAAGCAGCAGCATATGGACACCATGTGTCAGAATGCGCAGCCCCAATACAGCATTCTATAGCCATTACCAAGTCATTGGCCCTATGGGTTCTAAACAGCATTGTGGCCATATTATGGGATATAGTAACTGTCAACTATTCTTTAAAACAATTATCTTAACCCTTTTAGGATTGAATGATACCTTAAAGGATCATGGCCCTGGTCATCATATTGCATGAATGCAGCCCTCACAAATAACTTCCAAGTGATGCATTCATGCATTCATACCAACCTTATGAGGTTGAGACACCCCTGAAGGGAAATGTCATCTTTCAGCGACATCCGTCCTTACAGGGTTGACCCATACCAGAGTATTGGGAGTGGACAGAGAGGGTATGAGCCTAATGCTTGGGTAGCAACCTAAGAAGTCATCTTGAAGTAAAGACTAAGCTACAGACAAATAAAGATAAATCTTCCAAAAATAAACCAATCAAATACAGGACCAAGTAGAATTAGAGCAGTCACACATTTCATATGCTAGAGTTGTATATATATATTGTCTTTATTGGACAAGGCTGTGTATGGTGTGAACGACCTTAAGGTGAGGCCTCTGGACAGCGTCTCAGGATATTGGAAACATGACCTGCATCAGAACCGGCTCATTGAGCACACATATGTGCCTCTATAGGGATGTAACCAATGCCATTCTGTAGTAGCAAGGTGAGTTACCTCTCTGTATGGATGAAGCAATATCTATAAATATTCTTTAACAAGAATTGCGGTTGTTGCCGCGTAAAAAAATGCCTCAGGCATTTTTATAAGCGGCAACAACCACAATTCTTGCATTCGAAGAAACATAATGTCTACATGGTTGGTATGTTTGAAGGGAACCCGTTCAAGTCACCAAAAGAGCAGGGCCGGGAAGGGGTTATCAGGGGGAAGGATGATATTACTTCAAATATGGCATTTCCTATGAATTCCTTGGGTCCATGTTAGGGGTAAGGAAATGTGTGTTGCTAGGCAGATAAACAATAACAATAGATGTTGCTAGGCAACCAGCTGGACTAGCAACAAACTAATAGGACCATTGAATTCCTTGGGTCCATATTAGGGGGGAAGTATGATTATAATCAACCTTAGGACCATGGAAATGTGTGTTGCTAGGCAGATAAACAATTAGAATAGCCGTTGCTAGGCAACCAGCTGTATTAGCAACAAACTGATAGAACCATTGAATTCCTTGGGTCCATATTAGGGGGGGTAGGTATGATTATAATCAACCTGAGGACCATGGAAATGTGTGTTGCTAGGCAGATAAACAATTAGAATAGCCGTTGCTAGGCAACCAGCTGTATTAGCAACTAACCAATAGAACCATTGAATTTCTTGGGTCCATATTAGGGGGGGTAGGTATGATTATATTCAACCTGAGGACCATGGAAATGTGTGTTGCTAGGCAGATAAACAATTAGAATAGCCGTTGCTAGGCAACCGGCTGTATTAGCAACAAACAAATAGAACCATTGAATTCCTTGCATCAATATTAGGGGGGGTAGGTATGATTATAATCAATCTGAGGACCATGGAAATGTGTGTTGCTAGGCAGATAAACAATTAGAATAGCCGTTGCTAGGCAACCAGCTGTATTAGCAACAAACCGACAGAACCATTGAATTCCTTGGGTCCATATTAGGGGGGTAGGTATGATTATAATCAACCTCAGGAACTATCAAAGGTTGATTTATATTATTGTTATCACATAGCATAAATTTGTGTTGTGACACCTTAATCCAAGATGGCGGCACAATCCAAGATGGCGGCACCCGTTCTGACTTCTGGCAAAGTGCAAACATCATATACCTCGTTATGGTGGTGCCTGGCGGCACCACCAGGTGGCTATGCCACCACTTCGGCATAAAAAAAACCATCAAATTGTTATAAAGTGAATAGTACTTACATGCACTGTTAACTTATTCATTTTAATCTCTGTCATGACAAAAACTAGCTAGGAGATTAGTGCCCATCACACAGAGAAGCCTTCTTATCAAATCTCTGCTGAAGAATGAGCAATATCAAGGACGACACCAGAGGCACTGAAGTAGAAGCATGCTGAGTGTGTATGGCATGATCCCTGTTTAGGATATTGCTGCCCTGCAATATAAGATCTACATGTACTTAAAAGTTGTCTCTTTTTTCAAATAATATTATCCCTTCATATTAGGTAAATAGTTTACAATAATTTCAAGGAAAAGAGATATATCCATAAGGAAAAAGCCTGGAGGATAACTTTTACACTCTTTTCCACAAAAACCATGCCATTTTGCTCGCTTTAGTTTTCCTTATTTTATTTGTTTCAGTGATAGTCAAAGGGTTGGACAAGTTTGCAGCCCCTTACCACACATAGCTTCTGTTGACTGCTATGCACATTGAGAGGCAGTAGACTTTCTAACCCTTTAAGTGGAGCATGCTCATCATCTGTACTTGTTTACATAGCAGGGCAGTAAAGACAGGACCCTGTAAGGACCAGGGCCCGGGAGTGTATTAGTGTCTCTATGTTAGCTCTATGTTAGCAGGTACAGAGGGTGCCAGGAGAGCTCTATATCAACTGGTACAGAGAGGTACCCGTGCAGCTCAGCTTTCCCCTCAGTAGAAGTACACTCAGCAGGAGGGTTCTAACAAGCTGTCCAACCACTCTGAAGCAGTGTTAGTGATACCCCATTAGTAACACAGAGGGCTTATTTTAGTTTGTCTGAAATCAAGAGGGTATTCATCCTGAAGCATCAAGATGTATGATTTACACCTGTGTATTCCTGTTTCTTTGAGTAAAAATTGCAGAAAAGAGAGTCAGAAATAGTCCCAAGGAAATATTGCTCAGTACCTAGCTTATGCATGGAAACTTACAGAAGATAACACTGACTACATCTCACATGCTCAATGACAATCTTTTCCTATGCATGGGTCTATACATCTGCAATGACCTACCAGGCATGTCATAGTTCCTGGAAACCCTGATTCCAGCTAAACACTTACAGATTACGGGTCCATATACCTATAACAGAACAATGACTTTCTAGGTATGTCCTAGTTACCTCATGCCAGATGGGGAATATCAGTCAGGAGGTATGGGTATATAGATGGGTAGAAGAGCTTCCACTCTGAGTGAGTGCCTAGAACCCCAGGGACAGGGAATGTACCACATGCCATGGAATCCTAGAAGGCCACGAGTCAAGTAGCAGCGGTCAGGGATCCTTACAACAATAACCATTAGTCAGGTCTGCAGCTGTCCCTGCCACGTGAGTACACTGGGTGTAGCCTCTACATGGATAGCACAACACAACAATATTTCACTGGGGTCTGAAGTGTAATACAGCCTCTAGTAACTCGCCATGGCTGCATTCATGCATCATGATGCATGATGCATTATGCTGTCTTGAAAGGGTTGAATGGCATTGACTGCTTCTTGGATATCAGAGTTTTGTGAAAGGAAATTGGAAAGTGATGTGGAAATTAATGACATGCGTAACCCATCAATCCAAAGACTTTAACATGACACACCAGGATTTGGCATTCGGATTTCCTTCATTTATTATCCATTACAATGACTGTTAAATGTCCTGTTGGGTGATTGATGTTTTGATTGCCATGAGTTATTTCAATCATATTGGTGTCTTCATATCAATTTATTTCACACCAATGAATTTATGCAAAGACATTGGTTCCCAGTTATTCCCAGTAAATATGCTGAAACATAATAGAATTCTTTCAAAATCTGGTTAGGTTGGCAGCAGTGTGCAAATTGAATTCAAAGTTTATAAAATCTTGGATTGAGAATTCTTTCTGCCATTGTTTTAATAGGAATTGTAAAAAAAAGTCAGGAAACATCTTGGTGGTATTAGAATAAAGTATTATTGAGCGTCCCAGCACTGTCAGTGAGCTGGGATTGATTGAGTTTCCATGTCAGCACCGTCTCATTAGAAACAAATACCAGATAAGTCACCATCAATCAAGGGAATAAGCAGGATGTAATTAAAAACAGAACATGAAAAAGGCATTGTCTGAAAAAGCATGTTTCTTCAAAAGACAATTCATTCACCAGCAAGTACCTCTGTTGGTGGTCATGCCAAGCCAGCCACCATACAATTAGCATGACATATCCATGAAGAGTCCAGAAGATACAAATAATGGCAAACAGCTTCACAATAATGATGATAAAGTACGTCACCTGCAGATATAACTTATTCCTGTGGATAAAGAATTATAACTTATTAAAGCTAAAATATTTAATCTATCCTGTAAAGTGCAACCTCCCTCTTTAGTTTGGTAAGATATATGTGGTGTCAGAAAAAAATGAAGGATGATAACTTATTATTCTAACATTTATGTTTTGGTTTGTTGCAAAAAGGCAGTATTTGCTTAAATGTTTCTGACATTTGTATAAAGCTCGTCCCAGTGTTTTGGTCCCTGATGCTGACCTTGACGTCGGTAAGAAAGGACCAGAGCAATTCAATGTGCATAGAAGTTGAGGTTTATAGATTGTGTGTTGCTCATATTAGGCTGCTCTGACAAGCAGCAATATAAATGCACAGTTAAGCACATAATGACTGTCCTGAGAGTGTGGCAGTCTGTAGAACATGAGCTGTAAGAGTCGGGGTGGAAACTATTTTTTTTACACACTCTAAAGCACATGAAATATTTTACATCCATCCTGCAAAAACCCCTAATAACTTTCCACCTCTCCTCATCTCTAGTGTAGCAGTATTCACAGTGGTCTTTTCTTTGTATATAATTATCACCATGATTAAATAATTATAAAGGTACAGGTAATGAAGGTTAGACTTATGGTTTTATACTTAACTGACCCTGCCTGCTAGCTGTGACGCAGGACAGGATCAAGGTTGGTCTGATTCACCAGACCATAACATCCACCATTGTTGGATCCACACCTTCAACTTTTGATATTTTTTACGGCACTCCCCCTGCCCATAATAAATAACCACTTCCTAATGTCCATATAACCCCTATACCCAAAAGCCATAACACAAATTATTATTTAGATTGCCTTTTAGCAAAGCCAGTGTGGGGTCAGTTTTGCTGGGGTCTATACCCTGGTAGTGTTAAAGGGAACTATGATGGAGACAGCCTTATTGATTCCCTGTTTACTGAGTGAGAGAAAAAGGGGCCACTTTTATAGTAGTATATAGAGTGAGTGTCTTAAAACACAGGGTAAGCAACTCTTAACCTCACTTTAGTATGAGCCATTGCAACCTATCAACAAAATAGCCTGTACATGGCCTTTAGCTCATATAACATCATAGGAGTTTATAGAGTGAAGGTCATCACTCATGTGGTGGGAACAACTTGACTTAATTTGGTATCAGCAAATCCTCGGAAAGTGCTAAAAAAGAACTACAATGTGCTGAGATGTCTTATTCTGTCAAAATGAATTCTGTCTAATAGATTAATCATTTACTTATCAACCTGCTAGAAAAATGCCGTACAATCTATTTAATGTTGTTATTTATAAATAAGCAACTCTTTTTTTAATCTAATTATTCCCTCATCTCTTCATATCTCATGCATTTTTCCTGTAACAATGTATGAAATGGTGAGTAAGAAGTAAATCATAAAAGAGCTGCTTGAAGAGTGAAGTGGCTCCGACAGCATAGTTTGTCAAAAATATATCTGACTTACATTCGAGTTTAGTGGTGGTAAAAACTCTCTTACAATGTAAGGATACTGAGAAGCTTAGTTATATTATGATGTATGGAGTCCCTGCTTCTATAAACTTCCATATTAAGTGACAAGGTAAGATGTATATCATCTAGCATTGTGACAGTGTTGTTTAATTGTGAGGCTAAGTCTAGACTTTAGTTACTAAAGGTTCAAAGCCTAAAACCTGTGTAATAAAACAAATATGATTAAGCCTTAAACCTGCTCATGGACTGCTCTTTAAATATCAAATCAGGGTTGATCTCACCAGCTCATGGGAGTCATTTGTTGAGGGTATTGTCTAGATTTGAATAGTCAACCACAAGGCATCTCTGCTCACATATTTGTTAAAATAGCTCATGATATATTCCATCAAATCATAGAAGCATTGGTGCTAGCAATGCTCTATCTAATTTTACTTTCATGTCTTTGAAGAACCTTTTTAAAAATCCAAATATGAATGCTATGGAAATGATATTTCGTTTTACATCACAGCATTTCACAGAATGACAGTTTAAGGCATGTCCACATTCTCATACAAATACTGCTGTCCCCTGCTAATGTCATTTCCATGTAACTGCATTCAATTGCAGCCATTTTTGGAGGACACTGTTAGTGCCCCACTTAAATATCTATCAGGGTGAAATTCCTTTGAGATGAGAAAAACAACTTCCCAACATGAGTAATAACAGGCCTCTGTGGTGCAGATTGCTGCCTCCAAGAGCTGCAAAATGCTTCATCACAACCTTCAGAGAATTTCTCTTTACAAACATAGACTATTACAAAGGACAGAATACTTATTTACTGCACTTTGTCATCACAATACATTCATACATCATGCCTATCTTGCTGCATTCATGCACCATGCTACTGTGTTGGCTTGATGTGCCTTTACAGGACTCAGCGCAGCTTTCCAAATATTTTTTTCTTATGACTATTTAAGCCTTACAATATACAGTGATAATAACCATGTAATACAGAATTCAAACAGTTCATCCATAAATGTCATATTCTATCATCCTACAGCTATTTAATATAATGTTACTCCTCATAATTATATGTCCTAATCTCCTAAATCAGATTATCTATCTGTCTGTCATGTTACCATTCTCCAATTATCTCAATATTACTAAAAAAATCAAGCCATGGCTTCTATGCTAGTCAGACTCAGCATTAGTTGATGCTAAATGTTGTATTTAGGCAGCGGCTTTTGCGAGGGCTTTCATGATTAATAGAGATTTTCAAGTAAGGGGCGGAACTCATATGTAAAGTAGGAATCCACATAAAGACATATTGTGAGTGTATTGTACATATGTTCATCACTTACTAGGTCATGTAAAACACAACTAGGCCTACAATATGGTGCCAGATATGTTGATATTTGCTGAATCTGTATAAAAGCATCAAGTGAAATCTGGCATATGGTTAAATTACCATTTAACTTCAGTCTAGTAAGTTTGAAATTTAACACACCTACAATAGAAAAAAGATAATTAATAATAGGTAGCAAAATAATTTAAGTGTTTTATATCTATGACACTTATTTACAACATTTTTGAAAGTAAAGTGGCATCTCATTCCATCCAAAAATTGACCTTTTAAAGGTGTTGTCTAGCTCAAAGCCAGAGCATAAGATACTGGCTTGCTTTATTCACCATTTGAGACACAACTGATACAGAACAATAACATGTATGTAACAGCATAAAAACACAGGCAGACAGGACATATGTTTCCTGTCTGCCTGTATTGATGATTTTACAATCAATTCAGCTGAGTAGAGGCCACTGGAGGGAGATAACAGAGACCTTTTGTATTGGATAGCACGTTATTCAGTGGCGTCCATTACACTGAGTCAACACAATCATCCCCTCCATGTTTGCTTCTGTCCACAACCACAGTCAGTCTGCTGTCTGCTTCTCCCATGATGCACTGCAGCTGTTCAAACCTCAGCTGGGTTTAGCACAGAACAGTGGTAGTATCAAGTGGAATTGGATGTTCTTGAAGATCTAGGAGGGAAAGATGTAGAGACATGCCCGAGACAGAACAACTGGGAGGATTTATTTTGCTTTTTGGGAGCAATTTGATTCACTAATTGAAATTTTAGTATTCATTATAGACAGATTAATCTAATGGAGATAAATAGACAGGTTACAGACATGCTGGAAGGGAAAATAGAAGGAAACAACCTATTTCCTGTTTATTTTTATGGCAAAGATGTTTTATACTTCAGTGTCATTCAAGCAGCTTCCTATAGGAAATGCTCAGGCCTTTTCTGAGTTCAAGCCTCCAGTCTCAATTTCCTGTGGCTGCCACTTTCAAGTAAGGGAGTTGCAATTGCAGTGGTTGGTGGATTTTCACACTAGTCTGACAAAATATGAGTGACCAAATACCATTTGAAAAGGGTGTGATTTTCTTTTTTACCCCCAAGTGTTTAAATCTATCAAAACCACAGCAAGCTACCTCCAACCTTACCCTGCGGACTGTGTTTACCCTTTAAAGGTTGGATGTCGCTAGAAGATGACATTTGTTGTCATGATGCACCAATACAGCCAGGGGCTGCATTGGTTCATCATGCTGACCCCATGGGAGTGTTTCAACACTGTCTGGTCGGCATGATACATAATGGTATATCTATATATGCATATTGACATGGAAACAGTACCAATAAGCCTTTGAGCCAGGACAGGAGAGAGTGGTGTCATTTACATTGAATTGGAAATATGATTCTGGCACTATTTCATATGTCAAACAGCACATAGTCGCACATAGAAGCTACAAATCGCTCATCTTGACAGTTCTTGTTCTGTCAATATCAGGGGATCCATCCAATAATTAGAAATCTGAGTGAAGGCTCTGTTATTGTGTTCTACAATATGTAAGTTGAATAAGATACTGGCTGTGTCTCAAGACCTTGGGACAATGTTTTTGTCTCTGACCAGGTGCCGTCTCTGACCGGCTTGGCTTGATAAGTTCAAAATACTAGCAGCAGGATGCTAATTATAATTATAACTATGATTATATAACTACCGCCATAACGTTTTTCCAAATCCTTATATATATGAGTATAATTCTTTTTAAAACACCTTTTTCTGACACCTGGTCAGAGACGGCAGCCGGTCAGAGACGGCAGCCGGTCAGAGACGGCAGCCGGTCAGAGACGGCAGCCGGTCAGAGACGGCAGCCGGTCAGAGACGGCAGCCGGTCAGAGACGGCAGCCGGTCAGAGACGGCACCCGATCAGAGACAAAAACATTGTCCCAAGATCGTGAGACACAGCCTACTGATTGATTTTATTTTATTTATACTGGATATATATAAGCAAACAGTGTGCCTGTAATTAGTTCATTTCTAGTGAAGAAAAAAAACTGCAAATGTGAGATTGAAATGTAGATTCAAAATAAATTCCATATTTGTTATTTTTTTCAAAACATTGACTTAATTCCTCAAAATATTGATTAATATGGGCTCAGGCTCTTTTGAATAGTTACTCTATTGGTTATTTATAGTAGTTAGTCCAAAATGCAGTTCAGCTAAGTGAATGAATACATAAAAATATCATCACAGACCATCAGTGATGGATGTGAGAAAAAACATCACCGATAGTTTAACATTTGGAATATACAACCTGCAGAATTATTTTGGGACTGAAGAAATAAAAGCTGGTCATGCATTAAGGAAAAATCTGCAAATCCATTAGAAAAAAAATGAGATAAAGCCTGCTTCCATGTTTCTGAAAAGCATGCTGTTTACTTTTCTTATGCAAATTGCTTTTTAATGTAACTGCATTTAATGAGCAGCATTTATATCCATTTGATATTCATGGTTTTTAGATGTCATGCTAAGTGTACGGTGAAACCTTTAATTGGATCTTGTTGCTCTGCAATAAGAGTGAAAGATTTGTAATGCCCACCCTCAATTACCATCAATTTGTTAAATGCCTTTTAAGTAAAAACTGAATGAAAGCAGCAAAATTACAAGCCTCTGGCAAGCTAAACAATGCCATTTAGAATGAGATGTGAAGTAACTTGAAATCCAACTTTCTAAGAGTGTTGTTCTCAGCATGTAGCAAAACCTTTTCCTTTTTCTTATACTATTTCTCACTTGACCATGTTGTCTCTAGACTATTGATGGCAAAGGTTTTATCTGAATGCATAAGGACATAAAGTAGAATATGGTTGGGGTTGCCTGTGAATGCTGGGTTGCTGTTATTAAATCTGAATCAGAAACCATGCCACTGATACCTGAGGCAGTAGTTCTGCATTCCACCACTGAGGGGGCTCTGTGGTGGCTCATGATTTAATACAGCTATCTCTGCCCCTAGTTGTCTTATTGTGGGGGGGGGTTAAGCATTGGCAGCTTTCCTCGCGGCCCCGTGAGACTTATGGATGCTGCCCAAGTAAGTAACTGGCTAGTGCTGTATTAGTGCATGATGCAGACCCTTCAGGAGTGTATTAACCCTATATGGTTGGGCATGATGCTTTAATGCAGCACTGGTGAGTTACTCAACAGAGCTTCCTCAATGCATCTTGACATTCAAGTACAAAATGAATTAGGGCATTATTTTATCTTTAAAGGCTTGATAATCTCCAATGTAGAGGGTCCTAACTAAACTGCATCCGTCAGCAATCAATTTTGTTCCTGTAAAAGATGTCATTTCAGTTCTTTTCTTGTCCTTCCATCTGGTTCTTCCACTGTTGTTCTTCATTATTATCAAAGCTCATCATGTGACATGCAGTTCATTTATATATTGTATATCTCTTTAAATATTGATACATTTGGTCTACACTCAACCCTCTGAGAAAACATTTTATATACATGTAGATATGATCAGGTTAGAAGGTACCTAGATAGGGGAAGCTCCCTTTCCAACAATACAAAAATACCAATATCAGAGAGGTGGATGCAAATAATCAGTTTATAAGTCACGCGGAGAGATCAGTTGAGAAATGCTACACCGGGATGATTAGGTTTTTATCTCTGGATATTCAATTGCCCCCTCTGCACAAAAACATGTTTTGGTACAACAAGTAAAAACATAGGAAACAATGTAAACTCATCCGTGTTTATTGTTACTGACACACTTCATGTACAGACCACCCATTTTACCTTCATGGTCGGCATGATACCTTATTGCATCCTGGATTTGATTGTCATGATGCATAAATGCAGCCATGGCGAGTTACTCTATGTGAGAAATAAAGTCAAATATTGTTTAAAAAAACATGCCAGCACTGCATTCAAGCACTATGCTGACCATACAGGCTTATGACACTCGCCAATGTTTGGCATGCTGCATTGGTGCATAAAGACAACCATTCTTAAAGGGTTAAAGGGTTATACAGGAACTATGCGTTTCAATAAATATGATAATCAAACATACCCCACAATGATATAACAGACCCATCACCATGGGTCCTTGTCCCTATGAAACTCCCACCCATCATACACTACATCTAGATCTGTCTGTGTATCAGCCCTCCCACCGGGAGACTTATACAAAATGGCCACCGTATCAGTGCCCCGGATGTCCCCTTAGATACCACCCCCAGGGGGCAGCATGTGTCTCAGCTAAAGTGTCCCCCAATAAATATACCTCCCACACTCTAAGCAGGGAATTCATGCTTTTCCCATGCCAAAACTCTGCCCCAGAGTGAGATGTTCATTGACAGAAGGCAAGAAAGCTGTGCAGAAAAAAAGGTTAAATGTCCAATGTATGGAAAACATCATAATAATTTGCAAAAGCAACCTTTAACCCTTTAAAGATGGCAGGACACTTTAATGCATCATGCCCTTGGTCGTCATGATGCATGAATGTGCCCCGGTGAGTAATTTTCCAGTGCTACAAAAGATTTTCAGTAATGTATGTTCTTAAAGGAATAAGCATACCCAAAATAATGAGAGACCTTTTACGTGTCAACATAGGGCTTATCTAAAAGTCAGTTGGTATAGAAATTGCATTTGTGTTCGAAAGAACTGTATTTTCTGTAAAATGCACCTAATGCAAGTCAAAATTTAACCTAATGCAGAGATGCTGATGTTGCATGAGTCGAGTGATGGTATGTGACATAGACTGCCAGGGGTGGCAATAAGACCACCAGGGGCAGAGATATGATTATTAAATCATGAGCCGCCACCACTGGGCCCCCTCGGTGGTGGAATGTAGAACTACTGCAGCAATCAGGAGGGTGTTTCTTGATTCAGATTTAATTACTGCAGCCCAGGAGGCCACGCCCTTGGCCTGTCTCTCGTGTCAATCAAAACTCAGCTGGGGGAATTGTACCGACCTAGCCTACCACTGCCTCTCGGGGCGGGCAGCCTGTAATTATGTGCATGCACTGACTACTTCAGATTCTCTGATTGGTCAAAAAGATAGAGGTCTACGATGATCTGTCTGAATGAGTAACCAGGTTCATGCTAATAAAAGTGGATCTCTGTGCATATTTGGTATTGTTTATTCAAAAAGATATTATGTGTTAAACTGATTTATTCTGTTTTTTGATGACATCACAGTAGGCAATGGAGTCCTGGAAAGTGAGATTTATTTTCTCCCTGGTGGTGTGAAGAACAGCCTTTCTTATACAAAAATATGGTAATGTTGTTTCTCCACATAAAATAAAGAAAAATTTGCTGTTGGTATGACTTGACTGAAAACAGTAAGCTTGTGTTTAGACCTGGGTGGGGGGATGATCAGTTCTGGTGTCATAGCTGTCTGGGTAACTTCTGGCTGCTTAGTTCCCATCATACATATATCATTGAGTTATTTTCATTTTTGTTCTGCAGAAGAGATTGTTTTGCAGAAGAGAATGATTCTCATTATAAAACTGATGGTTCCTGGTGATATTTCTCCCTGTCAGCTGTTAGGGCCAATATAATGCCTTAATGCATTATGCCTTACTCACCGTGATGCATTAATGAAGCCCTGGCAAGTAACCACCAAGTTCTACATTCAAGCATCATGCCAACCCTACAGGGTTGATACACTCCTGAAGGGTAGGCAAGTTACTTGACAGGGTTCCATTGGTGCATCATGACGACAAATGTGGTCTTTTAGCAACATCCGTTTTTAAAGGGTTAAGCAAGAAACCCAAAGTGTACTAAGAGTTTGTGGACCTGTGCATTTAAGTACAGTGTAAAAGGTTGTTCCACATGCCAAGGCAGTAGCGTTATATTTGAAACAAAGGTAAGGCATGTTCTTGTAATGGGAACATAATTGTGTATTTATTGAAGGCATGTACACATGCTGGTTTACTGGCAGGACCAGTACCCTTGAGCATGATTTATCATCCTAACAGCTGTTACAGCTGTAGTGTTTATTACCTGAATTGATATACGCGTCACAGGAGGCAGCATATAGCACTGTCAAAGTGAGAGCGCAGTTAACTTAACAAGAAGAGGCAGGTAGCCTTTCATGCCACTCTTGTAGCTTTGACCGAGCAGCAAATCTGACCTGAATATAAAACAGCTCTGAAACCTATGTTCACACACTGGCTACTGCACAGACTCATTAGTAGAAAACAGAGATGTATGTATAGCATGCACTGCATGATTGTTCCCGTCTAGGCCTAAGGAAGTATTGGTCTGCTTAAATTTACACTTTTAGCATATTTTATTCCAGTTAATGCCACTGAGTTTTGTCATTTTGACCTTTCCATGACATTTAAAATGACTAAAAATCGGCAGTTTTGATACAAATGCTTATTTTATAAGTGTAGAAGAGGAAGCAACTGGAAAACTTGAATCCAGACATGAGTAGATATCCCTGGCAGTTCTATTTTTGACGAAAAAGTAATAAAGAAACCGATGAGGTTAACATAATAAGCTGATACAGATTGACACATGACACCAGAAATAATCAGCTTTATTACCCAGGAGGCCACCCTCAGGTACAAGACCCCCGGCAGAGTTCAGATTGACAGGTGAGACCGACCAGGGATAGGGTCTGCTGGGTTGCTGTTATTAAATCTGAATCAGAAACCATGCCACTGATACCTGAGGCAGTAGTTCTGCATTCCACCACTGAGGGGGCTCTGTGGTGGCTCATGATTTAATACAGCTATCTCTGCCCCTAGTTGTCTTATTGTGGGGGGGGGGTTAAGCATTGGCAGCTTTCCTCGCGGCCCCGTGAGACTTATGGATGCTGCCCAAGTAAGTAACTGGCTAGTGCTGTATTAGTGCATGATGCAGACCCTTCAGGAGTGTATTAACCCTATATGGTTGGGCATGATGCTTTAATGCAGCACTGGTGAGTTACTCAACAGAGCTTCCTCAATGCATCTTGACATTCAAGTACAAAATGAATTAGGGCATTATTTTATCTTTAAAGGCTTGATAATCTCCAATGTAGAGGGTCCTAACTAAACTGCATCCGTCAGCAATCAATTTTGTTCCTGTAAAAGATGTCATTTCAGTTCTTTTCTTGTCCTTCCATCTGGTTCTTCCACTGTTGTTCTTCATTATTATCAAAGCTCATCATGTGACATGCAGTTCATTTATATATTGTATATCTCTTTAAATATTGATACATTTGGTCTACACTCAACCCTCTGAGAAAACATTTTGTATACATGTAGATATGATCAGGTTAGAAGGTACCTAGATAGGGGAAGCTCCCTTTCCAACAATACAAAAATACCAATATCAGAGAGGTGGATGCAAATAATCAGTTTATAAGTCACGCGGAGAGATCAGTTGAGAAATGCTACACCGGGATGATTAGGTTTTTATCTCTGGATATTCAATTGCCCCCTCTGCACAAAAACATGTTTTGGTACAACAAGAAAAATATAGGAAGCAATGTAAACTCATCAGTGTTTAGTGTTACTGATACACTTCATGTACAGACCACCCATTTTACCCTTATGGATGAGTAGTATAGTATGTATCGGAACGGGACTATAGTTAAGTACTGTTTATTACTCAATCGACCTGCAGCCAATCAGAGGCCTCCCTTTTGGCGGGAAATTCAAAAGCAGCCAATGAGAGGCCTCCCTTTTGGCGGGAAATTCAAATAGGTCACGTGACCGGAAGTGACCTACTTCCGGTCACGTGACCTTTGGGCGGGAAATTCAAATAGGTCACGTGACCGGAAGTGACCTACTTAAGAGGGTCACGTGACCACCATGTTGGCGGGAAATTCAAATAGGTCACGTGACGGGAAGTGACCTACTTAAGGGGGTCACGTGACTACTAGGTTGGCTTTCAAAATAAGTCACTTGAGATTTTGATGGATAAATAAATTTAAAAAAAGAAAAAAAAAGCAAGCTGAAAAAAGCTTGCTAAAAAATAATTTAAAAATGTGGCTCTTTTTTTCTAGGGGGGGGAGGGGCACTCTGGGGGGCACTCTTTAAGATGCATGGGGGGGGAGGGGGGGAGGGGGGGGAGGGGCAGGGTTTTTTAAGAGTGAGACTCGCTTCTCTGCCCTCTCTAAAAGAGAGGGCAGAGAGGCGAGTCTACTTACCATGAAAGGTATCATGATTGCGTTTATGATGATGTGCATCATGATGTGACTATCTTACAACCCTATGAGAAATAAGCAAGACATGGGCGTACTTACACGGGCTATTTGTAAACTAATTTCTCTTGAATCTATTAACAGCTCACATTTTTTTTCTTAGATGACATCTGACAGCTGCTTGCTAGGCTAAGATATTGTTAAATAAACAACTTGGAAAGCTAATTACAGTTTTCTGGCTTGAAATATAGTCTTACACAGAGGCAAATATCAGAGACACCCAATGGCGCTTAAACTGCTCTCAGCCAAGGGTCGGGCACTGCTGGACTATAATAGACGGGTCAAGGACCGTTCTACTGTGGGTCAGGCTAGGTCGGACATTCAATAACGCGACTTTAGCAAAACTTGCTTGAAAGTCTGACCATGCGAGATCCTTATGCCCCAGTCTGTCAATGCTGTCCAGACTTTCAAGCAAGGTTGTCAAAGACTTACCTGTCATTGAATGTCCGACTTAGCCTGCCTGACCCTCAGTAGAACGGTCCTTGACTCATCTATTATAGTCCAGCAGCGCCCGACCCTTGTATGAGAGGGGTATTGACACCATTGGCTGACTCTGATAATTCGCCTGTGTGCACGAGGGGAGGAGAGGGTTTACAGCTTGCGCTTATAGAGCACTACTAGTGGAGGTTTGGATGAGGAGGCTATGACATATGATGTTTGTCTTAAAAAATAGCCATGGCGCATGTCAATGTCGCTTAATTATGCTCATATCTCATGTCGATTTTAAGAATTGCTCATGTCACCTGTCACTGTGTTTTTCAAGCTTCATGTCAAATGTCACTAGGCTTCATCTCGACTTTAGTGGTCCACACTGCTGCTGCTGCTGCTGCTGCTGTCGGTGCTGCTGCTTGTGCTGCTTGTGCTGCTCATGCAGCAGCTGCTGGCTGCTTGTGCTGCTGCTGCTGCTGCTGACAGATGCTACTGCTTGTGCTACTGCTCGTGCAGCAGCTGCCAGCAGCTGCTGAAGCAGCTGCCAGCAGCTGCTGGCTGCTTGTGCTGCTGACAAGGTCATGGGGGCTGCTGCTGACGATGTCACGGATGCTGCTGACAAATGCTACGGCTTGTGCTGCTCGTGCTGCTTGTGCTGCTGAAGTCGCTGCCAGCTGCTTGTGCTGCACGTGCAGCTGCTGCTGAAGCCGCTGCTAGATGCTGCTGCTTGTGCTGCACGAGACTGAGTAGCCGCTATTCGGCGTTTCACTCCTTATGTACCCTGTCCTAGTTAATCCTCTTAAACGGCTGAAAAGGCTCTCTCAGCACAGAGACTCTACTCAATGTAAGAGATCAGTTAAGTAAGTTTTCACATGCCACCTGACTACTGCGGGAGGGTTTAGACTTAAGCAGCTTAGTGCACACACGTGTCTGTTAGAAAAGCTACCTGCACACCTGCCTTCCTTTTTCACTAGTATTTACCCCCTGCCGACTTATAAGGCACCTATACACGCCTTCTTGCTTCTAGAGCTAAGCTGACTGGCAGCTATTTTAAAAGAGAATACTCGTTACCTGTATAACGGATAAGGGGGTTATGAGATTAGCATGTGTATACAAAAAAAAACAAAAAAAAGCTACAGGGGGCGCGTGTCTGTCTGTGAGGTAGAGACCATGTGGTAAGCGACTCAAGTGTAAAACAACAGCACCTCCTCTTGTCGCAGTGAGTGGTGTGGACGGCGGCTGGCTAGTTGAATTTAAGCGTCAGCTTGAAAGATAAGGCCAAATAAAAAAAAAGGTTTGTTTCAGGTCACCCGACCAACCCTAGCAAAACAGGGTCGACCCTACGTTTTTTTTTAAGCAAGTTTGAAGAAAATTTCATATTTTTATACTTTTTGGGTCATTTTTAGAATTTCCACGGAGGATGGCTAGTACTTTCATGTTAAAAAAATAAAATAAAATAAAATAAAAATCCGACCTACCGACTCCAGTCTTTCTGCCCATGTTACCTGAAACATACCTTTTTATTTTTTTTTGGCTTAATCCGTTCACGGGCTGGCGCGTCACACCTGTCGTTAATCACCCCCTGTAGTCTTTGTATACACAGGTGACTCGGCTTTATCTCTTCACCAGCTATAATCCCATATACATGTAGCGCACGTTACACTCGTTAATTCTCTTTTCATGCTGATGGATTAGGGGTGGAAGGGTTCAGGTGAAAAGCGATTTGATTCTCTCTGGAAGAGGGTTGGAGCTCTAGGTGAAAACAAGCTTAGAACATCCAGATTAGCTGCTCTCTCGGCTATATAAAGAGCTTCATTTTTTCTAATCTCTGCCCACTTCGTCTTGTTGTACACTATCAGTCACGAGGCAGACGCTGGAAGTAGCAGATGTTTGCAGTATGGTTTACACAGAGGTTACCTGCTAATAGGATTTTGTCAGAATAGGGTGAGTTGCTATTAAAATGAACATTTAAATGGGTTGTTAATATGGTATCTGATGTTAATGAGCTAACACCTAACATTGAGGATTATGACCTCCCAGAGGGGCGTCTCGCCAAATTCTCCAGTCTTGACTATAGTCTTAACTGTCTAAAGACTGTGGAGCACGTTAATGGGTGGTCTCCTTACTAATTTCACTTGACCAGGCCGGCAGGGTCAACTAGGCTAGGTAATTACAACCACAAGGGCGGCTACTCAACATGCAAGTAGACCTACTACTACGAGATTGTCTTTTGACCACTCTGCCGCCGCCTGCTGGTCTGGCGATTACATGCTCTAGTATAGTTCTCCGCTCTTTTCGTCAGATGACGCCACAATAGGGTTTTTGTACATTTCCACGATACTCGCGAACATTTTAAACGCATAATGACCTATAATAAGCAACAAAGCACACTTCTAATATATTGAATATAAGAAACATGTCAACGTTGTGTATTTCTGATAGAATGAGGCAGATTCTTTGAAATATCAACTAAACTATAGTGAGATTGAAAATACTACACCATATCTAAAGCGATATAAAAGCTATATAAAGTCAGAACCTCTGACGGATCGGTAGGATCACTCAACCATTCGTCCTCGAAAGCAACACAGGGTTCCCGTCCAACAGGACTTTGAGCCTTGACGCTTTTGAGGAGGTTTGATCTCATGCTGCTTAACATGTGGTGTAATTAATCAACACCGCGGCCCCTCTTTAGGGGCCACACAATAAACAAAGAATAAAAAAGGGTAGGACTTAGGTTTAAAGTGAATCTCCCAGGATTTTGGCGAGGTCGACAAAGGAGGAGATAACAGATTAAACTGCAGGAGACTATACGCAAACCTTGATACTCTCAGAGGGGGAGCTCCATATTGCGGACCTGTGGTCAAGGTAATTACAACCACAAGGGTGGCTACTCAACATGCAAGTAGACCTACTACTACGAGATTGTCTTTTGACCACTCTGCTGCCGCCTGCTGGTCTAGCCATTACATGCTCTAGTGTAGTTCTCCGCTCTTTTCGTCAGATGACGCCACAATAGGGTTTTTGTACATTTCCACGATACTCGCGAACATTTTAAACGCATAATGACCTATAATAAGCAACAAAGCACACTTCTAATATATTGAATATAAGAAACATGTCAACGCTGTGTATTTCTGATAGAATGAGGCAGATTCTTTGAAATATCAACTAAACTATAGTGAGATTGAAAATACTACACCATATCTAAAGCGATATAAAAGCTATATAAAGTCAGAACTTCTCACGGAACGGCATGTGCAACAGATCACTCAACCATTCGTCTTCAAATGCCACACAGGGTTCCCGTCCAACAGGACTCTGAGCCTTGTCGCTTTTGAGGAAGGTTTGATCTCATGTTGCTTAACATGTGGTGTAATTAATCAACACCGCGGCCCCTCTTTAGGGGCCACACAATAAACAAAGAATAAAAAGGGTAGACCTTAGGTTTAAAGTGAATCTCCCAGGATTTTGGCGAAGTCGACAAAGGGGTAGATAACAGATTAACCTGCAAGAGACTATACGCAAACCTTGATACTCTCAGAGGGGGAGTCCCATATTGCGGACTTGTGGTCAGATCTATCCCTTCTAGGGGGCAGGTTGCATGTCGTAAATGTCTACTACAGACATTGGGATATATTGTTAATCTTACTCTAGGGTCTCCATAATTAGACCCTGAATCCGTTGTTAAACGGGTGTGAGGGGGTGGTAACTAAAACTTATGAGATGTTAGCTTAGTTCATAGTCTCCTTACCAATTTTCACTTGACCAGGCTGGCAGAGCCAACTAGTCTAGGTAATTATAACCACAAGGGCGGCTACTCAAGATCTAAGTAGACCTACTACTACGAGATTGTCTTTTTGGTCCTTCTGCTGCTTAGTTATTACATCCTCCAGTCTAGCTCGCCACACCCTTTGAGCAGCACCACCATTGCCTCGGTAAAAGTGTAGGGTGTGTGCTTTCCACCTTCAGGTATCCATAGATTCGATCACTATCACCCCCCTTGAAATGACTTCAGCTGTTAATTAGGGTGTAAAGCCACCAACCAAGTCCCTGTCAAAAGATGTGAATAACGAAACGCGCTAGTATAGTTCTCCGCTCTTTCGTCAGATGGTGCCACAATAGGGGTTTTGTACATTCCTACGATGCTCGCGAACATTTCAACGCATAATGAGCTACATAGGCAACAAAGCGCGCTTCTAATATATTAAAATATAAAAAACAATTCAATATTGTGTATTTCTGATAGAAATGAGGCGGTTTCCTTAAATACCAACTAAACTATAGCGAGATGAAAAATACCACACCATATCTAAGGCTTTATAAAAAACTATAGAAAGTCAGAACCTCACACGGATCAGCATTCTGTTTGCAACGGATCACCCCTGACCCACTGGTCCTCGCATGCCACACACGGCTCTGCCGTGTTTGAGCTTTGAGGTATCACCCATCAAGTGATCCATGCCGCCCAACATGAAGCGTAATTAATAGCTGCTGTTGCATAGCACAGTGGCAGCATCTAACTAACTCTAAAGAGTTAGTCGGCCCCTCTTTAGGGGCCACACAATAAACAAAGAATACCCTGAATCTGGGACCTGCGGGCGAGGGCCCCAACTGTGAAGTCATTATTGGCCACATTGGTAATATCAATTAAAACTTTAGACAACATCCACCTTAAGTATCATTAACGGACAATATCAATGAACTCAGCATCTGCCTGGTTACCACATTTAGCACCAATTTTACAACTCACAGGGGCCACACTAGCCTCACCGCGCTTTTTATTGCTCTGCTGATTTCTCCAATCCAAAACATGAGGTATCTAGTCTAGCTGTGAGCTCATTGGGCCAAACAAAAAAATTATCCGTGTTCAGGTAACATGGTCCAAAAAAAAATAGGGTAGGTCTACGTCGCCTAAGGCGACGAAAGCGCGTCAAAGCGTTTACAGGGTTCGAGCCCGTGAGCTGCTCCTTGGGGCTGCAAAAAACGCTTAGACACTGAAATCCCATAGGGAAAAAATTTTGGGTTTTTGGACTTTAGGCCTTAATTTGAGGGTGATCCCGGGCTGATAGAAAAATAATTCTTGGACGAGCGGATAGCTCTGGATCTCTTTTATCTAAAACAGCGAAAAATTGATTATGGTTTCGCCGCAATTCATCCGACGGGGGGTAATCAGCCCCCCCCTCTGCCAATCAAGGCAGTGAATCTTGGCGACCGTGCGATCACTCACGGCCACCGCGACGAACCGACAGAAGAGATCGGTATCTTAGTATGATTCGTGTGACCTACTTAGAGGCTCACACGGTGGAGGTGTGTCCGGCGTTCGGCGCGCTGATTGGCTACTGGTGGGAGGCGCTGTGCCGCGTCAAGAACTTCACCTATTTGGGGCGGCTGTTAAAGGCGCACTGAGTTGAGGTGCACCTTTAAGCAAGAGCGCGATCCGGCCTAGTCTTGCGGACCTCTGTTTAGAGAGTGTAGCAAGCGGCTATGTCGCGCTCTCCAACCACAGGCTTAACAGTGGTCCGCAAGACTAGAGTGCAAGACGCGTGCACACACAGACCGAACAGACACACACAGACCCACACACCCACACACTCCTATCAGTGAGACGTCTAGCAGATTCGGGAGAGGCGACCAGGGAGGTACTCTCGGCTAGCGGCCACTAATTGCCTGTTTAGATAAGGCACAGAAACAAGGGTGATGACAGACTACGTGTTCAAGCAGCCAACATGCCCTGACACTTGATAATGGGTGTGGACCGCTAAATTCGATATGGTGACATGACCATTTCTTATAATCGACAAACGACATGAGGTCTAATGACAAGTGACATGAGGCCCAAAAAATCATAGTGACAGGTGACATGAACATTTCTTAAAATCGACATGGGATATGAACATTATTAAGTGACATTGTCATGTGACATGGTCATTTTCTAAGATCGACATTCGACATGGGGACCCCCTATCCAGAGCCCCTTGATAGATGACAGCTGTTGTGTGTAAGAAAAGTGTATGCCTCACAATCAAAAGATGATAAAAGGCTTTATCCCACTCGATGTGGGTTTTGAATCAAATATCAAGGGATCAAATATCAGATCGATATTTGACGTCGTCAAGTGATATTTGACGTTGTCAATCACTTTTACTATGTAGTCAAGGTCGTAAAAACAGAGCCCCCTGATTGGTCAACAGCATGAATGAAAGTTGCATCTCAAACTTTTAATACTCGGTATGGGGCCCCGTGGGGCTGGGACCAATATTTGCAATTTTCGGAAATACTGTCGAGAATTTCTAGATGGAAACACCTTGTCTGGGGTAATTTGACCTCTACTCTTCGATATTCAAGTAATACTCAAGCTATTCTGACTCTAAACATGAGTAAAACGGTCATTTACCAGCGTTATCGGCAGCGCCGACATCAACAACTGCTGATCTCCCTTGGTTACATGACCCAGCTCCGTTTCTAAGGCCTCATGGATCGGGGCCCTGAAGGGGGATCTGCAGAGGCCCTATATCGGGCCCTAGATATGTACATTATATTAATATCTCATAACTTAATTTACTCTAAAATCTTTTGATAGTTCATAACCTTGACTCTTATCTCCTTTTCTCGCGGGATAAAGATAGAATTTGGTTGTTGGCGTGGCCTCTCGTGGATATCTGCTCTTCTCCACGGCACCTCTCGAGCCCCCTGCGGGGCCTCTAGGGGCTGCTAGACGTCTCTCTGCTATGTAGTGTGGGATGTAAAAGAACCCTTGTCTCGGTAAAAGGGCCAATAGATTCGATCACCATCACCGCTCTTGAAATGACCATAGCTGTTAACTAAGGCGTAAAGCAACCCACACACCCACACACCCACACATTTTTCTGTATGAGCCTTCAGACCTCAAGCTGCTCAGTGTACGGGACTAAGTTTTGTCATAGGCCCTACGGACGCTACTCAAGGTAAAAATAAGAGAGCTGTCTCACCATGACATTGGGCTGGCTGTAGTTTTTTATGTTTCGGTACCTACAACCAAAACAGCCAGTACCCGCCCCAGGGCTTCATGTCGCACGCGGGAAAAGTATAACGGTGGCGCCAACTGTCGGAATAGCGGGTACACTACGTCAGTAGTTCTTTTGTTCTCCGCTGAGTGACTGGGCGAAATGTAGTCGGTAGCTCTATTTTCTGTGCACTGTTCTGTTCATTTTCTACACTTAACACTTAAATAGACCGCGTGTTTGTACAAGCTAACCGTTTTTATCAGTGCAAAAATTAAATAAGCATCGGATAGAACACTAAAAAAATGAGAAAGTAATCCAGCACTTAGTATAAGGCACCAGTTTTATCATGAGACACCGAAAGTCTGGTTTTTTTAAGGTGGATAAGACAGTCGACTGAGAGCTCCAAACTAACCAAAAACGTACCAGAGGGAGAACGTACCCGACAGGGCAGGGGCCTTCTACACCCCGGCTCTGATTGATGAGCAAGCGACAAGTGCTACAGAGGGCCTATTCCTCTTTTGAGGTGGGCCCGAAATTGAACAAAAGAATAAACTCAAGAAAAAGCCTTAGGCTTAAAAGAGTTGTAGATACTGATTTTAACGAAGAAGTCACATTCATTAGTTTACAAATAGCCCGTGTAAGTACGCCCATGTCTTGCTTATTTCTCATAAAGTTGTAAGATAGTCACATCATGATGCACATCATCATAAACGCAATCATGATACCTTTCATGGTAAGTAGACTCGCCTCTCTGCCCTCTCTTTTAGAGAGGGCAGAGAAGCGAGTCTCACTCTTAAAAAACCCTGCCCCTCCCCCCCCCCTCCCCCCCCTCCCCCCCCATGCATCTTAAAGAGTGCCCCCCAGAGTGCCCCTCTCCCCCTAGAAAAAAAGAGCCACATTTTTAAATTATTTTTTAGCAAGCTTTTTTCAGCTTGCTTTTTTTTTCTTTTTTTAAATTTATTTATCCATCAAAATCTCAAGTGACTTATTTTGAAAGCCAACCTAGTAGTCACGTGACCCCCTTAAGTAGGTCACTTCCCGTCACGTGACCTATTTGAATTTCCCGCCAACATGGTGGTCACGTGACCCTCTTAAGTAGGTCACTTCCGGTCACGTGACCTATTTGAATTTCCCGCCCAAAGGTCACGTGACCGGAAGTAGGTCACTTCCGGTCACGTGACCTATTTGAATTTCCCGCCAAAAGGGAGGCCTCTCATTGGCTGCTTTTGAATTTCCCGCCAAAAGGGAGGCCTCTGATTGGCTGCAGGTCGATTGAGTAATAAACAGTACTTAACTATAGTCCCGTTCCGATACATACAATACTACTTGGATGGACGATATCTTAATGCATCCTTGATTCGATTGTCATGATGCATAAATGCAGCTATCGCAAGTAACCCGCCAGCACTGCATTCAAGCATCCTGCTTACCATACAGGGTTGAGACAATCCCCAATGTTTGGCATTCTCCGTGCTGCATTGGTACATAAAGACAACAAATGTTGTCTTTTAGTTACATCCATCCTCCAAGGGTTAAACAGTATACAGTAACTATGCGTTTCAATAAATATGATAATCAAACATCCCCCACAATGATATAAAAGACCCATCACCATGTGTCCTTGTCCCTATGAAACTCCCACCCATCATACTCTACATGTAGATCTGTTTGTGTATTAGCCCTCCCACTGGGAGATTAATACAAAATGGCTGCCTTATCCGTGCCCCGGATGTCCCCTTAGATACCACCCCCAGGGGGCAACATGTGTCTCAGCTAAAGTTTCCCCCAATAAATATACCTCCCACTCTTTGAGCAGCTACTCCATGCTTTGTCTGTGCAACAACTCTGCCCCAGAGTGAGACGTTCATTGACAGAAGGCAAGAAAGCTGTGCAGAAAAGGTGAAATGTCCAGTGCATGGACTGCATCATGCAGCCCATTAAAAAAATTTGCAAAAGCAATCTTTAAGGACGGCGCTATACCTTTGTGCATAATGCCGTTGGTTGTCATGATGCATGAGTGACTTTCAAGTGCTGCATTTGTGCATCATGGCCACAAAAAGATTTCAGTGATGTGTGATACTAAAAATAATGAGAGGTTTCACGTGTCAACGTAGGGCTTATCTAAAAACCAGTTAGTACGAATTTGACATGATACTTTGATTAAATTCACATTTTTTTGATAATATAAATATGTTGGACTTGAGAGGATAAAATGCACCTACACAAGTCAAAACTTAACCTAATGCAGAGATGCTGATGTTACATGAGTGGAGTGACGGTATGTAACATGGACTGCTAGGGGGGGCAATAAGACCACCAGGGGCAGAGATAGGACTATTAAATAATGAGCCACCACCACGCCCCCTCGGTGGTGGAAGGTAGAACTACTGCAGCAATCAGGAGGTGTTTCTTGATTCAGATTTAATTATGGCAGCCCGGGAGGCCCCGCCCTTGGCCTGTCTCACCTGTCAATCAAAACTCAGCTGGGGGTCTTGCACGTACCTCGCCTAGCACTGCCTGTTGAGGCAGGCAGCCTATAAATATGTGCATGCACTGACTACTTCAGATTCTCTGATTGGACAGAGAGCTGGTTACTTGCAACGAATCATGGCCTGACTTGAACCAGCAATGGGCTGGTTGCTGGTGTTTTGGCTTTGTATGCAGTTACCCGCAAACCTAAATTTTTGTCAAAATGGCAGACAGGATGGCAGCCATTTACATTCCCTCCTCGGAGCAGGACAGTCTAATAGTTAAGGGGAAGCCCCTGGGGTGGGGGGATGATCAGTTCTGGTGTCATGTGACTATCTGGGTAACTTCTGGGCTGATTTTTCTCCATCATCCATATATATATATATATAATTATATATCATTGAGTTTTTTTAAAATCATTTTTGCTCTGCAGAGGAGATTGTACTGCAGAACAGAATGACTCTAGATATAAAACAGATGCTTCCTGGTGTTGGAGGTCTTAAATGATCCCTGTTAGCTGTCGACCCTTTAAGGACAAAATGATGCGTTGATGCATCATGCCAGTAGTCAAAATGATGCATTAATGTTGCCCTTGCAAGTAACCACGAAGTGCTGCATTCAAGCATCATGCCGACCTTTTATGATACATACACTCCCAAAGGGTCGGCATGATGCACCAATGCAGCGCTGTTGAGTTACTCACTGGGGCTGCATATGTACATCATGACAGCAAATATCAGCCTTTAGTGACATGCCATCTTAAAGAGTAACTCACAAACAGTTACATCTTTAATGGAATTCTTCCAAGTCTACACATTTCCTCTGCTTTTTTCGATTTTTTTTTCTTAAATAGGTGTTTTGGTTTGACTTCATCACCTGCTCCACTGGTGGCCATAAAACTCTCTTTACTACTTTGTTATGTTAAATCACACACGACAGACTAATACAAAATTACCATGTTTTGTGGTATCAACATGACTCACTGTGTATTTGCCTTGGGCGAGGTATTTGTGTTCCATATGATCAATCAAGGACTCTGCTATCATCTAACTTCCTATTCCTGAATGTATGTGACTGATATGTGATGGATGGTGTGGGTAGTGAAAGACATTTAGCAGCAAGCAGTTGTGCTTTTTATTTATCTAACATGTCACAGTCCAGGTTAATGTATGTGTGGTATGGAGTACATCATACGATCAGGTGTAACCGACCCCTAAATGTTTGTGTACATGGGGTATGTTATACAAACTGGTTGCTGATAGCCACACCTAATACATCATGTTTCCCCATGTATAGAGTTCTTCATAACATTCCCTATAATCATGTTAACCCTTACAGGCAGCATCACATTTTAATACTGCTAACCGTACTAGCTTCATGCATTCTAGAAGGTGCAAAATGATGAACATATATATACAGAATTATGAAGATAAATATCAATGCTCATAAAGTTATGGTTTAGGTAAGTTAGGAAGTTTGAATTTGACTATTTGGCAAATATTTAGTCGTACTGTGAGGAGGGGGGCATGGAGGTCTGATTTAAAAAAAGGATAATTCACTCAAGGCTGTTTGGTAGGAAAAGACTATTTAAGTAGGTATTTATAGGGGTCATCTTCGCTAAACAACATCTTGATACACCTTCAAAAGCACAACTGTAATTTCTATGGCTATGGCTTACTCACCAAGGACCTTACAGCAATATAGTACATCCTACATCCTCTACCTCAACTGAACTCCCAGCAGCTCTTAGCACCCAACTCCTAGTACCTCACCCAGAAATGCCAGACACTATCACAACAAGGTAAGGGTCCTGGCTTTATGGGTACTATGTTTAGGTACTTAGCTCCCATAGCAGGTTTGCAGGGAAACAGCCAAGATTCTGATGAATTCTTGCTTCTTGTAACAGGCAGCACAGATTGAATCATAATGTTGCAAAAGTGACTGAGAGAGATGTGCTTTACAAATCAGGCTACTGCTAAAATGTCTCATACTCTGTTAATATAACATATCAGCTTTGACTGGGAAATATGTTTGACAGGTTGAATGCAATTCTAATAACAATAGGTTTAAGCACAGGCCAGCCTTTACATGCCAGCAGCAGAGGGAGGGGAGCAGCTGGGGGAGGAATGACAAATACCCACACTCCCATATATGAGAGGCACTGGCTGATATTAGTAACCAGAAACTAATAAGGAGCACCCATCATGACCTGGGAGGTTGTCATAACAACCTTCTCAATGACCCCCCATCATGTTGGGAATGGCCAGAAACAGGCATCTAGAATTCTGCACAGTGCAATATCTGTTAATGTCCTCTCGTTTGGATGCTCTGCAAGTATGGCCTCTCGATGTGGTGCTCGTTCTGGAGTGATGAGAAGGGTTCTCTGTGGGGTTTAAATCTCTAGCTGAGGTATCAGGCTGCCAGTATGTTCTTGGTCTTGTTCCAAATCTAGGGCTTAGGCTTCACAACCTGTAACTCAACATCTAGGATTGGTAGCGTTAGGGGAGGCAGTAAAGCTACCTTCAGGACCATACTTGTCCCACATGCCATGCTGGTACTTAGAAACACCACCATGACTTGCACTTGAGGTTTTGCTGTGTTTAGGCCGTCCCTGCAGTTAGCTTGAAACCAGCAAATATGAACTGGAACTGGAAACTAAGTATGCTGGAACTACTACCCAGTAAACAAATAACATTATACACCATTTTATAACGTTATTTAATGTTATATGTCAATGTTTTTCTAAGGCTCTTTAGTTTGACATGAAGTTATGTAAAATTTAATACATTATTTTGATGTAAAAAAATGTTTTTTGTTAGCTGGGTACCATCATTCATTCTGCTTCCTGTAAACTGGCTCCAACCTATACTGGCAGGGATCTCCAAAAACAAGCAAAATCCAAGTTCAAGGTCATAGTGACATTTACTAGAGCTCTTCCTTCTAAGGGCCTACATCTACAGTTAGGGTAGAACTGACAACAATGGATGTCAGCTTGTGTATAAAGCGTAGTTGCCTCTGTCCCAGGAGAGTGCAGCACTGCATGACAAAACAAAGATCACATAATCTGTCATAGACAGGGCATAGAGCTAGGCCTTTAGGAATCATGATGGCAGAATGGCTGCCTTGCTCTGTCCTGTCTATAAAAATGATTCTATGGAAAGTGCTTTTTGATTAATCATAGTCTCCTGCATTGTTGTCCTTGATTCTTATAGTCAGTGAAGGCAGAGAATGTCAAGCTATATAAGTATCCCATATCCTCAAGGTCCCTCATTTGGAGACACAAGACTGATTCTTAACTTAGTTGAATTATGTCGACCACAGGCACAGATATCATGGAAACCAATTTGATGTAAGCTTCAAAGTAAGAAAGCATAAAAGGGCTGCATTCATGCATCATGATGACCAAGGCACCCATCGAGTGTTCATGTAGCATTTAGCCTGATGTTCACATAGAGGTGGATGTTTCTAATCCACACGACTGCTGCAGGGGCTGTAGGCCACTCAGTCATACAAAAACCACCACTCTGCCTACAGCCATACACTCACTGAGCTTTAGGCAACTCACTTTTACAGAAACTGCTGCTGTGCCTACAAGCCATGCAGGAGCTGAAATATGATTTTAACTCCATGAAATATTTTGAATGTAATGTCATCAGCAGAGAGGCATTAGCTTTGTGTGCAGGGAGCTTGTCCCAGACAGTGACTGTAGTTTTTGTTATATCAGCTACATCTGCCTCAATCACTCCATTAGCCTTTAAGGACGGCATGTCGCTAAAAGACAACTCAGCCTCTCAAGTAAAGCTTGGGTAAGGTCGGCATGATGCATGAGTGCAGCCTGGGTCAGTTACTCATCAGAGCTGCATTTGGTACGACAAAGGACTTGATGTATTAACGCACTCAGCATCATTAAATAGGATTAACTTAATAAACAGGGACTCGGAGACAAATCAAATCTAACAAGAATGCATTAGCCCAGAGAGAAATACATGTACATACATTAAATATTGAATGTTGTTTTTTCATGTTGAATGTACATGCAATAATTTTTTGACTTTCTGTTATTCTATACACCATTCGGTGATGGGCAATGTACAACAGACAATTTCAGCAGAGCTAAAGATAGAAAAGTCACATACCCAACTGCTGCTTACTACATTTACAGGACTGGACTGGACCCTATAAGGTGCATTAGTCTATCATGCCCTTTAAAGTTATGAAGAATGAATGCAGCCTTACCTACTTGCTCACCAGTGCTGGGTTCAAGCACTATGTCGACCCTAAAGTATATGAGTGATGCACTCCCAACGAGTCTAAATCATGCATAAATGCAGTCCTTCCAAGTTACCTACCAGGTCTGGATTCACTCATCATGATGATCAAGCACATAGCAATTGAAACACCACACAGATAATCTTTGACTCCAGAACTTAGTCAATAGCTACAAACCTGGTTAGTCACTTTTTGGCTCCCTATACGACCAACCATGGTTAGATACTGTCAGGTAGAGTCAGTAGTGCCCAACCAACCTTAGTCATTCCATTCCCATGAGTGTAAAGCTAAGTCATTTAGGTTATGGCCTTAGTTTTGCATTAGTCATTTTGAATGTCAGCTCGTCATTCAGCAGGGGCTGGCAATGACTATGCAAGCGACTTTTTAACCTGTAGTCATTTTTCACCCTGGCTTATGAAGCCATTGTGGAAAATGACCCTGCTCTTAAATCATAGAAGTGCCTTTTTGTAATAGATATTTCAGACATTTGCCTTCACTTTTCTATCGTGAAATCATCATAAATGGAAGGAGAACTATATGTATTAGCAATTTAGTATTTCAAAATATCTCCCAATGATTTTTCTAAGTAGTATACTAAACACTTGCACCGGACATGGGAGAGAGTAGCTCTCTATTCTCAGAAGAATGCAAATGTGACTGGTGTGCCAAATTTGTGACGGAAAAAAAGCACCCCATCAGTAGAACCACAATATAATCTAGTAAAATCCGGGAGAACTTTGGTACCAGAAGTATAGCAGCAGAGAAAACTTAATTTTAAATCATATTTGTATGTGTATTCTTTACTAACACACCAGAAAGGCCTAGAGGGACGTGTATTCAATGGCATTACACAGATCCGGGAAATGAAGGGAAACCCTCCCCAGAGCCGTTATTAACACCAGTGTTAATTTTCACAATGCAGGTAGGTGTGAAAACACTGCAGGGCTCACTGCCTACTGGGTGTTGTGGAGGAGTACAGAGGGAAAGTCTATAGAAAAAGCTTATTTATATGTGATTTCATGGCAATCCCATGTATGATTCACTATTCCCCATGTATGATTCAAGAGCATACACTAATCTATCTTATGGGATATAAACATTTAACAGCAAATTGATAGAAAATTCAGCAAATGGGTTATAAGAAAACCATGGCTAATTTTAGCCCTGTTGTGTTTATGCTGCAAGCAAAACCGTTGCTAATTCTAGCCCTGCAGTGTTTTCACACCTACCTGCGTTGTGAAAATTAACACTGGTGTAAATAATGGCTCTGGGGAGGGTTTCCCTTCATTTCCCGGACCTGTTACATAACAAGTAGAGGGTTAAGGCAGCCCCAAAAATGAACCTGCCTTGAGCATTCACACCTTGGTAGATGGGAGGGGTGGGGGGTAATGTGGAGGGAGGCATGGAGAGAAATGGCCCCGGCTTCATAAGTCATGGCAGGGTCATTTCCTGGTCATTGCTTAGACCTGTTCAGACTTATCTGGGATAGCCACTCTACACTGATATTAAGACTATCAGTGTATGGGGCCCATGCAGGATTAAAACCCAAGGTCAGGCAGTTCAATGACCTTGTAGCTGCATTGGTTCATCATGACCACAAATGTTGCCTCTTAGCAATGTACTGCCGTAACCCTTCAAGAATGGCATAATGCATTACTACATCCTGCCCTTGGTCGTCATGATGCATGAATGCACCCCTGGGGAGTAACTTGCCGGTGCTGCATTGAAGCATCATGCTGACCCTATGGGGATAAGGCACTCAAATAGGGTTGGCAGGATGCACAAGGCTCACTCTCACCAAATCAATGCAACTAAAATGTGGCCGTTCATGATCGGTGGCCGTACATGATCGGTGGCCGTACATGATCGGTGGCCGTTCATGATCGGAAGACTATAAAATCCACGATTTACCCCATGCACTTCACTATTTTAACTCTTCTAACCATACCTACTGGCTGTAATGTCTTTTGGGGGAGTTTATTAGGAAAAGAACAGACCCGAAATATTTATAGGGGCCTCAGGGGAGTGCCTTGATGTACAACCGATCATGTACGTCACATGACGTACATGACCGGCTGGGAATGTCATGTAAAATTTTCTTATTACCAACTGCTGTACATGTTTCTGATAATACATGTTAAGACTTATATCATATATACACCTTGCTATGATTGAGGCCAGGTGACTCTCTGGCTGGGGGAGTCATATGACCTACCACAGCCAATAAAAGGACCAATTTTTGCCCTTATCATTTCTCCACTTCTAGTGTCTTGTTTTTACTCTTCATATCCTATCTCAACTATGTAAGGTGCCAGATATTTGATTTAACTGAAGAATGTCATATTTCACATTCCTACTATATGTACCTCCCAAGTATTTCATAACCCATGAGGCAATCAAATAACACAACATATCACTCGTGAATTCTCATTTTGTGTCTGCAATACAATAAGATTCATCACATAGCACAATAATTAGGACAGATTAATGACAACAAATAATGAACTGTAAATGAAGACAGCCAGATTAACTAACTCGACTTAATCGGACTCTACAGTTTCTCTAAGTGACTTCACATGTACCATCTCCCATTCCTGAATCCACTCATTACGAGAGACCAGTGCTGTTTATATAAGATATACTGCATCTCTCATTACCAGAGACCAGCTTAGCACTGTTTTTATTAGATATACTGCATCTCTCAGCTATTGGTGGGGAGTGGTACTGTTGACCATCTTTTAGAAGAGTTTGCAGCATTCATGGCTGTATGGGGGGGATTTTGACATGCTCTTGCAACGATCTCTGTTGTTGAATAATGAACACTCTCTCAGTAAGCCTCTAAAGGCCTTGTCTATAGAAGCTATGACTTAAGCAGGCTTTGGGGAGATGCAAAGGAGGAGTTGAAAACTATGTGTTTTTCATTGAGTCCATCATCTTTACATGGCATTATCAGTTAACTTTATCCAATATTATGAAAAAGTGAGTTGATGCTACTACACTAAGCTTTCAAAAAGTGATTTTTTGGGTCTAACAATATTTTTATGGCCTATCTCAGGCAGATTGCCCTTCTGCCGTCAGTACCCTTTATATACACTTTGCCTCTTATAGTCATGTTGTTGCCATTTAACAATTCTATCCTATGGGAACTGTTGCCCATTGATCAATGAATATGTGTACATATTTTATATGAAAGTCATGCTAGCAAGCGCCATCAATACCTACTCTAGTCCTGTCACACCTCCCACACCTACTCTAGTCCTCTGACACCTCCCATACCTACTCTAGTTCTCTCACACCTCCCACACCTACTCTAGTCCTCTCACATCTCCCACACCTACTCTAGTTCTCTCACACCTCCCACACCTACTCTAGTCCCCTGACACCTCCCACACCTACTCTAGTCCCCTGACACCTCCCACACCTACTCTAGTCCTGTCGCACCTCCCACCCCTACTCTAGTCCTGTTCACACCCCCCACACCTACTCTAGTCCTGCTCCCAGCTCGGACCCTGGTCTCCTGTTTTTACTCCTCCATCTCTAATCCCCTTCATCTGCTTAGCTGAACAGTGTTTGTAACATCCTCAGCAGAATCTACTTAATCCCAGAACTACCTTCAGTGCCTTCTGGCACTACGTAAGGGTCCTGCTGCAGGGACATTCTACTGCTTGTGTGCAATTGAAAGATGGTTTTCACCTCGATCTACTAGGAATTGAACGGGTTTGCTAGCATGCTACTACTACGCTATGAATATCCCTGTCCCACCTACACACGTGACTGCCCAAGTGAGCCAGCCCTGTGGGCCTACCTGCCACGTATGGGGAATACTGATCCCCATTAATTGTATTTTCAACATTTCTCGTATAGACTTTTCTGCAAAGTTGAGGCACAAGACACAAAAAGGACCAAGTTTTGAATATATAATTGCTGGACCGCTATTGTTAAAAATCTCCAAACTGATTACTAGCATACAGTCCAGATGTACATACTAGCAGTGTGTCTCCTGAGAGAAAGTTGACCTACTGGAGTGGTGCTGAGAGGTGGGGTGTTTGCTCCCCGGGTCCCCGGCTGATTAAGTGACTAAGGCGGCAGACTGGGGGTTGATGGGAGTTGATGCATCTGCCTAATTAAAGCTGTACTACAGGAATCTATTAGTGTGCTGACCTGCCTCCAGATGGTGCTGTTTAATTCAGTGGGGAATACTCCTTAGAGGATTCTTCACAGAGAGTACTGTCTGAGAGGTTCAAATATTCAGTGGCTATAGGTTTAAAGATATCAGAAGTCTACAACTGTGAAGTTGATGCTTATCGTTTATTCAATTGATATTCCAGTAAGTTTATTCGATTATCTCCAGAATAATATTTTTGGTAGGATACATTATCAATAAATATGCAAATTGTAGGGATTTATAGGATAATAATTTGTAAAGTGTAAATAAGGAAATGTGCAACTTTAAATAGAAGGGATAATTAGTTTTTTAACTGCATCTAGCCCTCTGAGAAATTACACAACATTATACAGTCTATAATTTGCAAACTGTCTAGAGAGTCTAGAATATACTGGCCTGACATAGAGAAGACAGTACTAAAGCATTCATGCAGTAGTTATATACTAAACTTATCACATTACGTGCAGGGGCTGATAATATTTCTCTGTCTGCGGTTGCAGGCATGACTGTAGGAGGTCATTTACCAGACCAGTGGAGATGGGGACAGTAATTGCCCTGTGAGTGATCACAGGCTAAGTCCTAAGCCCTTGAGGTAAGAGGGGGGAATGGTTGAATACAATAGGCTTCATATAAGACAGTAGATTCTTTTTTAGTGGCTGGAAAGGCAAGAAAGGGTGTGTCCTGGAAGAATGCCTAGAGGTAATACAACAGGAGTCCTGCCTGAGCAATCACACCTAGTACAGCCAGAATATAAAAGTAGTGCACAACACCAAATGACCAAACCGATACACTAATCATTGATGCTTGCTAATGGCATGCAGATGGGGGCACATTGTCTGTCCATTTTCTGTGTCATGGGAACAGTTAGGGACATCTAATTAGTGAAATGTGTAAGCTGCCCTGGGACTAGGACAGGAATTAAGAGCAGTAAAATTGTGAGCATTGTGTTTTGTAATTTACCATGGGTACCTGGTATTGTTCTGCCACAGAGAAATATTCAGTAGACATCATCAGGGTAAAACTACCCCTGTTCAGCATTCCTATTAAGATTTCACATGACATGAATAAGTGTCAAATCTATGGAACCTATTTTGTGTCCAGGTGATGTTGCATCTATATGTGGTGGTGATAACAAAGGAATTACACTTAATAATTTCTGTAGGATGCTTTACAATTTGATTATGATCACTGCATGAAAACTTTTGTTATATATATTCAAGTTTTTCCTAAAGGCCATTATATATGCTTAAATAGCTTTGACAAGCAACTATAATTACATTTAATCGACCTCGCCGGGAAAACTTAAATGTCAAAATTTTGACATTTTAGCATATTTTATTTTACCAAAAGTGACTATTTTGGTATATTTAAGCGACATTTAATTGACCTAAATGGTCTGAGATATTTATCTTAATGTCATTAAAGCTCATTAAACCAAATGTCAAGGCCATGAAAAAGGTTTTACTTAAATGTGATTAGACCTCATGTCAAGACCCAGGTGCTGGTTTCCAAAAATTTACATTTAAGCACCTTTATCAACATTTCAGAAGGAAATATCAAGAAATCAAATTGACCTAAATGTCATTAAATATATATTAATCTTATTATATTGAAATGGAATGCAGCTGGTTAACCAATTGGTCTTTTTTTTGTTGTTGGAGATTTAATCATATTTGGCATACCCCAGGGCTAGTCTACAGGAACAGAGTAGGGGAACTAAGGACATGGAAGGGAGGTTGGGGACGGACTAGTGAGGCTGGGAACAGAGTACTGAGGTTGGGGACAGAGTAGGGAGGCTGGGGACGGAGTTGGGTTGGGTCCTGTAAGCTGGGCAGTCAGGTAGGCAGCTGGGCAGTAAGGTAGACAGCTGGGCAGTCAATCCAGCAGAGCTTCGGCAGGCAGCAGGAGGTTCAGCATGCAGGAGGTGTGTCAAGGAGTCCAGGCAGGAGTGTAGTGAGGAGCACCCCCAGCAGCCCCCGAATATAAAGGGGGTGCAGTCATGGTCCCGTGACCGCCACGAGACCTGCCCCAGATTGGCTATTGAGGTCACGTGACCTCTGATGTGCACTGAAGCGGATCAGTGTAGCTTGGACGTCATTGGGTGCGCATTGTAGCGCTTCTAGAGGGGTGAGGGAGTCCCAGGAGGAGTCATTGTAAAGCCCCTGGGACTCCCAAGATACCTGAATGTAAATCTCGCTGTGCTCTAAGTAGTTCTGACTTTACAGCCCCAAATGTGTATTGTACCTTCAGGGAAATAAATAAATAAAATAAAGCAAAATAAAGGGTAGAGAGACCGCCACACCAGTCCCACTGCTACCTGCCTCTCCAGGGCGCGGACAAGGGGCCCTATACTGCCTCCTGGCGGACCTAGAGCGCCACAGACACGGCCACACTAGTCCCACTGCTACCTGCCTCTCCAGGGCGCGGACAAGGGGCCCTATACTGCCTCCTGGCGGACCTAGAGTGCCACAAACGCCGCCACACCAGTCCCACTGCTACCTGCCTATTGTTACCTGTAGCAGTGTGGCGGTCTGGTAGGGGTGTTATAAATTCTAACAGTTAGAAAAGTCATTACTCCTATGGTAGGATATTAAAGAGTTGGTTGGGGGGGCACACTTTATGTATTATAATGACATGTATATCAAATACACTCATCCCCCATAGGCCTTCAAAATCATGCATAATGACGGGATCAGGGTCCCCTTACTCCCCTGGTCAGTATTACGGGTTGTAGCCCTCCAGAAACCCTCATAACATTGTATAATAACGGGATCAGGCCCCCTTACTCCCTTGGTTAGTATCACTGGTTCTAGTCCTCCATGAACCCTCAAAACATTGTACCATAACAGGATCAGGGCCCCCTTACTCCCCTGGTTGGTATCACGGGTTGTAGCCCTCCAGATAATAGCGGGATCAGGGCCCCTTAACCCCCTGGTTTACTCATGGGTTCTAGACATATATATATATATATTTATTTAAATAATGTTTCGACCATGTAATACTATGACCACATTTTCGAATGCAGTAACTTTCCAGTAAATTTAAGAGGAACTGAAATTCACTGGGAATGTCATATGATAATTCCGGTGAATTTAAAGTCATCTTAAAAATACTGGAAATGTCATATGACATTCCCAGCGAATCTAAGGTCATCTTAAATTTATCGGAAATGTGATATGACATTTCCGGTAAATTTAGGTTGAGCCTACATTTACCGGAAATGTCATATGACATTGCCATGACATTTCCTGGTTGTTTAAGTAAACCTTAAATATACTTGAACAGGAGTTTTCATGCAGTAGATGTATGGCTGTGGTCTGGAGCTAACGGTGCAATGAGCAGCTAGTTCTAGACTAGAAGCATGGTTCACTACATCTGAATTTAATTTGGCGAAGGACAATCATCATATATCATAAGATATGCATCAGCAGTTGCATAAATTGCCCTGTCCTTGTCTCTCTCTCCTACTCTCCCCACTTCTAATGAGGCTGCCCATCAGCCAACCATCCTTGACAGCTACTGTTTCCTCTACCTGTCTGTCTGTCCTGTCTATTCTGTCATGTGTTTTATTCTCCTTTTGTCCCCTTTCACCAAAGCAGTTTGCAGAAATCTTCAGATCCATTCAGACACACGCTTTAAGGGACAAACAGTTACACCGTCTTCATCCAACAACTCTGTGGGTGTTTGAGAGCTATTGGCTTTAAATGAAAGGCGTTAACAGATTCCACTAATCATTGAGAGCCTGCTGTAATAGAACAGGGAGCCTTTGTCTCTTAAGTCCTTGCTTAAGGGGTTAAATTGAAAATTCCATTTGTAGTCTCATTTTTGAAACACAATTAAAGATTTCTGAGGTCATTAACACATTTTAATTGTCTTCACATTTGGTGATATGAAATGTCTGGGGTGTGTTTTAATGGATTCTCTTGTCTGTTAATGGAGCCTTCACTGTTTGTTCTAAATATTGATGAAATCACCTTGAAGTCTTGCTTAGAAACCTACCTCGGGTAAAACCCGCCAAGCTGCATTCATACAAGTTTGCTTATGTAAAGGATGTTATGACCAAGTTTGTCTCATAACTCTGACTAATACACTACCCTGAACTACTGAGGGTCTGACTAAATAGATACTCCTAGTCAGCCCTTGTATAAGTGAGCAGGGGACAGGGCCAGTCTTTGTTGTGAGAGATGATTTGCTGACGATTCGCGGTGTATGACCACATGAGGTCAACTCACATCTTAGTCATCCCTCTCATTAACCCTTTAAGGGCAGCATAGTGTGTTATGTGGTGGCGTAATGCCTTAATGCATCATGTCCTTGGTCAACATGATGCATGAATGCAGCACTTGTGAGTCACTCACCAGTGCTGCATTCAAGCATCATGCTGAGCACAGGAGAGTTTCTCACTAGGCTTGCATTGATGTATCATGACAACAGTAATCTAATAGTGACATGCCGGATAGTGCTTTAATACATGAATAGCCTTAGGCAGTCAGCTCTACTAAAGGGTAGATACACTCCTAAACAGGGAGTGTGATGTATGAATGCAGCCCTGGTGAGCTACCTGCTAGGCCTGCGGGTCATGCACGAATTAGCCCTATTAGAGGTGTCAGGTTGGGGCCGGCTTATGCTGAGAAAATGGCCACCAGCAGCCTAACTAGCCAACCCCCTTGTGCCGTGTCCAATTAAGGAGAGTTAGAATAGGTTGGAGGGACAGCAGGTAAAGGCAGGCAGAATGTGGAGGTAAATGTAGGCAGAATGTGTCCTGGATGAGGTCCTAATAGGACTTTGGTTACAGATGGGGACTAGAAACCATTCATTATGTCAGGTAGTGCCTAAACTAGATATATACTGGAGTTACTGACAAAACTTTCAAAGATGTTTGGTTAAAATTGGCTGTATCATGTATTGACTAAAGTGTCTGACTCTGAGCTGGATTATGTCCTTTCCTGTCACACATATGCCATACATATCTGTGTAAGCAAAACACAATCAATGGATAGGTTAGTCATTTTTCCTTTGTGTCAAACTAAGTACCAACCCTACTAAAAGATCAACTGATTCTTGAAATACATGAGGATTAAAATATGTTAGACAGAGATACTAATGAGAACCACCATACACAGAGAAATATAAGGATGTTAACGTTTAATCCCACACAGCTCTGGTGAAATACAGAGTCAAACCACTAATTACACTGCTTCAATGAAGGGTAAACTTGCGTTAAATCTGTATTATCAGTGATGAATCAAGTTGACCCTCTACATAAGCAAAGAAAAACTCCTTTACTTTCTCTGTGAAGCTAACTGTTGCTCATACAGATTGAATCCATCTATTCCCCCTCCATTTCCCCTAGGTTACAGTAAATGTTTGACCCTTCAAGATCAACAATCACTTTCTCCACCAGTCAGCATTATGTATAACAAAGGTACTGATATTGTCAGGATCAGATCATATATGATCTGTATAAATGCAATGCACTGACAAAGTAATCATTGTAAATGTCACCCTGTGTGACCTTTAATCAGCAGCAGCTGAAAGAAGTCTCCAGTTCCAATCCCTCACCAATCCTTCTGACAGCAGAAAGCTATATGCGTAAAGCTTTCCCACTGATCTTTGTCTTCAGACAAAGGGAGATGAATTACTCTAGAGGGAAACAATAATGTGATATGTCATATAAATGTCAGATGTGAGCGGATAAAAGCAGCCAATCAGCTCACCTGCCGTGAATCCTGTAACTCACATTATGCCCTTTGTCACCTGGACGCATGAATACTGGCAAGTAGCTCAACAGTGCTACATCTTAGTAGTATATCAACCCTACAGGGTCAGGCCTGGTATGGTGCTTTAATATAGCCCTGACAAGTTACTCATGGCTGAGGGGGACTGCTCAATGTGTGGGGAGCAGCTCTGCATTAGATAAGTAACAGTTGGTGTGACCCGGGTACATTAACGCTGACCTGGATGCCATAGGGTCTGACTTCCCCCACACATTGACTTCTGTAGTGTTCTCTAGAGGTACTGTGCTTTCTGTTTTTCTTAACTATAGTTTTACCATTGTTTCTGTCCCACCACATGCCCTCCACATCCCACTCTTCTCACGTTTTCTACTTTGCCTTGTTCTCTCATGGTCATATCAGTGTTACCTTCACCTTTTCTACATGTCAATTGTTCCTTCCTCCCTGCTCCTTGTCTTCTCTTTCTATGTTTCTTCCTTTTCTTTATCCTACTTTATTCTGGCCCACTGGCCTTGTGTTATTTCCTTCTTGCATTAAGTCCCATGAAACTTTACAAACCTTACTCTGAGATCTGTATTCCCAGAAGAAGTCATCAATCCTTCAGAAAACACTGTACCTTTGGCAAAGCCTGCCTCATATTTCAGTCATGGCCCACGTCTCCTGAGGAGGTTTATCCTACTTCATACTTTTTGCATGTCATGTTCCCTGGCAGCGAAGGGGAGGAGGTTTTAGTTATGAATGAACTCATATTAGATCGTTGTATCTTTCTCAGCAACTTTCTTGTAACTTAAGACAAGATAGCAAGAGAGCCGCTGCCCTTGAGCAGAAACGTTGGTTCACTCGTAAACTCTGGAAGGAGTATTCTCAGTACATTATACTTAAACCGCTAGAGCAGTCCTCTACAGATGTATGACACTTAAACCTCTTGAGGATCTCCCCACACTGCAGCCTCAGGGTAGTAGTAGTAGTAGTATTAGGGGGTGAGCCTGGTGCACAATTGGGGATATGCCTGTACTTGGGGGTGCAAGGGTAATAGGAGGCTCAGCAGCAGGATGTGGCAAGAAAACTATGAGAGGGGTTTCCTACCAATCTACTTTAAACTACTGAAATGCTGTAAGAAATATCATAGGAGCAAAGGAACAATAGAATTCCCTTCATGAAGGTAGTACAGTAAAACTAGCTGCTGCATGAGTACAGCAGGAAGTGAGGAGAGTGGTCAGACAAAGCAAAGTAAATCTTAAATATAGATAATTTTCCATGAGAATCACAGCAACTGTCCGAGGACAAGAACTTTAGGAATCTAGAGTTGGCCGCAGGTGCAGGGAGCTGTTTTACAGATACATAAAACAAGATGAGATCAGGTCCACTTGTATGTCAAATATACCCAGCACCTGTACCATCACATTACTATAGGATGAGTTTTATCATAGTATTTTCTACACATGTGGACAATAATTTTTGCGCCTGATACAGGAGTTGCTTAGTTTGTTTTATTCACTCATTTCCTGATGCATTATGACAGAAATGAACAGAGAGAAGACAAATATAGATTCTTCAAGAAAAGATATAAAGATATATCCATTATAGAATATTACAACAAATGTGGATAATGAATCAATGATTTTCATAACGTCCTGTGTTTTTGAAAAGCTAGTGTAATAACACCACTGTCTGTACAGGGATATGGGGAACATAAATAAAGATCCTCAGACAGGAGATCAATATAGACAGCCATGGATTCAGTTTGAAATGGAAACCTGACACATCAGATCAGACTGTAGATATCAAGTTAGACAGCCACTAGTACCAGTGTTGGATAGATCTTCACATTGGTGTGGGCAGAATTGACTAATGCCAATATTTCAGTAGTCCTGTGATGGTGTATTCTGAATTCAGCAGAACTGTTAGATATAATTGATAGGTATTCAATATTCAAAGTCAATGAAGTTATCATTTCTAACATGAAACATTTCATATGTATATAAATGAATAAGATGATGAAACACAATTTCGAAAATCACTTACAAACTTTACACAGTAATTAATGATAATATAATTTGTTAAGCCTTTGCATGAGGATCTATACTACCAATCATCCATCCAACAATATACGGGAATTCCCTCCCAGGCACTATTCTGCAGCCCTGCCTTTTAACATGCAGCGCAGACTTTGTTTACATCCTTTTTGTTTGGCTCTGTTTTTTTGATGTTTGTCTAAACTGTTTGCCTTTGGAGATTGAGCGGCAAGGGAACATTTTTTTTAAAGTAATAAATCAACTTTATTCACCAGAAGTTTCTTGTCTTTTTACAGCGAAGTTTCCTTTCACGTTGTTTCATATCATTTCATGTGATGTCAACTACTACCGGGTAGCAATAAAGTATGGTTTTGTGTGTGGCCTTGGGATACTGCATTGGAGAAAGTTGATTAGCATGATAAATGGCAAGGCGGTATCTTAAACCTTTTTGGTTATAAGCGCTATGGGTGTGCTGTGTGGAATATCAGAGCAATGTCTTTCATCATTATTTGTTTTTCTTGCTTCTCTCTTTGCAAAATGAAGTTCAGCCTAATTAGCTTGTACTTTTGTAAGTTTCAAAGTCTAATACTGTCAATTTTCCTGTTTTCTCTTTATCCTGCTACTCACGATTAGTCGCTCATTTCATGTGACTACATAATCTGCTTGTATCTTCATCTGTCCTCTAGTGTGGGTTTTAAAAGGAGAGACACTCATGCTCACCTAGATGCCCTTATTTTGGAGCCACATTCAACATGGCTGACAATGAGTCATCACATGATCATCACATGGGTGTCTTGTGGTATCCGCCATATTGTCCTCCTTCAACACAGTGGGAGACCACAGTAGCCAGGCTCTGGTGCTAGCTTACAGAGACTCCCACTTTATTAGAAACCTGAGGTTGGCTGTAAATGTGTCAGAATGTCATCATCATCATCCTTTTAGCATATTTTCACACACGCCAAACTTGGGGTATGTGAAATATCCTGTGTTAACTGCATACCTTAGGGAAAAGACTCCTGCCAAAGCCTTTTTGATGCAATTGGGAGCCTGCCTAATTGGTAACTGTAGTGATTTGCATATGCTGCATTACACATGTCTGTTTGATAGAAAATTATAGTGATGTCTCTGCACTAAAAATGCACTTTTGATCTGAACATATAGTCTAAGAGGCAATGTACTGATCTAAGTCAATTATACATTCAACAAAAAAAGATGTACCTTACCTATGGAGAAAGACTGATTGCTCTAACAGCATGGATTATTGCATTCATCTCTAGTAAGGACACCCGTAGAGCCTTTATAAATCTCATTCAGTGAGACTAATTAATGACAACAAATAAAGTATTACAAATCAGGACAGTCAGATTAATCCATCACTCACACAAATTAATCATGACTTTTTTTCAGCAAGGTTGCCAAGGAAGTCCCTGCTGGCAACTAAACTACACATGTGTAGGGGTTTCATATGCGTACAACTCGAAAACAGGTTCCAAATTCGGTTTGAATGCAACAGGTTTTTATTCGATCACAGCCTCAAAAGTACACGAAGGTTTCTACTCGGTTCACTTGGTCTTTCAACCATTCGAAGACACACAGGATTCTATCGATAGTTCAAAGTCTTAGCAATACCGGACAGTCAAGCCCTGAGCCAGCATGGCTGGTGCAGGAGCCATAATGTGGGAGGGGTGTAGGTGCCCCTGTCAAAGCGAAGGTACGAAAGGTGTGGGTCAGAGCTCGTCCTGGGACGAACTCCCTGAGGTAGCCAACCTCGGCCTCTTATATACCCTGAGCGCGGACCAAGCAGTGTCGACGTGGCACTCCTCCGTAGCGCCGTCTGGAGTGCCCTGCCTGGCTCCGCTACCGGATAACCGAAAGGACATGGCTTAGGTGTTGCCACCTAGTGTCCGTTGGAGGCACTTACCGCTCTGACTCCACGGACCTTATATGTACACGTATTATTCGTGCCCCTACACATGGTATAAATGGCAGATATGTATATCATTATTCCCAAGATGTTATACGTGTACCATAGCCATAGGTTAATGACCTAGGCCTTACCTCTCAGACATCACTCAGTCCTATTATTATACTCCAATATAAAGTAAGGCTAGGATAGAGAAGACAATACTAAAACATTCATGAGGCAGAAATACAGTAAACCTTATTACATTGGGTGCCGAGGCTGGGGGCAGAATATAATACTGCTCTCTCTGTGGCTGCAGGCATGGCTGAAGGTCAGCATTTACTGAGGTAGGGGTAGGACAGGGTACAAAGGGGAGAAGGGAGGAGGAGGGAGGAGGGAGGTGGGGGGGGGAGGGAGTGGAGATGATACTGCTCCCTCTGTGGCTGCAGGCATGGCTGGAGGTAGGCATTTACTCAGGTAGGGCCGGAGTGGAGAGGGGGTACAGTAATTGTCTTCTGTAAGATCACAGGCCAAGGGCACAGCACAGAAAGGGAGCCATGATTGGGCATAGGAGGTCTCATAGAAGAATGTTATAAGGTTAGGCTGGAGAGGAGATGAGGAGAGTGTGTTGAAAGGCGGAGATAGGATACTCAATGGAAGACTCTGTGTTTGTCAGAGACAGTTAAAATATTCTTATACACTCCCCAGGCTGCTTGGAGGCATCATGACAACCTTCTGTGGATGATACACTTCCCAGGCTGCTTAGAGGCATCATGGCAACAGTCTTTGTAGTGAGTGACGATTTTTCAATAATTTATGCGTCATGTCCAGAGTTGTATGTCAGGCCTGTCGTCAACTCTGGTTTTACTCTGTTGGACAGCTCTCATAACTCCAGTGTAGTGGATACCTCGTCTGTCAGGGCCAGTTCTTGCAGTGGTGCATCATGTTGAGTATTCACGAATGTCTCAATCCTGGCATCTATGCCGCATGATGCATGAATACCATTGGGAGTAAGGCTGGTAGGGCTTCATAAATACCATTGTGACATTGCAGACAAGGCTGATAATAGGCATGAGCGGGTCAAAGAGTGTTAAAGAGGAGGCTCTCGGCATTGGTGTGTGACATGTGTGGACTGAACCACATGTGACTTGGGAATAATCAAAAATGGTAATCCTCGTCCCTAAATGGACTCTACACAGCATACCTCTCCTGGCTGTGTCTCATCCGTTTAACTAAGTTATGTGTTGGTTGGATGCAGAGATGAGGGGGAGCATCTAGGGAGGAGCATGTCAGGAAAGAACGCTTGTGGCATTAACTCACTGACCAATGTTATCTTTTAGCGTCGTTCATCCCTAAAGCGTCAATTGAGTTATGTGTTTGTTGGATGGAGAGATGAGGGGGAGCATGTAGGGAGGAACAGCTGTAGTAGAGACAAGTCAGGAAGGAACACAGGCATAAACATTAACTAAATCCATCATATTGGGCCCGTTTTAGCATGGTTCTCAAATAGTCATGAAGTCAAACCAGCGCAATGTTGAAGGGGCAGTGCTCATGTAGATTTGACACATTTTCATCTCTATGATAAGAGTTACTTATACTATACAGGTTATGAACATTGACATGTGTGAATCTTAATGAGGCATAATGGAGTTATTTACCACCTGTTACCACTTTCAGGCTGTTACCATTACAATGGGAGCAGGACCACTTTGGTGGCAGGGCTTGTTGGGTGAGGGAAATGTGAGGGAGGAGTAGCCCTTGCCTGCATGCCTGTCCCTAGTTATACTCCCATCTATTTACACAGCCTCACACAAACCGACCTTACATGACACACTGATGTTTACAATGTACAGGTGTGAGTAGTCATAATTAGGGATTGTAAGTATTGGGAAGAACTGGGAGAAACATGGATAGGTGTGGTTAGCACAGTTGGTCTGCAGATTTACAAGACGGTCATGTATTATTGCATCATGCTGTTGCTAGACTCTTAGATATGCTCCTTAAAGTCCAGCATGATGGATCATGCTCCACTTACTAGTGCTGCTTTGGTGCATCATAAAAACTGATTATGAAGCCTGAGACGTAAGTCTGTTAACTCACTTTCAGATGTATTCTAGAAGTCTTTTTCTACATGGAATATTAGTAGCAAGGTGCTATCTTGATTTCAGGATACACTATGCCAACAGCGTTAGGGAGCGGTCATTTTTTTAATGACAGGGGGGGTTATGGTGGATTGGGGGGACCAAAAAAATTGGACTCCTTCTTAGAGGAAAAGCCTTCCTGTTACCAAAGCTTAATTTCAACATGCTTAGTGGGGACCAAAAAGATGTTCGACCCCTCCCATGGGGGGGGGGGGGGACAAAAATAGATTCAACCAAGAATCCACTGACCGCCTTTAGTGTGGTTACTATCCTTCCTTGTGTTGTCACTGCCTCCTCTTAGCTGCAAGTTTATCATTACAAGAAATCAAGGTAGCAGCTATAGTCAGCACTTTGAGGGCCACTCATTGTTTTTTGCATCATTTTATTCTGCTGCTATAATGTTTGAATGGTGAGTAACTCGCTGTTGCTGCATTCAAGCTTCATGCCAACCACATTGGATTGATACAGCTAGCCCCAAAACCAGTGGGCACAGTATATTGAATCAATATTGATTTATGGTTTGTGATGTTGATTAAACATTGATTCAACGTTGACATTGACCTTTGTGCCAACTGGGAAGTGTGTCAGCTTGATGCATGAATACAGCCTTGGTGCCACATTTACACAGCAAAATACATAGACAGAGCTGCACGCCAAAGTGACCGAGTCAGTGGTTATGTCACGAGAGTTGCCTGTCCTATATTTCACACTGGCCGCAGGCCTAGTGAAATACAGGACAGGCAGCTCGAGTGACATAACCACTGACGAGGTCACTTTTGAGTGACGCTCTGTATTTATTTCAGGGTATCTCGATGTAAAATAGATGTATAGTCTATGTTTCTTTACTTCCACGATGTTTGCTTACTTCCGCGGTGTTTGTTTACGTCCGTCGGCGGCCATTTTGAATTCCGCACAGGTCACGTGACCCTCAGTAACGTAGCGACCCCATAGCGACCCCATAGTGACCCCCACATCCCTTATGAGCGTGCAATACGAGTAGAGCGTGCAATATGCCCGAGGGTTATTGCACGCTTTACTTGGATACGACCCTCCCATTGCTTTATCATTGATAGACCGTATTCACCATGAAATAATACATGGTCCTTAAAGTGTCACAATGTTATTGGATGAGATAAATCGGACATTTCAATTATACATAAAAATACAGAAGAGCTCCTGATAACTCTGTTCTGGCAGAGACAGAGGTGGTGGTGTTAAAACTGCTGCTAGTTAGAATCAAGAATGAAGCACCATAAAAGTATTCACACAACAGATTGAACACTGCGTCCCTCTCCTGCCCAGACTCATCCAGAATTCATGCCTTCTACTCACATCAATTTGATTTACTTTCACATTCTTCACCAGACTCCCCGAGCAAAGAAGAATGATGGCTCCCTCAGCTATTCTCCCCTCTCCCGCTACAATAACATGTGTTTTTGATAGCCACTAATGAATTCTGTTCATCCCATCTCCGCGACAAATACATCAAAACTCCATAGCAACATAAATGTTTCTATAGCGACCAGGAAGTGCTACCCTTCATCACAGATCAAAGGAAGCATGACTTCCCGTTTTGATTTAGGGCTGGTGGGACTAATTTACAATACAGAAGTATGTGGGTGATGCATGGGGAGTGGGAGGTTGTGGGGTACTATGGTGCAAGTAGTTTGTGTTGTTATCAGCATCCAACTAGATTCTACTACAGTTCCTGTATAAGAGAACACATCTGTACATGCGTCAAGCGATGACCATCTGCCTATTTCTGTACACGATCTAGTTATCAATGTCTCCCAGTCCAAAGCATGCAAAGTCTTCTTTCCAGTTTAAGCTCAGTTGTTTCCCAAATGCTATTCTCCATCAGGATTATACAACAATTTTCTTGCTCCTCTTACATTAGATTATTCACCAGTCATACAATACTCAGCTTTATCACATAGATTAAGCCCTTAAAACTAAACAACTGATTTAAGAGCTTCTGCAGATTATGCGTCCCAACCGCCCTGTACCAGCCCCGTTAACCTTTCAAGGATACTAAAAGTGGACATTTGTTGGCATGCTGAACCACTGCAGTCCCGGCGAGTAACTTGCTGATGCTGCATTGATGCATCATGCTGACCCTTTGGGAATGTCTCAACACCATAAGTTGGCATGATGCTTGAATGCAGCAATGGTGAGTTATTCTGCAGGGCTGCATTCATGCATCATGATGACTAAGGGCATGATACATAAAGGCATCATGCTGTCCTTAAAGGGTTAAGCCCTCCTTCCTATATGACATTATTAGTCAGGATTAATTTGTCACATCATCCTTATCTGACATGGAGATATGTTATCCCCAAATACCAGTTGTAGGTAGGATAAACCTTTTCCTGTCCATCAATACATCAGGCCTTCTTGTATTTTATAATGGCATATAGATGTGGAGTCAGGTGGATAGCATAATTGCAAGCAGCTAATATATACATGATTTTCCTTCATAAGACCAATCCCAAATAAATCATTGGGAGAAAAACAGTAATGTCCCTCATAGTATTTGTATTTATAGAAGTGTAGGGGTTTCATATGCGTACAACACGAACACAGGTTCCAAATTCGGTTTGAATGCAACAGGTCTTTATTCGATCACAGCCTCAAAAGTACACGAAGGTTTCTCACTCGGTTCACTTGGTCTTTCAACCATTCGAAGACACACAGGATTCTATCGATAGTTCGAAGCATTAGCGATACCGGACAGTTAAGCTCTGTGCCAGCATGGCTGGTGCAGAGTCCATAACGTGGGAGGGGTGTAGGTGCCCCTGTCAAAGCGAAGGTACGAAAGGTGCGGGTCAGAGCTCGTCCTAGGACTAACTGGTGAGGTAGCCAACCTCGGCCTCTTATATACCCTGAGCGCGGACCAAGCAGTGTCGACGTGGCACTCCTCCGTAGCGCCGTCTGGAGTGCCCTGCCTGGCTCCGCTACCGGATAACCGAAAGGACATGGCTCAGGTGTTGCCACCTAGTGTCCGTTGGAGGCACTTACCGCTCTGACTCCACGGACCTTATATGTACACGTATTATTCGTGCCCCTACATCACCCCCACCAGATTATAACTAGGGTCGAAATACATCTGATATAATATAATATACTCGAATATGGGAGAAAAATATCAGTGTACATGATGACAATACCGGGGTACATTTGAAGGTACGATATACGTTTTTACACTTACATGTAGAAAGTACAAATATAGATTTTAGATTTTACCTGTTACACAAACAACACTTACATCTCTATGTACAAAACAGGGATCTTATAGATCCAACACTATAACAACAGGATAGATACGTGAGTATCCATCTTTAATAAAGATATGAATATATACGAATATATGTTCTTTACTACTTCTAACTATAGTGATCACAGTTTTGTATGGTTTTTGTTGAGATATAATAATGGTTACTACATTAATCATTTTAAGGTAAGTTGAGATTGCACAATATGTGACTTTTTTAGGACGGAATGACACAGAAGTAATGGCTCGAAAATATTTAAATGGGCGAACCGTCCCTGGAGAGGTAATTACGTGAACTATTGGAATTATGTAAAAATACTTGGAACCAACATAGTTGTGACATTAACTCTTATAACCAAGGAATGTAGTAATATTAGCCTCCATGTGAGGCAACCGATATATACCTTTATATCTTTAACAATAGATATACTTTCGAAATCCGAATACCAGTTGTTATGTCCAAAAAGAAAATTTTTGGAGATAAAGGTAGGTATCGAACATTATGTACAGTTTTGGTTCGAATCATAGTATGTAGTATCAGTTATACTACCTAAAGTATGAACACCCTTTTTTTTTTTTTTTCTTTTTTTTTTTTTTTTTTTTTTTTTTTAGACAACGAAGACATTTCTTGACAATTATGCATTTTCCACCCGGCTTATGTTTACCTTCGAATCATGACCTTAATCATGGATGTTTTATAATAACAACACAATTATTACAGTATCATCGAAGCATCATATGCACAAGTCATCAATCACACAATCGAACAGCCGAACACCCAAGTTAGCTTATAAGTCCTTCAATACGCTCTGGAGTTCTTCGAGTGACCCACTCCATTGGGTGAGTCCTATACCGAATACCCGAATGAACTTAACGTTCAGGGCCTTCAGAGTTTTGGCCTGATCGTCAAGAGTATCTTCTGCAGCTTTCTGCAGACAACGAGCTGTTGAGAGTTCTTTCTTCGATTGTGCCAGCTGCTTGGTGAGTTCGATCACCTTATCTGGCTCCGATTGTTCGTCAATACGTTGCTGCTCGAAGATCTTCCTCAGCCTCTCGACCTCCTTGCCCTGCATAGTGATGGCATAGTCGGTTGATGCTCTCGCCACACCGGCTGCATATCGTTGCATGCCAGCCAGGTGTTCCTGCAACCATCGTTCGTATAGTTCTTTATGCACCACCGCATCCGGAGCCTTTGGAGGCTCGAAGTAGTCCTTCGGAATCTGTATCTGGGGCCGAATGTTTTCACCACTGATCATCAGATCATACCACCGGTTTGGATCCACTGCTGGTTCCTCACGAACTCTGGGCTTATAGGGCACAGTAGCAGTAGTAGTAGTGGTGGTGAGTAGGGTGGCTGCAACAGTTGCTGCCTTCCCTCCTCCAGCAGTTGTCGTTGGTGTGGTGGTGACTGGGTTCGAAGTGGTCACTGGAACCGGGTCCACCACAGGCTCAGCTTTTATGGATGTCGAATCCGCACTAGTAGCAGGGGTTTTACGCCCCACTGACTTTGTAGAACTGTCAGCCCTTGGTTTCACCTTGTCTTCTGCCCGAGGAGTGAGGTTGGTGGTCGTCACCACCAAGTCCTTTTTCCCAGGCAGCACAAAGTGATCCGAATCCGCCATCTCCACGTCCCGTGAGTCCGGTTGGCGGATGGCATCCATCACAGAGATGCCCGTAGGGAGATTCTTGTACGGATCCTTCTCAGTTTGTACCTCCGGACCAGGGAAGTCCATTGAAGGGTACTCGGCCTTACTGGCCAAGTTACCAGGAGTCAGAGGACGAAGGGTTTGCAGCTGGGAGCGACCCTTGGGGGCTGAGAAGTCCGGACCATAGTCAGGACGCAAGTCCTTCAGTGGAGACCGGTGCTCGATCGTTGTCGCGCGCCCTCGTGCTGCAGTTGGAGCTCTTGGAGCTGGAACCTCCGACTTGACCTTTTTGCAGTCAGGTTCGGAAGTCGCTGGACTCCTGTTCTCACTTCGTTTCCCTGGAAGGGGGTTGGCCGCTCTCCAGTCGTACAATTGCTGGTACAAGGTGTCGTTCAGGTCCAGTCGACCACGTCGATCAGTACGCTGGAAGACAGCTGACTGTTTCGAATTCCGGGTTAATTGGACCTTTCCGAATTGGAAGGTCTCAATCGTAATGGTTTCGAATTTGACTTTGTCCAGGCCTGCCACCAGGGATGCATGGAGATCTCCAACGTTCTTTCTGGCCAACATCATGGCTTGGCCATGACATTGTATCAGGTGCTCGATCATTCGGCCTCTTCTAGGGGTCCACATTCCCGAACACTTTTTGTTTGATTTGCCGATATCAGCGCAGACATACATCGCATGGTGGTGCATGTGCTTCTCCACGAGATGTCGCATGAATCGAAGACGAGTAGGCATGGGGCGGTTCTCGCGTGCGAAGTAGACGCGGCAGGAATCGAATGGGCAGTCCTCCCTTACCCCTTCTTTGTACCGGGCCATCGCCCAACGTATTTTGGGACGGCCCTCATGGTTGTAGTAAGTCTCAGGGAACTGTTTTCGATCCAGCAGCCGACCGAACCAGTTTTCTGTCCATGACCAGGAACTGGGTGAGCCCATATTGGATCTCATCCATTCTTCGTCATCAGACAATCCTTCATGGTCCGGTTCTTTGGGACACGAATACATATCCCTCGATCGTTTGCAGTGTTCCATGCACTCGGGCCTAAATTTCTTGAAGCCCCCACTGGCATTGCGCCAAATCATGTCCTCCACCCGAGAACTTGGGACGTCTGCCGAGGCACCTGCCCCTGCAGCTGGAGCTGGAGGGGGCGACGAAACCACTGGTGGTGTGTTCGATTGCCCTGACTCGGAGGACGTAGACGGAGATGCAGGTACCTTGACCTGCACTGGAGTTTTAGTCGGAGTTGCTGGAGGGGTCGAATGCGTCTGGGTGGGTGCCCTAGGAGGCGTCGAAGGTGTAGAGGCCGTACTGGATACTACGTCCACCAACCTCACGATTGGGGACATATTAATCGCAGTAGTTTGGGGAGGCGAAGGATGGGGTACACATGGCTGTCGTGCCTCATTCTTCTTTGCCTTCCGTTTCTGGCTCTTTGGAAGTTCGAAGGGGACGTCCTCCAGATCCGAAGCGTCGGATACGGACCGTCCTTTTTGTTGCGGATTGGGGTTCTTACGGGACTGGGCTCGAGTCATTGGCGTTCTGGGGGCAGTTTGCATAGCCTCCAGAGTTAGCCGTAACTGTTTATTGGCTGCCCTGAGTTCATCGGATTCTCTAACCACCTGAGCATAACGGGCTTCTTGCTCAACTGATCCTGAGGTATCCGAATGGATCTCCCGCGGAGCCAACTCCACGCTAGCTGAATCTTCTTCGAATGGGACTGGTAAAGGTCCCGGAGCTTTCGGAAGGGATTCGGATGGGGACTCAGTAGTCCCGGTGGTCGTAGTTGGTTCTTCGAATGACGTTGACACCGACTTGGAAGTACTCGAAGAGCATTCGGACTTGACTGGGGCAGGTTCGGACACCTCGGACTTAGGCGGAGTATTGGGAGGAGTACTGCCATTAGAAGTTTTACGACTACCTTTGGTCTTGGAGAATTTCTTTTTCTTCCCCTTCGTACTGGTCGTGCTCCCATCACTTGAGGGCACTGCTTCCTCCCTAGCTTTGGCTTGTTGGAGATGCCGAAAGTTCGTACCACACTCTAACAGAATGTCACTGAAGACTCCGTTCTTAAAAGCTCCTCGAATCGCCCCTCCGTAACTGTCTAACCAGGTGGGATCGTAACGATAGAAGCCCTCCTCTCCCAGCCTGTCCAACATCATCGACATTAGTGTGGGATGTAGTTTCAGCGAGGAATCGAATGGCATGGATAGGCAATTTCTGGCTTACCTCTTCCAACTCTGGCATCTCGTCCTCCTCCTCATCACCTGCTGCGTTCAGCCGGGTTGACGTCGAATTGTCTATGTCTTTCGAAGCAACACGTTTCGGGACATTGCGCTACGGCAACGGCCCTAGGTTGACTGTAGCCGGGGGTGGCATGGTCATGCTGTCCCGATCAGCCGTCGAATAGGAGCCGATCCCCGCTACACGAACGGTAACCGCACTCCCGGTGGATTCAGAGGCGGATTCATAATCCGACTCACGAGCGTTGTCGAATTGGCCATCGTCCATCCCGAACAGATCTATCTCGTCGGACTGGAGGCCCTCACCGGGGGTGTACTGCTCCTCCATTGCAGTCGAATGTTTTCAGCGAAAACGAAGTTTAATGATCGAAGATTTGCGGAGTACGAAGCTCCGCGTGTCCTAATGACACTAGGAGTGGGAACTAACCAGGTTGGCGCGTCTTATGATGTGGTTCTGGAGACTTTTGGTCGACTACAAGTCCCTTCTTCCTCCTCCTTTGCCCTGCAGCGTCCGTGCGTCTTCTTGGCACTGATCCAATATGGCGACCGCCCTTCTTGTCTCGTGATGCCACGCCCGCCGCGGGAGCGAAGGTCAACCAATCAGCGTTCACGCTTCACCGGATAGCCCTTTTCCGACGGATAACCCGGCGGGAGACGCTCGCGTTTCCCGCCACTAATCGAACGGGTAGCTCACCGGAGTGTAATCCTTATTGAGTCAGTTCCACAGAACCAGGGGTACCGCTAATCATGAATTCTTCAGGAGTGTAGGCAAATGTCATTACGGGTAACATAAGAATACCCGCCGGATAAATCCGTCTGCCACCCTCGGGGACGTTCATGATCAACACCCGCCCTAGTTCCGCTCACTCGACAGCAATTAGGTCTGTACTACCATCATGGAATCGAAACTTCTTGTTGTGTATACAAATTAGGTCACAGCAGTCTCCGGATTATGCCGTGGACTGCGTCTTAACCCCACCTTGGGTTCTTTAGACCTGGTCGTCCGGGAAGATTCGACAGGATGTCCAGTAGTCAATTGGACAGCCCTCCTCCCCTTCAGACCTTCATTTGCCGAGACTTTTTTTCCGCACTTTTTATCCTTCTTGCTAGAAGCTCGAATTGGTAAATTTTTTTTAGGCCTACCCCGGCCCCGCTTTAATTTACCAATACCAGGAGGCATAGGTTTTTTCTCATCTGAGGGTATCACTAGTTTCCTAGGTCTACCAGGACCACGTCGTTCCGGGGTGGTCGCTCTCCACTCAGTGTTATCTGACTTCGAATGCTCCCCTGGCTTCAAATGCGCTGAAGCATCACCCTGCCACCGGCGTAGGCGAGCTACATTGGATTTATACAGGCGTCCCAACAAGGATTTGATCACCACCGTGGATTCAGAAACAATCCGAACCACAGTAAAGGGACCATCCCAGTTGGGTGACAACTTTAGCTGTTGTAGGGGGTCGTGTAGCCTAACTACTTCATCCCCCACTTGAAAGGACCTAAGTTTCAAACCTACGTCATAGCCCACTTTTTGCCATGAAGCAGATTTGCTTAGTTCACATCGAACCATCTCGTATGGGGACTTGAATTGATCCCTCAATGCCTCCACGAACATCACCTGACAGGGTGTTCCAGCGTTTATCCCAGCTACGCCAAACACCAAGTCAGCAGGCATAATCAAATCCTCTCCGAATACCAACAAATTGGGGGAACAACCGGTGGAAGCATGCACCGTACTATTATAAGCATGTACCACAAACTCGCATTGCTCGTCCCAATCATCCATCTGACTGTTGACCAGAGGCTTCAGGACTTGTATCAAGGTTCTGTTGAACCTTTCTACTTGACCATCAGACTGAGGCCGGTACGGATTCGTTCTTGTTTTGCATATAGCAAGGCTATGGCACATTGCTGCCCATAACTCAGATTCGAATTCTCTGCCTTGATCACTATGCAACATCAAGGGTACGCCTAGATGAAGCACCCAACCCTTTACGAATGCACGAGCACATGTATGAGCCTTGTGATCTTTCAGAGGAAACACTCTAGTATACTTCGAATAGTAGTCGGAGATCACCATCATGCACGTGTTTCCATCAGGAGTGGTTTTTAGGCCACTAATGATATCAACCGCTATGCGTGCAAATCTAACTCCCCAGAGCTCTTGAGTTAGTGGCAACTTCCCCAGGCCTTCACCTGGTTTGCTCAGACAACAATCTGGACAAGTAGAGATCCACCTAAGCAGATCTTTACTCATGCCAGGCCAGTAATACCTTCTGGAGAGTCGCGCAAGGGAGCGCTTCTTTCCAAAATGTCCACTGGTCTGATGTCCATGTACGAAATACATGATATCCCTTCGCATAGCTGTGGGTATCACGATTTGTCGAATTTTGGCCTTGTACGGTGTTATCTTCCACCTACATAAGATACCGTCAACAACAGTTAGCTCAGACCATTGAGCAAGTAGCTGTCTCATTTCCCGGTTCTCAATCGAAATGGTTGGTCTTTGTGGTTGGGCACCACTGGAGACCTGTTCTATTAGTCTCGAAATGACAGCATCACCCTTCTGGAATTGCCTGATGGTTTCGGTGGACCATTCCATTGCTTTAGAATGTCCTACATCATACGGCATTCGAACTCCAGCTATTACAGCATTATGGGCTCCACAATCATCGCAATCCATTCTAGAACATTTCCGTATGGGTCTTCTCGAAAGGGCGTCAGCATTGATATGCTTGCTCCCTGCTCTGTGTTGGATTTGGCTATTTTCCAACCCGAACTCGGACAAGTGGGTCAGCCATCGACCGATCATTCCTTCTGCTTCCTTAAAGTTCAACAGCCACCTTAAGGACGAGTGATCTGTCCGTAAAGTAAAGTCACCTCCCCAAAGGAAGTGCTTAAACTTCTTCGTATACACCACTACCGCCAACAATTCGCGCTTAGTGGTACAGTAATTCCTCTGGGCCTTATTGAGGGTATTACTAGCGAAAGCCAGTGGCACTTCTATCCCCTCTTGCATCTGGGATAGAGCAGCACCTATACTGTCATTACTGGCGTCTGTGTCCAGTATGAAATGTCCATCAGCTGTTGGATATTTCAAAACTGGGGTGGTTCGAAATAGGTTCTTCACGGCTTCGAATGCTAGATCTTGTTCCGGACCCCATGGAAAAGGCTCCTTCCTTCTACCCGGAGTCCAGTGAGCTAGAGCCTGCATAGGCTGAGCTATTCTGGCATACCCCGGTAGGAAGTCTCTGTAGTAGCTACAGAAGCCCAGAAAGGACCGTATGTCTTTAGGTCCCTCTGGCTTTTCCCATTCCGATACAACATCTAGTTTCTCAGGATCCGCCTTAACCCCCTCAGTGGATATTATCCGACCGAGATAGTTAATAGAAGTCCTAAACAGGTGACACTTCCTTGGTTTCAATTTCAAACCATGGGTTATCAACCTCTCGAAAATTTTGACTAAAGTAGCCAGGCACGATTCGAAGGTCTTCCCGAAGACAATTACGTCGTCCAGGTACACCAAACACTCCTTCCATAACAGGTCACTCAACAGAGATTCCATCATGGCTTCGAATGTTGCAGGGGCGTTACACAATCCGAACGGCATCACATTGTACTGGAAAAGACCGACATGGCTCGAAAATGCTGTTTTTTCCTGATCCTCTTCCTTCATTCCAACTTGCCAGTATCCGGATTGCAAATCCAGCGTACAGAACCATTGGTTTCCGCCCAGGGAATCAATAGTCTCGTCTATACGGGGGAGAGGATAGGAGTTTTTCTTAGTACAACCATTCAATTTTCGATAATCTATGCAGAAGCGAATTGTGCCGTCTTTCTTAGTCACCATCTGAACAGGACTGGACCAGGGGCTAGTGCTGGGAACAATCACCCCTAACCTCAGCTGATCAGCGATTTCCTTCTCGGCCATCAATTTCTTCTTCAAAGGTAGGCGTCTATAAGGGATTTTGAAAGGTACAGCGTCCTCTGTAGTGATGGAATGTAGCACCTTGTCAGTTCGCCCCAAACCAGTGGGCTCCCCGAAGGCTGCATCATATTCCACCAATACCCGTCTCAACTGATCTTTCTGGTCCCCCGTCACCAAGCTCGAATCGTCCACCAACTTTTGGAGTTCCGGACGTAAATCGGACATCCCCTCAAGGTTCGGTTGGGTATCTTCTGAGAGTATACTGGTGCTTGCCTGTGCAACGATCACCTGCCCCACGGGAGTACCTTTCATCAGATAACGGACTTCACCACCAGGATTCGAAATAGGAATTAGATTCCTACTGCCACTGCCTACGAAAGTATCTGCACTCTCGAGTCCAATTGATGCAAGTCTCACCACATCGGGTTCAACCACCGCCATCTGGTCTCGGAAGATACTGTCACTCGAAAACAGGACATCACATGTCTGTCCTGGGGGTATCTTAACCGTCTGTACCACCGAGGCTACAGAAGATACCTTTCTCAACACGCATTGTACGGCCACCCTATATGGATGTTCTATCTTTAACATCCCCCTACAAGGTTCCAACATTGCACCGTACAACGCAGCGAAATCTAATCCGATGATGCCATCATCACTCAGATCAGCAATAGTAGGGGACAGGAGGTAATCCTGCCCACCTATATTGATTTCGAAAAATGCTTTACCAAACGTCTGCATGCAGCTACCGTCGGCCGAATGAGCTGTTACCCTCGTTGTGAAGTTATCTGGCTCATCGACTACAAGGTCATAGAACCTCTTCGAGATCATGGAGTGACTAGCTCCAGTATCCACTAGAAATTCTGCAGACCTTCCCCTCACTGCTACAGTCAAATACCACCTCTTCCCATCCAATGGTGATGGGTTGACGGTGAAACGTTCGAAATCCTTAGTGACACCAAGATCTACTCCCCGTCGTTTCAAGTGCTTCAAACAGGGGTGATCCGGGGACAATCGGGCACTGCTGACTACTTCCAGCTCCTGTATCCAATTCGCCGCTTCCCCAGTACTTCCTCCTCGGACGTCTACTATTCTGGGTTCATTGGACATACTTAGAAGGGACTGATCAGGCCCCTCCTCTAAGTTTCCAATCTCTACTGCACCTCGGACTTCATCGCTTGCACCGCTGGCGATATGTTGGCTTTCTTTCTCCTTAGGGGTTACTACCTTGCCATCCAGAGCAACCCCGTCTAGTTTTCCGTTTTCTTCTCTTCAGGCTTGGGTACCGGCTTTTCAGCTGGGCATTCTGCAGCAAAGTGTCCCAGGACCTGACACCTGTAACACTTCCTAGTGGTCTTGTCCACTCTCGGCTTCGAATTCCTCCCTGTTGATTGCTGGTTTCCAGACATCAAGTCAGTCAACCTTAACAGAAGTTCTTCCATAGAACTGGGAGTTGAGGAAGTAGTTGAAGGTGCGCTTGTAACTCCTGGGGTCACAGGTGGTGTTTTCCTGTCGGCCTTCGGATAGCGCTTCAAATTCGAATTGGAATAAGATTTGCCGCTGTTCTTTTGAGCAACTGCGCCAATCTCCTCCTCCCTTCCAGAATCACCTTCCTCTGTATCAGAGGCTGGTGGGTCTTGCACCACACTGGAAGTTCTCGAAAGTACTCTCGAAGATAGCAGATGCCGTTTCCTGTCATAGTCTTCTATGGCCATGAACAAATCAGTGAGAGAAGTTCCAGCTTTCCAACTATCACATGCAGCGGTCCGTTCATCAGAATCCCTTAATCCCTCAATGAATTGCGAGAACAAATCATCTAGGAACTGTGGGTCATCTAACTGCCATCTTGGTCTAGCTCTTTGCAAGAGAGATTGCAATTCTAGACCGAACACACGGTGCGACTCGTTTGGCTTTTGAGTCCGCTTCCGGAACAATCGAAGCGGGTCTTCATTACCCACATTACCTATCAGATAACTGGCACATTCCACCAATTGGGTAAACGATCCGGCACCATGCATCGTTCTCCATCTCGAAACCGCTAGCTTGCCTGGGCCATTTCTCAATGCCCGTAAAAGTTCGTCCAACGATTCCTCTTCTGACCATCGATTATACCTCATATCGTCCATGAAGTCTGCGAACCAGTCCTGCCATGGCTGTCTTCCTGTGAACGGACTCGGAGTGCTGGCAGTGCGTCTAGCAGCGTTGTGGTTGTCCCTGTGCAACAGAAACGACTGCTCGATGCTCCAGTCGACGATATCGGCATTATCAGCTTGTCTGCTAACACAGTCCACTCCCATCTCAGCAATGCAGGGGTTCGTGTCGTAAATCAATTTCATCCCAGGGGACATCGATTCGCGGCGAGATACTCGTCTACCAGCATGTGTAGGAGATCTCCCTGGCCTCCTTGAGGGACCACTCGAACGTTCATTCGGATCAGATCTCGAAGATCTCTCATTCGAACTCGTACGGCTCGGTCTCTCTCGAGAGCTGGAACGACTGGGAGAGTTCGAATGGTCGTCATCATACGACGTTGGGCGTTGGTCACGCCGCGAAGATCTTCCATCCGGATCCCCTGTATCAATGGTCACTCGTTTTGGTCTCCCTCCGGTTGAGGTAGAGGCACTACCCCCACCAGTTGATGAGTTGTATATGCCACCACTGACATGATCGAACCCTGAACGGCTACCTCGAGTTGCCTCTTCATCTCGTTTCTTCTGTAAATCTTCCACCTCCCTGATCAGACGATCCTTTTCGTCCATCATCGCCTTAGTAGCTTCTCGGATCGTATCATGGAGCTCGTCCGAATCATGTATGGTCTTATCCTGACGTTGTTCTAGAGATTCAGTACGTCGCCGCAAGACATTCTGTTGATGAGCGAACTGGTTTTCCATATGTTCCAGTTCTGCCTTCGTTGTGTCTAAGCGGTTCTGTTTCTCCATCGTTGCCCCTTCTAGATCTTCATTCTTGTTCCGAAGCTGTACCAACCGATGACTCAAAGCTTCAAACTCTTCATTCATCCTGTCCATCTCTGCGATCCTTGCTCCTTCGAACCGATTCTTCTCCTCCTCGAAATGACGACGTGTCACTTCCTGTCGCTGGTGTCGTTCAGCATGCAGTATGCTCATGCCTTGTGTTGGCATAGGAGCAATGTGTCTCTTCGAACCACCAGTTTCAAACAAAGAATCATCTAGGTTTGACCCCAGATCTTTTCGAATAGAATCAGGATTGCCTCTCCTTGGTTCTGGTGTAGAACTCGAACGGTTTGGCCCATAATGTTTCTCAAGGGCTGCTACCACCTCCGGATCTGGACTCGAAATAGGATGAAGGGACGCTCCACCCTTTGCCTGTTCAGCCATGTTAACCCACTGACTGTGCTATTCTGTGTTTCACCCGAACTGGTCACGGCACCAATGTAGGGGTTTCATATGCGTACAACACGAACACAGGTTCCAAATTCGGTTTGAATGCAACAGGTCTTTATTCGATCACAGCCTCAAAAGTACACGAAGGTTTCTCACCCGGTTCACTTGGTCTTTCAACCATTCGAAGACACACAGGATTCTATTGATAGTTCGAAGCATAAGCGATACCGGACAGTTAAGCTCTGTGCCAGCATGGCTGGTGCAGAGTCCATAACGTGGGAGGGGTGTAGGTGCCCCTGTCAAAGCGAAGGTACGAAAGGTGCGGGTCAGAGCTCGTCCTAGGACTAACTGGTGAGGTAGCCAACCTCGGCCTCTTATATACCCTGAGCGCGGACCAAGCAGTGTCGACGTGGCACTCCTCCGTAGCGCCGTCTGGAGTGCCCTGCCTGGCTCCGCTACCGGATAACCGAAAGGACATGGCTCAGGTGTTGCCACCTAGTGTCCGTTGGAGGCACTTACCGCTCTGACTCCACGGACCTTATATGTACACGTATTATTCGTGCCCCTACAGAAGCATGACAAAATACTATACTATGACAGTGCATTTCTTATCATGTGTTGCCCATGTGCCTTAGGAATATAGGAAATGAGATGTGGATGAGTAGCATAATCTGTTTGGAATCTTCCTAGGAAAAAAAAATTGTCTCTATGAAGAAGTCTAAGACTTAAAAACCGGCTTTCACCAGCAATCTGATTAATTAGTTTTGCAAGCTGACTAAATTCTCCTGGATGCATAGTCAGTTTATGAGAATTAAAACACAACAACATATCAAAAACACAAGAAGATATGGCGGCATAAGGCAAAGACAAGGACTGTGTGAGCTCCCTGATTTTCTTGGATAAACCTTTGTTAAACTTCTGAACTACAGCGGTTTTATTCGAACTATATAAAATCTCTTCCTTTAATGTAACAGATTTTCTCCCAGTGGATGCTACTCCTGAGGAGGTAATAATTGCTGTTGACCTAAGCGGGCAGCAGGTATTCTAAAGTCAGTTACTGAGATAAAAACAACTATGGCTACCGCCCAGACAACTGCAACCAAGACAAGCACCTTAAGGGAATAGGTAAAGACCCATACAGGTGACATCAAATGTAGGACTTCTACTTTGACAATGACTAAAGAAAGTATCCAACAGCAGGGCAAGAGTTTTAACATGTATACTACAGTTACCAAAATCAAACCCACTCTGTAGAGTATTCCGTTTATTATACTGAATAAAGTACAGAGGCCGCGGGCCCGGATTATGTAGTATCCAGTTCACCTAGATGGTATTAGGTGTAATATAATTATCTTCTTATCTTTATGTAAAGTCATAGGTAAGGCGCTCGTCTATGCCTTCCCAATAAATTGGGTAGGCATAGAGGAGCCGCCACCACCTTAATGGTGTGTGGCGTAGAAAAAGACAAAAAATTTCTTAGCTTATTGATGTAAAGTCATGTAAAGCAACAACATATGCATGTGCAGATAAGGCCTAAACCAGTCTGGACCATTTAGGATGGATATTGGAGGGGGACGGGAGAAAAATATTTAAAGTTTATAGGGGGAGGGTAGAAGGAAAAAATTGGGGGGGGGGGTGTTTTGAGGGGAAAAAGGGGGGCATAGCAAAGGGGCCTGGGGGAGAGATAGAGTAAATTGGAGGGCGAGTGAGATAGGATTAGTAGGGAGAAGTTCTCCAGGTTAGTGAGAGGGTTTTGGGAGGGGAATAAAAGGGGGGAGGGGGGGTATGAGACATGTGGATATTTGATTGAGATAATAATAACATTTTTATGTATATGTGAGGGGGGTGTTGTGTTTCAACTGTGGCTTAGTACGATTTGTCAATGTTGGTGGTGTGGCTAATATGCAAGGTTTTACAGTAGAATGTCACACTATATTCACACTCAAAGTCACATTCACACCTATTCACACCCTGCCCACCACCTGCCCTCAGCAAGGTGCCCCTTGATCCCCAAGTAGCCCTATCATTACGCTTCCACTGCCTTTGTACAGGGACCTTGAGTCCTGATCAGTGCCTTTAGACGGCAGGGCAGGCATTCTCCCAGCAGTCTTAAATAAGACTCTGCCACAACATAGGGTATCAGGACCCCCCAGACATTTACCCCCCCCTTCGACATCTACCCCCTGCCATGTACCCCCTTGGACTATAGGTCCTAGGTCTATATATATATAAAATAGTTCAATTTCTTTAAATATATGAACCGATTCATAGTAAGACATGTTTATTACAAAAGCATGGCGTAGGTAAGTTTTTACGGTAATTCACCACCTGTTGGTAGAGACATAAGTAGTGCTTGCACAAACAGAATGCAGAATCTGCTGGGAGATTGTAGTGGAGGCTAGCTGGTAGAATCTGTTGGAGAGTGCAGTGGAGGCTAGCTGGCAGAATCTGCTTGGAGATTGCAGTGGAGGCTAGCTGGCAGAATCTGCTTGGAGATTGCAGTGGAGGCTAGTTGGCAGGGACGGGGGGGGGGTTACATCATGAAGACTTCAGACCTTACAAAGACCCTTGTCATGCAATATAATTTCTTTGTACTTTTGCCCTGAGATCTAAATTCAGAGGATTCACTTTTCTACTTCTCACTCCTCTATAGCTCAATGAACTCGCATCAGACACACTATTTCTTCGTCTTTGTGTGAAGGTTTGTCCATGACCTGTTCAACAACCAGGTAAGGGTCCTGGTGGAACTTTATTCTGCAAGTCTCTAAGTTGTGTCAGCAGTCTGGTTCCTCGATGGAGTACTAGTAGAGCATACCGACACGAAGGGAAAAACTGAGCGACAGCTCAAGGCATGACATAGCAACAAAAATGTTTCACCCTTCAGGCAATACAGCATTATTTTAGTCTCCCTCTTATGTGACTGGAATCTCTAAAACTCAGGGAAGAATAATTTGATAATGCTAGACATATGCTAAAATATGATATTTGTTGTCATGATGCACAAATGCAGCCCAGCAAGTAACTTGCCAGGGCTGCATTGGTGCATCATGCTGACCCTATGGGAGTGTTTCAACCCCTCTGTCATCATGATGCTTGAATGCAGCCCTAGTGACTTACTTGGCAGGGCTGCATTCATGCATTTTGTGCCCACTGGCGGTGTTTGGCACTCACAGTATCCCATTGGACACAAAATATAGTTCTACAGTGAATAAATAATGAATTTACATTGAATTGACATTGACAACCAGTTACTAATGTTGATTCAATGTTCTGTGCCCACAATATTCAATCCTCACAAACTAAGACATGATCAGGATCACCTGGCCCTCACAAACCAGGTTCTATACCCTTAGGGACAACCTGCAGTGATGCTTAACCATGGCATAGTTACCAGCCCCTGCACCCACAGCTACCTGTAACTCCACAGGTCATAAATCAGCTTTAGACATCAGCATCTCCTGGCAGCAGAATCACTATAAGCCACCCTCAGTGCAGTCCTCTTTGAACCCAGGGCTTTCTGGGCCCACCCACCGCTGCCACTCTCTGAGTGTTGCCTCACTGCTCTTTATTTCCTTTTGTATCTGTCCCAGCTAACAAAAAAAATGTTATTTTACGTCAAAATAACGTTTTGAATTTTACATAACGTTATGTCATACTAAAGAGCCTCAGAAAAACGTTGTCATTTAACATTATAAAACGTAATAAAATGGTGTATTACGTTATTTGTTTACTGGGGTGTCCCTTATGTCTCTATGATATGTCTGGATGGGGTGGAAAATCTCATATTGTAAGCTGAAGGTAATTAAAGTAACTAATTATCAATTGGTTAAGACAGTTGTGTCCTTTTATTTTTCCCATCCCAATCTAAGTGAATTCTCTCCATTCCACGTTATGAATTAATCTTATATTCTCTCCTTCTCATATCCATTTCTGAGTTGGAGCAGAGCCAAGGTAAATGGTATTAAATGAGTGCCTCTGCCACAGGCTAAACACACCCCTCGATCACTGCATCCTCCCAGGAAGCCACAACTCTGATCTCCTGATATTGATTGGTTAGCAGCTTCCTGCCACGGACCAATCAAAAAGCCTGTACTATATCAAGTTGACATCCAACATGGCCGATAGAAGGCCTCTTGTGTCCCTGTGAAAATCCCTCTGCAGATTTGTATACATTCTGTGTCAGCGCATGGGATCACAGCCCAGGAGTAATGGTGTTGGTCATGTTGGACTGTGGGGTGAGAAAAGCTTTTTATATCAGCTCAAAGAGAAAAGAGCATATAAATAAGGTGCAGAAGGATCTAATGGATCTAGACGGGAAACTTGGATCAATATTTGTATGAGTCAGGGACTGCTTATAAACAAATGTAGAGATCTCAATCAGTAGAGCTCAGTATTCAACTGCTGTATCTTACAATGTATACAGCATTAGATGCAATTAAAACTGTGTTAGAGTAAATGTTGAATTGCTAGATCAGATCCAATAAATGTAAGTTCAGTTGAGCATTGCCACAACTCAAGATATAAAAAAAGCTGTACTAGCTAATAGTGAAATAGGCTTAACCATTTAAGAACAGCATGGTTCCTTACTGCAGCATACCCTTGGTCATCATGATGTATGAATGCAGCCCTGGCTAGTAACTTGCCAGTGCCAACCCTATCCGGTTAAGACACTCCCAAAGGGTCAGCATGATGCACCAATGCAGCATAGGCGAGTTACTCGCCTCTGAGGCTGCATTTGTGCATGATGACGACAAATGTCAGCTTTTAGCAACATCCTTCCTTAAGGCATTGATAAAATCAAATCTCTATTAGAAGATGAGAGGCAGAGATGCTGAAGCTGAGAGGATTGGGAAGTGTGTGGTGTGGGGGTAAAGGTGATGACACAGCAATAGCAGAGGGCACACGCCTCTTCTCGGGATCAAAGCAGGGGATACATCTCTTTCTGTGGGTCTTTCTTAATCTGTTTTTAGCGAATACTGCCATTAAGGTATATCTGCTGCCTGCCTGCTTGTCTGCTTGTCTGCATGTCTGCCTACCTGTTTGTCTGTCTGTCGGCTTGTCTGCTTGTCTGCTTGTCTGCCTAGCCATTCAGTCCCCATCCCTGACTACCTGCCTGGCAGGCTGCTAGCCTCCCTGCCTGCCTCCCTCCCTCCTTGCCCGCATGATTGCTTCCCTCCCTGCCTCCCTCCCTGCCTCCCTCCTGGCCTCCCCCCTGCCTCCCTCCCTCATTCCCTGTCCCTCCCTCCCTCCAGCCATCCCTGCTGCCCCCCTCCCTCTTCCCTCCTTCCCTCCTTCCCTCCTTCCCTCCCTCTCTCTCTCTCTCTCTCTCTCTCTCTCTCTCTCTCCCTCCCACTTCCATCTCTCTCTCTCTCTCTCTCTGACTGATATTGGCGGTAGTGGTGAGATATGGACATCCACAGGAGAGTTAATTACAAATAGACTGATATTGGCGGTAGTGGTGAGATATGGCCATCCACAGGAGAGCTAATTACCTATGCAGACCTCCAGCTACATCTCTGTCTGCTCCAGCAGAGACGGCAGTCTTCAAGACCAGATGGACTCCTGTTATTTTCTCACATCTCTTCAGCAATCTTCACTGGCTTACATATAAGGCAGCTTCATAGCAATCTGTGTTTGAAGTGGACTGCCAATATTTGCTAGTAGCCACAGTGGCTGCTTCAAGACCAGATTGACTGCTGGTATTTTGTTACCTCTCTGCAGCGATCTTTACTGGTATAGGGGCAAGTATTACGGTACCATAATATACTGGGTTCTGCTGGACGTTGTACTGCAAACCCTTCAGGCTGACAACAGGTGGTGGCACCTGTCCCGGTCTTGGGGTGTGGACAGAGGTCGCACCAGCCTTCCAGTCTGTGTGTGCGCATGCGGGCTGGCTGCCAATACATGTTGATGTCTGGCAGGACCTGCCAGTTAGTGTTAGCTTATTCACAACTCTCACTGCGACCACTTAGGCAGCAAACCGTGCAGATTCACCTGATATTGGGTCTGGACTCTAAGGAATACTGAAGTGAAGCTTGACTAAAGACCACTTTATTGCAACCTGTACACTGTAATCAAACTGTTGTAGACCTTATTCTTTCATATTGTATAGTATTAGTTAAATATTATCGGGAAGCAAGTAGGTTCATTACACTGGCCTTTATGTGAGTCGGTCGTATTGCAGTCTGTGTATGAAGGAGACTGCCAATATTTGCAAGTAGCCAACGTTTGTCTTCAAGACCAGGTCGGCTCCTGTCTTATCTATGTTTCTTCCCAAATGCCTGGACTACAGGAACTCTTCTATAGAAGAAGGACTGAAACATTGCTACTTTCCTGCTCTCTCATGCCAATCACACAAAGTGACACAATACATAGTTCTCAATATCATCTTCAATTTCCACCACAGATACATAGCTGATATGGATGTTACCTGTAAAATATCTTCATATATTCTCTCGAATAGGCTCAAATTGATTTAAAGTTGAATACTTAGTTATTTTAAAAGCATGACGCGGCTAAGTTTCCAAGGTGTTTGACCGCCTTTTGGCAGAGAGAGAAGTTGTCCCTGTGGGAAGCGGATGGAAGCAAGGCAAGAGAGATTAGGCCATGTGTTAGACTCATTGCAGTCTGTGCATCAAGGGGATTGCCAATATTTGCAAGTCATGATGGAACATATTATACAGTTTAGTAGCAGCAGTGGCTGCCATAGTAAGTGTCACCATGCTGAGGCATGCAGAATAGCTGAGGTGTCTAGATGCTACAAAGTGTCCCACCCATTAGAGAAGGGAGGATTCTTGAACCTGTACGGATACCAGTGCTGCATTCAAGCATCATGTAGACCCTACAGAGTCGAGACACCCGGGAAAGGTTGGCATACTGCAGCACCTGTGAGTTACTCATTGGGGCTGCATGGGTGCATCAAGACTACACAAGTCATCTTTGAGTGACATGCCCGATTAAAATCCCAGAATGACCAGTCGGGTTGATACATGACTGTCCTAAAACGCCCCCAACACTTTCGCTGTGCGTGTGCTTTTATCCCTGAGATGTTTGCATCCGGGACCGGGGTCGCTGGGGCATCCCAAAAATAGCACCAATTGGGGCGGCTCCTACACAATGAGGTGATGAGGACATCACCGCAGGGGTAGAGGGTTTTAGGTGGACAGGCTTTGGTTGGCTTTGGAAGAGGAGTCCCTCATGCATCAACCCAAGTCTGCTGCGAGTGTGCAAGGACTAGAAACTGCAGCAGCCATTTTGTAGGGGATTCTGTAGGGGTCGTTCCACGAAGCAATGCAACAAGACAACACCGCAGGGGGAGAGGGTATTAGGTGGACAGGCTTTGGTTGGCTTTGGACGAGGAGTCCCTCATGCATCAACCCAAGTCTGCTGTTGGTGTGCATGGACTAGAAACTGCAGCAGCCATTTTGTAGGGGATTCTGTAGGGGTCGTTCCACGGAGCAATGCAACAAGAAAGGGTAACTTTTCAGAAAGGTTGTTGATGAAGTTGAATGATAAATACATAAATATAACCTAGAAATTCTGCATTCTAATTTAAGCTTTTTGAAAGATAATCGTCCTGAAAATCCCCTGATGTGAGATTTTCCATTGTAGTGTAGCCATTACAGAAAATAACATGAGTAGTCTGCTAAAAACCAAAAGAACTTCATGGTAAAAACTGCAAACCTCTTTGGTCTATAGCTATCTTTTTTTTTTTTGGTATGAGAAAGTATAAATATACTATCCCGTTTATTTATACTGCATAGGAAAAGAACTTACACAGCTCGATGAGTATTCCTGCACAGTCAACTTATGAGCAAAGCTACACAATTTCACATGTTATAAAAGTATATTATGAATGTTATACGACGCAACCTGCATTTACATATACTTCACATGTAAAACTCAGTTATTGTAATAACATCACATATATATATATATATAACAATAGGTATCAATATTCAATAAATGCCTAGACTTCTATACCTCATATTTCGATTCCCAATCCCAAATATGTATGGTTGGATAGTTGGGGCGGGCACCCCGTGTACTCGCTTGATTTTAATATAGTTGTCGAGCTGACTTATAATTCATTTTCTCTTTATACAATTTAAGTGAAAGTAGCATATTTCAATCAATCATAATACAGTTAATATACACAGTTGTATTGACGTAAATAATTATCACAGTTTGATAGGTTATTGACTAATACATAACCATGTTGGGAGACAAAGATTTGGGGGGATGTGGGGAGGGTATGATGAAATTAAAACATGTAGTTAGTGCTGCCTAACCATTTCTTCCTATTCAGTTTGAATTCTTCATAATCCTCTATAGCTCGAACATGTACGCTCAGGTTATTCCATAACATGGCACCTCTATATAAAACACTCTTCTCACTCGTTTCATTTTTGGGTTTGATTGAAATGAACAGTAATGCATCATGGGCTCTTGTTCTAACATTTCTATTGTTAACTATTTCCGCGTTTGCCTTTTGCTTAAACATAAAATTACATAAGTGCATAATCCTACGAGGTTGAAGCTTAGATATCTTAGCCTCTTGGTGGGTTGCTATAGTGGGGTATAAGTAGTCTAAACCCAAACACCTTCTTAGGGATTTGTTTTGAACAATTTGTAGTTTGTCCAGTATTGATTTGTTTGCAACATCATATAGAATGTCACCATAGTCGGCATGTGGGAGGACCATCGTCTTATAAATATTCAGCATTGTGACATTATCTAATATATCTCTAAGCCTAGCAGTTAAATATGACTTGTAGATCAGTTTCTTGAAGGCTATCTCAGCTTGCATGTTGAAATTTAGCACCTGGTCTAGCATTATACAGAGGTATTTAACGCTCAAACATCTTTCAAGTTGAGTACCTGCTAGCGTCAATTTGTGATTAACAATTTCTTTTAATTTACTCCTTAGGCCAAAAATGATATAATTAGTTTTTTTGGTGTTTAAAGTAAGCTTATTTTTCTGGAACCATTTATTTAGTAGCAGTAGGTCCTCCTCCATCTGGGTAGTCATACGCGCTAAATTACTACCGGTAACAGTAACGACTGTGTCATCTGCATACAAAAAGGACCCGCAATTTTTTAGCACATTTTTTAGGTCGTTGATGTATACTAAAAATAGGGTAGGGCCTAGTATACTTCCTTGGGGCACTCCACACAGTACTTCACCTTCCCTAGAATTTTTCCCATTTGCATATGTTTCCTGTTTGAAAGATAGTCTTTTAACCAATTTAGTAAATTTCCACCCACACCCAATTTTCGCAATTTTTCTATTAAAATTAAGTGATTTACGGTATCAAAAGCTTTTTTCAGATCGATTAGTGTTGAAAGTGTATATTCCCTATTATTTAAACCTTTATATATAGTGTCAGTAAAGTAGGCTACCGTTTCTATAGTAGAGTGACCCTGTCTAAAACCTCCTTGATTTACGTCAAGCAACTCGTTAGATTCTAGATATTCCATTAACCTCTTATTAACAACCTTCTCCAGTAGCTTTCCTATAACAGGGAGCAGTGTTACAGGTCTGAGGTTTGCCACGTCTGTTTTATCACCCTCTTTTTGTAGTGGAATGACAGTGCCTAATTTCCATGCTTGCGGAACCACAGCCTCAGTCAATGAACAATTAAACAAATTTACAATAGTAACCGGTATTGCAGACAAGCAATCCTTCAATGCCCTTGACGACACTCCATCAATGCTTGAGGATTTATTGGTATCAATATCCTTCACCAATGCCGCAACCTCTTCAACATCAGTTTCAATGTTACCAATCCCCATGGGTTGAGTCTCACCGTCATATGACCAGACCTCGTCATAATCCCTCGCCAGATTTGGACCAATATGTATAAAGTAATTGTTAATAAAGTCTGGAGTGTCTATGAAAGAGATGGGTATGTCCTGAACTTTATCCCTTAGATTTAGATTTAAATTTTTTTTTTCCCCTCAGCAAGCCATTAATAATTTTCCAGAATTTTTTACTATCATTTTTTTTTTCTTCCAAAGCGTCCCGAATGAATTTTGATTTTGCTTTTTTTAATGCTCTATTTGTTGAATTTCTAAGGCGTTTAGCTATATCCCAATCCTTTATTGATTTAGTGCGTTTGGCTTTGGTCAGGGCGATGTCTTTATCATGAATCATCTCTAGATGGTGATCGGTAACCCAGGGTGACCTTGCCTTGTTGACCTTAAATTTTCTCATAGGGCACATTTTATCCAATTCTCTTGTTAACAACCTAATGATAAACTCCCACCGCAGGCTTACATTTTCACAGTCATCATACGGACCCCAATCGGCATTTTGAATACATCTTTTAAATAGCTCAGCATCATACTTCCTATATGTGCGTCCCTCAAATTGAACACGTTCATGCATGAAATATTGATCAATAAAGGATATCCCCACTAGGATATGGTCACTGATATTCCAGTCCCTGGTAACAAGCTCATACTTTTTCATGGTATTTGTTATGACCCAATCAATACATGTTGCCGATTCATCGGTGCTTCTAGTTGGAACGTCTATTATTTGCTTCATGCCTAACAGATTAATACAGATTTTCATTAATTTAGTTGACACTTTGTTTACATTGAGGTAATCAAAATTAAAATCCCCCATAATGATTACATCTTTGCGCCTTAGCTTAGCCTTTGACACATTGGCATTAAATACTTCAATAAATGAGGCTTTATTGCCATCTGGTGGCCTATACAGGTTGATGACCACTACATTTTTTTTCCCGTTTCTGACAATTTCTGTCAACAGCATTTCAATGTCGTTAGAGCTAACATTTAAATGTTTGTAGTTTTCAGTAGAATAGGAAAAATCATTTCTCACATAAATTCCTACCCCCCCCCTTTTGGCTCCCATCTGGTTTAGTCCAAGTCCTGTCCAGTCTCTCAAAGTTGTAACCTGGAATGTCTACGGTGTGAGATGGATTGAAGTCTTCTAGCCATGTTTCAGAAATACCCAATACAACATCCTGAACATTACTCATGTGAACCCGTAGAGTCTCTTTCTTCGATTTGAGACTTCTTGTATTTAAGTGACTTAGAGTAAATATATTTTTGCTACTTTTTACATAGTCATTATTTACAGCAGTAATGATTATAGTGTGTGCCCTTTAATATCCAACACATACAACAGAATATACATACATTCAAGTTTAGTAGGTATGGGTAACTAGTACCACCTACTTGGAGATTTCTCCCCATTGAGGAAATAGTGACTCCTATTTACGGACTAAAGAAGGTACTTTATCGTCCTCATACACTTCACTCAATATCATTTTCAAGAAATAATATCCCTTTAATCATTAGGGTTTTGATTATAATGTGCTTTATAATTTCTGTAAGGCACAGCGGTGGGGGTAACAACCTTTGACTTAATATGAATTAATACACTCGAGTACCGGTAAGACCAATGCAAATGCAAATACTTGGCGCGGCTCCGCTCGCTGTCGCCACCTGGCGTTACATACCAGAACTATTCTTCTCGACTTACAGTGGTCTGTTTTTAGATGCGTATGATTACAAGTTCTAACATGTGGGACTGATTGTAAGGATTACATCTAGATAACAAAATATTAACAGATAAATTAAACAGATATGCTCTAAATTAAATTGATTTAGTTATACAACATTCTCAGGCCTTCTAGGCTATATCTCAGTACTTAGAGCGCTTTCATTTTTTCCCTTAGCTGCATCAGAATTTCACCCATTTTATTTTCTTTGACACTTTGAGGAGTAATCTTATCTACATTGGCCATTGTGAACCCGCAGCCCCACCCTTTTTCATTTGTACATTCGTATATGGTTCCCACAGTGGCAATGAGCATGTCTCCAAGTCTGTTTGATTGCATGAATTTCATCTCCACTGCTTCAGCCATAAGTTCATTTTTCTTGACGTGTGCGTCTGCTTTGGTGATCTTGATGCTGTGAGAAGTCTTTTTGGCCTCGTACCCATCTATGCTGACTAGAATTTTCTGTGCTGCGTCTTTATCCTCGTTGTATCTGGCGAACATAAACCAAAATAGCTGCTCTGAAGAGTGACATGTAATGTCTTCAAACACGATCTCACAAGGGTACATATTACTTAAATACGCATGATGTGACTGATAGGCTGTTCCATGGTCAAATTCGATCACCTTGGCTTCAACTAATGATATGCCTACAGGTAAGTCTTTTATGTCCCGGTAGTAGTACACCTTGCCTTTGGAGTCTTCCAGTTTGTTGCCCTTCAACTTCAGGTCTGTGTTGTTATACCTCGCTAGTGCAGCCAAGCACCGTAGGTCTTTTCTTTCTTCTTGTTGTTCAGGTGTCAGGTCGTCTGAGACGAAGATGTCTTTCCATTTGTTGTGATGCCTCATCTGATTCACTTTTTGGAACAGCTTGATCTTATCTTCCATCTCTCTAAATTTAATTAGAATGTTTCTGGGGGTAGTGGCTGCTGGTCTCCTTTTCCCAATCCTGAATGCACTCTCTAGAAGGATTTTCGTGCCCGCTGCCACTGCGCCTATGTCTACCATAAGGTCGTGCAGAATTTTCCTGGGGGTCTCTCCTCCAGCCTCTGGATACCCTTCAATGATGATGTTTTTTCTTTTCCTTCCTTCATCTATTTGTCTGAGCCTAACTGAGTCCTTCTCGCACTTGTGCTTGAGCCTAATATTTTCTACCATAAGTTGTTTACGCTCGGATGATCCGGTGGCTATTTCAGCTTCTGCAGTGTCAAGGCGCTCTGACAGCGCTAGAATGTTGTCCGTGACAGTGGTCATATGGCTCTCTACCTTCTCAATATGAGTGTTCATAACCCCTGCATTTGTAGTAATTTTGATATCTAAGTTGTCGAATTTCTCTACCATCTTCTGATTGGACTCAGTCATCTCTTGCATTGTTTTTAATAACTGCGCTGATACGTCGTCACCGATGTTTACGTTTGGCCTGCTGTCTTGTATAGGGGTCACTGCGCCACTCTCTTTTGACAACGATTGAGATTTGACGCGGCCGCTACTGCGTACACCTCCTCTACGGGAATCGTTCGACATGGGATTATTTGTACAGAGAAGTCTACTAACTTTACCTTCTATATGTACTTGAACCCTTTATATAGGTTCCTACCTAATGTCGATACGTTGTGTAATTGAGAAGTCTCTTAATTTGGCGATATCGTCCTCCTCCGTTCACGTAAGCATTCGGTGTCGGCCATGTTGATTCTCCTAATGATGATGCTCAAATGAGCTTAAGGAGCAAATGAATTTCAAAAGTGATAAATAATCTCTTTTATTTTTTGGTATTTTTGTGAATTCCTGCACTGGTGACAAGTCTGCTAACCACTCCACTACCACCCTTGATTAGCTTTAAGAGGATTACCTAGTAGTGACAGTTGTCTTTACAGGACCAGGTACCATGAGGACCCTTACCTAGCTGTGGCAGGAGTCTGTACAGGACTAGGTACCACCAGGACCCTTACCTAGCTGTGACAGGAGTCGGTACAGGACTAGGTACCACCAGGACCCTTACCTAGTTGTGGCTGGAGTCTGTACAGGACTAAGTACCACCAGGACCCTCACCTAGTTGTGGCGGGAGTCTGTACAGGACTAGGTACCACCAGGACCCTCACCTAGCTGTGACAGGAGTCTGTACAGGACTAGGTACCACCAGGACCCTTACCTAGTTGTGGCAGGAGTCTGTGCAGGACCAGGTACCACCAGGACCCTTACCTAGTTGTTGCAGAAGTCTGGGCAGGACTAGGTACCACCAGGACCCTCACCTAGTTGTTGCAGGAGTCTGTACAGGACTAGGTACCACCAGGACCCTTACCTAGTTGTGGCAGGGATCTGTACAGGACTAGGTACCACCAGGACCCTCACCAAGTTGTTGCAGGAGTCTGTACAGGACTAGGTACCACCAGGACCCTTACCTAGCTTTGGCAGGAGTCTGTACAGGACTAGGTACCACCAGGACCCTCACCTAGCTGTGACAGGAGTCTGTACAGGACTAGGTACCACCAGGACCCTCACCTAGTTGTGGCAGGAGTTTATACAGGACTAGATACCACCAGGACCCTCACCTAGTTGTTGCAGGAGTCTGGGTAGGACTAGGTACCACCAGGACCCTACCTGGTTGTGGCAGGGATCTGTACAGGACTAGGTACCACCAGTACCCTCACCTAGTTATGACAGGAGTCTGTACAGGACTAGGTACCACTAGGACCCTCACCTAGTTTTTGCAGGAGTCTTGGTAGGACTAGGTACCACCAGGACCCTCACCTAGTTATGACAGGAGTCTGTACAGGACTAGGTACCACCAGGACCCTCACCTAGTTGTTGCAGGAGTCTGTACAGGACTAGGTACCAACAGGACCCTTACCTAGTTGTGGCAAGAGTTGTGGCAGGATTTAGTCGTAGGCTGGTGCCTAGGCTGTGTAATTGCACGCCTCATTGATTCTAATTCCATGCCCTATTGCTTCCATACTTCCATAAAAGTAACTTAAGCTCAGCAGTTTCCGCAGCCAAACAGGAACAAAATGCCTGCCGCTCCATCTCCCATCCAACATCACAAGCCAAAACGCCTCCTTTTTATTTCTGGGAATGTTTGCTTTCATCAGTTGGCAATGATTGGTTTCCTTATTCACCATTTCCCATTTAGATAAGGATTCCTGTGTCTGGTCTGTGTGGGAGAAGGCCTGTGTGGGGGGGGGGGGGGGGGGGTACTCTGCTATAGGAGGAGTTAGATTTGAACATTGCACCTGATAATAGAACAGGGGGGGGGGGGGGGCAAACAAACGCCACATGAGTGAGATTGATACACACATAGGATTGAATTATCACAAAAATAGACATATCTCTCTAAATGAGATTGTCTTATGCACGTCCCATGTATCATTATAGTGAAGCCTGAAAATTATAAGGGCCCATTTAGAATACATCAAAATACAGTAAGGGGTAATGGTACTATCATGGTAAAACTACCCAACCATGTGGCAGCCTGTGTTTGCAGCTCAGTCCAGGCCCTGTGACGTAGCAGCAGAGGAAACTCTAACCCCTGCTATACCCACTCCCCATAGATCCCCTGTTTAAACACAATGAACTCAATACCACAAGGGAATTCCTTCTAAGTTGAGTTATAAACGTTGCATCTCTAGGTATTTCTACTGTAAGATATAAATCATGAGAAATATATTTTGCGTGTATGGACATTTATAGTAATCCTTATACCCAAATGCCATCACACAAAGGAGTATTGGTGTCAAAATGTGATCTTTGCTGGGGATCTAAAAGCATATTTCTCAAATCATATTTCAGAACTTATATTCCCTACACAACACTCTGGGAAATACACACAGCCTTATTCTAAACATTTCTGTCAGAATATAAACAATGCTGGGGCACACTGCAGACTACCTCGCCCTACCCACTCGGCTACATCTCACATTGCCATGAACACCTGACAAAAAAACATACTAACAGAGATATCAACGTTAACATGACAAGTGCTGCAGTCAAGCATCATGCTGAGCCTCTGGAGGTGTATCAACCCTGTATGGGATGCATCAGTGCAGCCATGGCGGCTGCATGGATGCATCATGATGACAAAGGTCATAGCACATTTAAGCACTCTGCTGCCCTTAAAGGGTTACAGGGTGTGGATGATATGGCATAGTTTATCACTTAGGGAAGTTCACTACTACTCCCCTCCCCAGCCCCAACACTACAGGTGCACGTCTCAGTTTGACATGGGATACCTTTGTTGAGAAGTGGTGGGGAGATGCTTGTTTTATCACTTAAGGACACCTCCCCTTCTCCCTGGCTCCTCCCGGCTCCGCCCCCCTCCCCCCGCCTCCCCCCTCCTCTCATCTCTTGCCCTCCCCTCCACTCCCTTCCCCTCTCCCCTCCTCCCCTGTCCTCTCCTCCCCTCTCCTCTTCTCCTCCCCTCTCCTCTCTACTCCCTAACCTAACCATGGGTGTATACCCGGAGGGCTGTCCTGTAGTCATGTGATATCTTTGTTGTACAAGTGGACTGTCTTAGGGCGGCTTGTGACATCTTTGTTGAAAGGTGAGGCTGGGGGCCATCTTTGTTTTATCACTTAGGTACCCAGCAGCGTGTCAGGGTGTCACCCCCTACACAGGAGATCATCTATTAGCCCTTAGTCTCTACTGGCTGTCCCAGGTAAGTCATAGGGAATGGGTCAGGTATGACCAAGTACTATTTAAGACTTAGGCAAGGCAACATGATATGACAAATGCCTTACTCAAAATTACTTAGCCACTCACTGAATTGGAGAAGACTAAAATAGGTTAGTAAGTACTGACCAACCTGACATTATCAACTAATCTAGGTTGGTTGTATAGGCACCAAAAAAAAGTACCATAAATTCTCACGTATGAGTCTGACTTGTGTACACAAGCGAGAATTTAAAGTAACTTAGTTAGGCACTATAGTGACTAAGATTGGTCTCATAGGGAGCCAAAGATTATCAGTGTAGGTGGCACTGCCTCCTCTCCCTGTCTAAAAAACACTTTACGTTAAAACTGTGCATGTCTTTGAAGTAATCTGATCGTACCCTTTCTCTCCTTCTCCCTGCAGTAATACACAGTAGATGCTTTTATGGTTTAAAAAATGGGAAACCTGTGATATACCAGACATTAATTGCTAATTGGGGGGGGGGGGTGGTGGTGCTGTTGATGAAGTGCCAGAAGTGAGGCCAGGTTTATAACTGGAGATCAAGTCACATGATGAGTTGTCAGCATGCTACAAAGTGGCCACACACATCCTCATACAGTTTGTCTCCCCAGACGTTTCTCTCCTCCTCCTCTCTCTATTCACCAACCACTTCACATCTACTAAACATGTGTCTGTGTTTGAAGTGATCAGATTGTGCCATCAATGGTAGGTACACTGTTGTGGTAGACCCGGGATGCACGTGGTAACTGGAAACTAACCCTTTCTTTGGCTTATAAGTTAGGGGTCATTTTTTAACAACAGGGGTGGGGTTGGTGGATTTTCCCATGCTGCAATTTTTTTTCTGGTACTCCCTCAAGACATGTCAACTTTTTAGTCCCCCCCCCAGTTGAACTAATGTAATGTGCAGGCTTTTTTGACGGAAAAGTGGAGAAATCCGCCCCCCCCAGAGGGGTCCAAGGTCCCCGCCCCCATTGATAGTTTATTACCACTCCCTAAGTCTGTTGTGGAGGTGCCTTGTTCTGCCACTGAGGCTCATCTTCCCCTGCAGATCCTGAGGTTGGGGTCACCAACTCTGAGCTCCTTTAAAACCAAGTCACTGGAAAAACATTTTTCTTTCAAGAAATCAGATTATGGGTCAGAACAAAGGGTGATGATCCAATTTCAACCAAAACAGGTGGTATCTAATTTCAGCTCAGAATAAATGTGTACTATAAAAGACAAATTCATATCAAAGGGACACATTAATGAAAAGGTTAGCGATGCTTTAACCTGTAGGGATGGATGTCCCTAAAAAATGCTTCTGTTGAGTACTTCACCAGTGCTGCATTGAAGCATCATGCCTATGGGGTTCAGACACATTTCTGAAGGGTCGGCCTGATGCACCACTGGCAAGTTGCTAGCTGGGGCTGCATTGGTGGATCATTTAGTAAAATCAGTCCTTAAAGGGTTAAAGGGCTCAAGCACCAATCTGTACATACAGAGTTAACTCTAACCATCAACACATGCCCCTTTTTGACACCATGTGCCTCAACAAAAGGCAGCACTGGGGGGTTTGGGGGTGTGCCCCTGTTAACACCAACTTGGAGGTTTATAGAAGTGGTGCGGCATTGTGAGAGGTCTCATAACATAATACCACTGACTTCCCTTGATGGTTCACTTTGGGCGTTGTATATATCATATATATTTCTGATTTATCTATGTTGAAATGAGACCAAATTGCTTCAATTGCTCACATTTTTCTCTTTCCAACGACATGCTACATGACTATACACATCAAGTATATTCCTTCCAAATAAGTAGTATAGTATGTATCGGAACGGGACTATGGTTAACTACTGTCTATTACTCAATCGATATGCAGCCAATCAGAGGCCGCCATTTGGTCACGTGACCCGTTGCCATGGTAACGTGACCTACTTAGGACTCTCAGCCAATCAGAAGCCAGCATTCTGGGTGACCTACTGACCTACTTAGAAGCTCTCAGCCAATCAGAGGCCGGCATTCTGGTAACCATGGTAACGTGACCTACTTACGTCACGTGACCTACTTAGGCTCAGCCAATCAGAAGCCGGCATTCTGGTAACTAGGGTAACGTGACCTACTTAGGGTTTGTTTGTAAACAACACCACGTGGCTCTCTTGTTTGCAAACAACACCACGTGACACGTGACTGTTTGTAAACAAACAAACAAAAAAGTACTGTGACTTATATATAGAAATAAAAACACAACAAGATAATTTCTTTTTTTTCATTTTATTCTTTATTTTCATTTCAATCAAAAAAACACACAAGTTTATGCTTTTTTAGCTTGCTTCTTCGATTTGCAACAACCCAACAGGCCGCAAAGTCTCACGCCGCCCTCACTCGCACCACACCCCGGACAGCCTCTCTCCAATACACATTGCACGCAATGAGGTCCACAGGTGTCAGCAGAAGTGTCTTGTAGTTGAACGCGGTTTCTTTGCCACTTGAACGGAGCAGAGCGTTCCACGAAAGACAAGAACTCCACACTCAGCGGCGGTAAGCCGAAGGAATAAAAGTAGTACACTTCACCCGTGCTCGACACGTAAAACGCCACCCAATGCTGACCTGGTAAATGTTGTCTTCAGTTCATGTGGTAGTCGGTGATGGGATGTCGATCTCTGGTCAGCTCGACGACGTTGTCGTACACCAAGTAGAGTAGCACCGTTGTTGTCGCTTGTAGCGCCGAGCGGAAACTGACTTCCACCCTCAGCTGACCCGCTCTTATAAGGTTCACGCGACACCCGTTGTGCGATCTGTCTGGGGTTAAATCGAGGGGGAACACCGTGTAACCGTTCAGGAATTGATCAGTAGTATAGTATGTATCGGAACGGGACTATAGTTAAGTACTGTTTATTACTCAATCGACCTGCAGCCAATCAGAGGCCTCCATTTGGTCACGTGACCGGAAGTGACCTACTTAGGGGATTAGTGGTGAGGTCACGTGACCTAGTTAGCCAATCAGAGGCCGCCATTTGGTCACGTGACCGGAAGTGAGGTCATATGACCTACTTATGGACCGGAAGTGACGTCATATGACCTACTTAGGGGACCGGAAGTGACCTACTTTAGGATCACGTGACCGGAAGTGACCTGATGAGTCACGTGACCGGAAGTGACGTCACATGACCTAATGGCCAACCGGAAGTGAGTGACCTGATTGAGGATCACGTGACCGGAAGTGACCTGATTGATCACGTGACCGGAAGAAGAAGAAGAAGAAGTGACGTCACGCGACTTAATGAAGAGATGAGCGTCTTTAAGGGGTCACGCGCTTTAAAATGTGATATCTTTTTTTTTGGAGGAGGAGGAGGAGGAGGAGGAGGAGGAGGAGGAGGCGAGTCTCTTATTTTTTTCGGTAAACTAATAAAAAACACTACGATATAAGTTTGTTTTTTTTTTTCATTTTTTATTGTTTTACGAGCGACTTGAAGTGACTTATTGAACTAGGTAGAAGCGTTCTTTAGAGTGTATAAAGGGGGGGGGGAGGGGAGGGGAGGGGAGGGAAGGGGAGGGGGGCCCCTTTAAGATGCATGGGGAGGGGGGCGCTTTTAGGATGCATGGGGCGAGTGGTGGGGGGGGGGGAGGGGGGGAGGGGGGAGGGGGGCACTCTAGGGGGGTGGGGGGGCACTCTAAGGGGCGTTTGTCTCTTTTAAGAAAAAAAGAAAGGAAAAAGATTTCAATCGAGAGACACGCTTCTTCCTCTCGAGAGGAAGAAGCGTGTCTCTTCGTTTTTTTTTGTTTATCACGTGCTTCGATGAGGCGATCAGCTGCGACTGGAGGAAGTGACACTTTAAGAGGGCGCGCGTCTTAATTGTTATGATATTTTTTTTTTTACTTACTAATAAAGAAGACGTATGAAAATAAAACACAACAATTCACATGTCCGTCGTTCTCGTTGTTTCTTGCTTGATAAAGTCAAGTAATATCGCGATGCCGAGGTCAAACTTTCCCATGTCCTCAGTCAACACTCGAAGGAGTTCAAAAGGTGTACCGCCGGCACCGTCAGCTTCATCTTGCCACATTTTCAACACTCGGAAGGCCCACTCAGCGGGACTTCCTCCGTATTCGCATTCTTCAGCGATCTTATCTAACCTCTCAGGCGACAATTTTAAATGGTCCCCCACCTCTTTCCACCTGCTACCTAGACGTCTGCCGAGGGTGCCCAAGTGCTTATGCATCGCGCGCGAGTCGGGGTTTTCGAAATCCAACCCCTGTCTGTGGAGAAGGGACATCCACTGAGCCAACAGTTCCACGCGTCTAATGCGGGTGAAGACGCGACCGAGCTCTCCCCATCTATGACGATGCGGGGTTTCACCCCACCAGACTCGGAACATCGCCGTACACAGCTCCTCCGGTGTCTTGACACTGCGCTCTACTAGAGCATCCATACGGGCGGCGGTAACTTTTAAGCTACTGCCCAACTCTCTCCAACAGCCGCTCAACTCTTTACCTAGTTGACGAAGCAAGGCGTCGCTATAGGCTAACCGCCGCTGTCCTACCTCTCTGTTCTCCCCATCGGTCTGCCTCGCGCGTCTCACGTCGTCAAGCTGCATTAACTTTTTTTCAGGTGGACAAGGCGGTGAAGGCGAGCTTGAAAGTGATATAGCTTGAGCCATCTGGTCTTGTCTTGGCGGTGGCGGCGGCGGCGGCGGCGGCGGTGGCGGCGGCGGCGGCGGCGGCGGCGGTGGTGGCGGCGGTGGTGGTAGTAGACGTTACTGTGGTCAGAGGCGATATGGTTTTTTTCCAACAGAAATCAGAGCTTTTTATACAGAGGGAGTTTAATCCCATTTCCAACAGCACTCCAGCTGTGTAGCGACCTGTCCGCATGACGCTTTTTCGACCGCTCCGCTCCTAAGAGCTTAGATGACGAGGGGTGTGTCATCGCTATCCGTGGAGACCAGCTGAAAACGGTGTTTCTTCCTCATCCATAGCCTTACCTCCTACCCCCTACCTGAGGACGTCTCCCTCCCTCTGACATTCATTGTAACAAACGTCAGAGGTCAGGTGAAAATCGGATTTTTTTCATGCACAGCCTTAGTCAGCTGTCACCCCTCCCTATTGAACTAGCCGGCCGCCGCCTGGCCGGCCCGGTCTACTCACGACGGCAGGAGGTGGTGATTTTTTTTTTGTCTTACACTTAAGTCGCTCACCACATGCACACGCCTCTACTCACAGACAGACACGTTCGTCTTAGGGGGGTCCTGCTTCACGCCACACGCCTCCTGTAGTTTTTTTTTGTATACACACTCTAAGCTCATCACCGTTAATCCTTTATACAGCTAACGCGCGCTGAATGGCTGAACAGGGTGGTAAGTGGCTTAGCTCATGACAGTGGATCCCTCAAAAAAAAAAGAGGGGAAAGGGATCCAGCTGAAAACGTCATACCTTATGTCTTTGTGAATGGCCGCCGGTCAGTCGACGGCAGCAACCGGTTAATCCTTTATACAGCTAATGCGCGTTGAATTGCTGAACAGGGCTGTAAGCGGCTTAGCTCATGACAGTCGATCTCTCAAAAGGGGGGAAAGGGATCCAGCTGAAAACGTCATGCCTTATGTCTTTTGTTTCTCTTTGTGAATGGCCGCCGGCCAGCCGGCGGCAGCTGAACAGGGTCAGTAAGTAGCTTAGCTCTAGAAGCGAGAAGGCGTATATAAGGGGTCTGGAAACCTCCATTCACTCACTCATTCTTTTGCTGCTCTCTACAGTCACCACCATGAGCAAAAGACAACACCTAGCGCCGTCCAAGAACAAGAAGACTACGCGGAACAGCGCTCGTTTAGCGTCAGTGCCTCCTCTTGCTACTGAAAATGAGACTACCGCCGCAGCCGCTTGGTCTTATCACCCTCCCGCTGTAGCGAGCGCTCGCGGCAGTAGTAGTAGTAGTAGCAGTAGTAGTAGCAGTAGTAGTACTAGTAGTAGTAGTAGTAGTAGTAGTAGTAGTACTACTGGTAGTAGTCGTCGTGCTAGCGACGTTGTTACACTCGCGACGGTACACGTTGCTGCTAAGCGCGCTGCCGCTGCTACTGCCGCCCCGCCTGCTGCGGCTGCTGCGGCTGCTGCTGCACCTGCTACCGCTGCGCCTGCTACTGCTGCGCCTGCTGAGGCTGCTGCGCCTGCTACTGTTGCGTCTGCTGCTGCTGCTGCTGCTGCTGCTGCTGCTGCTTCTGCTGCACCTGCTGCTACCGCTACTACTACTGACGACAACGCTCCTGGCACAGCGCAGTACTGGCAACCGGGTTTTTACCTCCCCACTACTGTTGATGACTTTGATGACCTGCCGCACGTTGCACAGCCCCTCTCCTCCACCACTACATCAACCGACGACCTCGACGCCGCTCGCGCTGAGAGTGACAGCTATTCGGACACTCAGCCCCTAAACCGAGAAGAAGAGGAGGAGGAGGAGGAGGAGCAGCAGCAACAGGGTGAGACAGAGAACGACGCTGACGACGAGGCGTACAAACAACCCGAAGGGAAAGGGGTGGGCGGTACGTTTTTCGGCTTCCCTCTTCGACCTTTCGACCTCATTTCCTCCACTAGTAGCGTCCCGTCCGGTCCGTGGCGACTGCCCTCACCGCCACCTTACGAGGGCGGCGGCGCTTCATCTTCTACCGCTACACTCAGCACCGACGGCGTGTGGCTGCGCTGTTCCAACAACGAGGCCTCGGATACCACCAGCGCTGACGCTGCTCCTGCTATCGGTTCTGCTGCTGATTCAGCTCACGCTGATGGTGTTACTCATCCTGCGGGTGTGAAACGTTCTAAGGTGAGTTCCAGAACAACAAGGCCTAGTAAGAAGAGAAAAATACAAGAAAAAGAACGAGATGGACGAGAAGAAGCAGAGAAAACCTTCTCCCGTCTTCTCGGGTTAGAGTTCTGCTTAGACGGAGCTTTGACGCTGGAGATCTGGGAGGACGTGGCTAGACTGTCAAGGAGGCCGCGCTACACAAAAGACGGCCAGGTGAAAGAGGCGTCTCTGACCAGAAGCAAGCGAATGCACTTCACGGCCGACGCGCTGCGCGAGCTAATAGCACGCATCGCCGATATCGGCGCAGTGGTGCGCATACGCGACACAGCGGCCGCGCAAGGAAAACCTAATCACACCCCCTGGTTCGCAGTGCTGGATGAGGAGGGTGAAGTGTACGCAGCTGTGAGCTACTACAGCGGTAAGAACCTCGTCCACGTGCGCAAGTACGAAGGTCCTGACAAAAAACCCACACAGCAGGGAGTGACGCTGTCCGCCAGAGCGCTCAAAGAGTTGGATGACAAAACAGAGATCATTCTGAAATATCTCGGCATAGATTCGGAATGAGAGACGCTCAACGCTCACGCGCGCACACACACACACACACACACACACACAGCGTTTGACGTACGCTGTATGAGACAGACAGACGGATACACAGACAGCAGACAGAAAGATAAATAGATAGATAGATAGACAGATAGATTGATAGATAGATAGATAGTTAGACGGCTAAGTAGTTGGTAACTGAGTGAAAAAAAACATGACACAGTACGTATGCGAAAAGTGTTTCAAAATGTTTAAAAGACCGTACAACCACGAGAGACACATAGAAAATTGTAGAGTAGTACCTAAGTTTTGCCCTCTATGCGGCGAAGGCGATTGCCGAAAGATCGCCTGTTGACGCGAATCTCTGGACGGGGTGACCGTCCCTCCGCGCATATGTGCTGTACCGAACGGGGAGGAAACGTTCACGGCTAATTGGCCTGCGATACAAACGGGCGTCAGGATGCACGGGACTCGCGTGAGTGTAACAAACTTCAGGCTACCAACCGGCGAGTTGAGTGACGCTGTAGATACTATGCGTCGCATTCACTTGACACAAAGATTCAGATACAAAGTGGGTTTCTCGGTAGGCTTACTCTTACAACACAGAGAAGACAAGAGCAAACTGCGCTACTTTCACGCCTCCCAGAACAACGCAACTCTCATACAACCGCTCCCTACTATAACTAATTCAGAAACTTTGGAAGAGCTCCTCTCAAAGATGGAAAACACCGTCGCTTGCGAGGAAGTACGGAAACTTTGCGACGCTGACACCAAGTGGCACGTTCTTTTTCCTACCAATTTGAACATTTGCGTTTACATGGGACCGGGGGAATTCCCCATAGGCGGTAGGATCACTCAGGCCGGTCGAGTTGGAAAGAGAAGCGGCGTGTTAGATTTTCCCAACAAGGACAACCTCTGCATCTTCCGCTGCATTTCCTTACACTTATACAACACCAGCAAGCGCGCTTCAGATTTGTTACGTCAGTTCTGTCCCGCTGCCACACCTGAATCCTTTCCGGGTCTGAACATCCGCGACTTACCCGCGTTAGAGAACTTGTTTGACGTACAGATAGCGGTTTACACCGCGTCGCGTCAAGTGCCGGGGCGGAAGTTGAGAAGACGCGTTACTCTGATCAGACCGCCTTCCAGAACTCTGGCCGCCCAAGGTAAAGTCAACCTACACCTGACGGCGAAAGGCGGTTTGCACGTCTCTCTCGTCACGGACTTCAACGCGTACGCGGGCATATACGAATGTTGCAAGTGTAAGGCGGCGTTCACCACCGAGTTCTTGCTGAAGAGACACAGGAACCAGCTTTCCTCTTGCCGACAAGTCAAGTTGCGCTACGTAGGTGGCATCTACCAAAATTCGAGAACGATTTTCGAAGCGCTAGCAGACTTCTCCATTTTTCCCCCCGACGGACATTCCGGAATCTACCCTTACAAGATCGCCTTCGATTTCGAGGCTTTCTTCAGACCGTGCAAAGAACCGTCGACGGAACACGTGTCCCTGCTGTGGGATCACGTCCCTTTGTCGGCTAGCGTCGCATCCGACTTTCCGGGGTGGGAGGGGCCCGTCTGCTTCGTCAGAGAATCCGACGCAGATTCCGACCCCTTGTTGGACCGAGTTTTAAATCACATAAACGAGAACGCCAAAGTCATCGGGGAAGCTGTGCTAGAACTTTACCGACCGACCTTAGCGAAGTTAGATGCGGCGATAGGTGAAGCTCTCCTGCTGGAGGAGGCGACGTTCACCCCTTCTCCAGGCGGCTTCGCTGCGGCTCAGACCAGACACCCGTTAGTTCAACTGAAGAAGCGTCTTCTGAGATACATCCGTCAAGCTCCAGTCGTGGGCTTCAACTCGGGGCGTTACGACTTGAACCTGATCAAAATACGCCTTCACTCGTTCTTCGCCTCCGGAGACCGAAGAAACCAAGAATTCAGCGTCATAAAGAGAAGCAATCAATACTTGGCGGTTTACACACAGCACACGGTTTTCTTGGACGTAGTCAACTATTTGGCACCCGGTTACAACTACGCGACCTATTTGCGAGCTTTCACCAGGAACGAAGAGAAAGGTCACTTTCCTTACGAATGGATGACGTCTACCAGGAAACTGGCAAACAGAACGCTGCCACCGAGATCGGCTTTCGACAGCGAGCTGACGGGCGTCAAAATGTCCGAATCCGACTACGCCGCATGTCAGAAAGTTTGGTCCGACGAGAAGATGCAAACTATGGAAGACTACTTGATCCACTACAACAACAAAGACGTCAAACCTTTCATAGAAGCTCTGAAAAATCACGCTAAATTTTTCCAAGATCGCGGCATTGACATGTTGAAAGACGGAGTTTCTCTCGCCGGTTTGACTTTACGGTTCCTCTTCCAAAACCTAGAAGACGCGTTCACAACGTTCCCCCAGTTCGACGCCGTCCTCCACGCTCTGATCAAAGAAAATCTAGTCGGCGGTCCTTCCATCATCTTCCATAGATTTCACGAGAAGGGCACCACGCGGATAAGGGCGCACAAGTACGGCGAAGAAGCGAGACCGTGCCAACACATCCTAGGACTAGACGCTAACTCTCTGTACTTGCGCTGCATGAGCGAAGCGCACTGCACGGGCTATTACGCGGTGAGACCGCCCGAGACCGAGTTCAAGCCCGAAATTAGGCAAAGAAACTCTCACAGCGCTTTGGAGTGGTTACGCTTCGTAGAGCACGACCGCGACGTGAAACTGCGCCACGCTTTGAACGGCGGCGAGATGGTTGTAGGCTGTCGGAGAATTCGCGTGGACGGGTTTCACGCGGCCTCTAATACGGTTTTCCAGTTTCACGGGTGTTGGTTCCACGCTCACGAGTGCATACCGTCGCACCGATATCAGTGCGCTTCACTGAGAGAGGAGAGACGCGACAGAACGACCAGAGTAAGCGCTTACTTGAAAGCGCTAGGTCACAAGCTGGTCGTCGTGTGGGAGTGCGAATGGCGAGAGATGAAGCGTCGAGATGAGCGGGTCAAGGCCTCCCAACAACGCTGGAAGGTTGACGCTTTGAAAGTGTCTCGAAACGCGATGAGCGAGAGCGACATCCTTTCCGCTGTGAAAGAGGAGAAAATGTTCGGTTTAGTTCAAGTGGACATCACTACGCCGCCTCACCTACGAGACTACTTCGAAGAAATGACCCCCGTTTTCAAGAACGCGACCGTTTCAAAATCGGACATAGGACCTCACATGTCAGACTTTGCGCAGGAAGAAAAGCTGTTGAACACGCCTTAGAGATGTCTGATAGGGAGTTACCACGGAAAAAATATTCTCTTGGGAACGCTGCTTCTCAAGTGGTATTTAGAGCACGGTTTGATAGTCACCAAAGTGCAGCTGGTGGTAGAATACCTACCTAAACGCTCCTTTGCCGGTTTCGCGGACGAAGTAACGGCGGCGCGAAGACGTGGCGACGTGAACGAGAACGAGAAAATTCTGTCAGACTGTTACAAGTTAATGGGAAACGCTACGTACGGTAAAACAATCTGCAACAAAGAAAAACACACGGCGGTGAGATACACTGACAGTCGGAAGTTCGAACTATTGGCCAATTCGTGGCGCTTCAAAAAGGCGTCCGAGTTGAGTTCCGATCTGTTTGAAGTCGAACTACAACCGAAAACAGTCAACAACAACCTCCCTATTCAAATAGGGTTCATGGTATACCAGTACGCGAAGTTGAAAATGTTAGAGTTCACATACGACTTCTTGGATAGATTCGTCGATCGGCGCGATTATGCCCTTTGTCAAATGGACACCGACAGTCTTTACATGGCTCTCAGCGGTGACACGTTGGATGACCTAGTCAAACCTCGCCTGAGAGAGACGTACTTCAGAGAGAAAGGAAAGTGGCGTCCGACAGCGGTGTGCGACGATCACTTAGAGCTTTTCGTGAAGACAAAAACGGAAAGAGTGCGAGAATGGTGTCCGCCGCCCGGCGGATGTTGTGAGAGACGGTACCTTCACGATCTGAGAACTTCGGGGCTTATGAAAGCGGAGTGGGAAGGTGACGGGATCCTAAGTCTCAACCCTAAGACTTACATTTGCTACGATCGAGTCAGCGACACCGGTGAAAGAAAATCCAAAAAATGGAGTGCAAAAGGCGTACAGAAGAAACAAAACCCTCAGGAACCAGACGACTTCTTGGATGTTCTTCGCCAACGAAAAACTCTCATTGCTGTAAATAGAAACTTCAAAGTGGTGCGAAACAAAATGGTCACCTACACCATAGAGAAAGACGGCGTGCGCTACTTGTATTATAAGCGTCGCGTGCATTCTGACGGTGTGACAACGAGTCCTTTAGAGATATGAAAAAAAAAAAAATAAGCGTGTGCATCTTTTCAAAAATAGAGTGTTTATCAAGATTGAAAAAAAAAGAAATAAAAAAAATGAAATAAAACATTGTTGTGTTTTTATTTTCATACGGCTTCTTTTACTAGTAAGTCGCGCAGTCTCTTAAAGCGTCACTCATGTGACGACGTCGCTTCCAGTCACGTGTTCCTAAAGACCCTCACTTCCTAAACAAAAAACTTCTTCTTCCGCTCACGTGATCAATCAAGTCACTTCCGGTCACGTGATCCTCAATGAGGTCACTCACTTCCGGTCGGCCATTAGGTCATGTGACGTCACTTCCGCTCACGTGACTCATCAGGTCACTTCCGGTCACGTGATCCTAAATTAGGTCATATGACGTCACTTCCGGTCCCCTAAGTAGGTCAGTAGGTTACCCAGAATGCACCACTAATCCCCTAAGTAGGTCACTTCCGGTCACGTGACCAAATGGTGGCCTCTGATTGGCTGCAGGGTTACCCAGAATGCACCACTAATCCCCTAAGTAGGTCACTTCCGGTCACGTGACCAAATGGAGGCCTCTGATTGGCTGCATGTCGATTGAGTAATAAACAGTACTTAACTATAGTCCCGTTCCGATACATACTATACTACTTTGATCGTATGAAATACCACAGGAGCGCCCGCCCTCGTACATCCCCGTTTCCGTGTGTAGCGCCAAGTACTCTCTCACGGCCGCTTTGGTGTTAAAGTCGGGCACGTAAACGTCGTTCGGCACTTTCTGATCGTTCACTATCACTTGAAGCGAGCTGATGTCGTAATGCTTCATCTCGAACGGGTTCTTGGTGTAGCTACCGTTGAAGGCGTCGTGGTCCAGGAAGCAAATCATCATCGACTTGGGAAGCTGGCCTGTGTTGGAGTGCGTGTAGCTGTGATCTCTGTTACCTTGAGGGATGGCGTACGTCGTCACCTCCACTCTGTTCACCGGGTAGTTGAAGGGGCCGTGTTCTATCACCGCTCTCTCGTGCGTTTCCGCTACAGCTTCCGCCACCAACACGCGTCGCACGTAGAGCTTTGCTTTGTAGATCTTCAAGCTGTAGCCTGCGTCAGCGGCGCACATCAGATAGAAAGAGGGCGCTGCCTGTTTCAGAGTGAGATTGATTTCTGTCTCTCCAACGATGAGCTTCGGTTGATGAGCCAGGTCAAAGTGCAGTCGCGCCATCAGCGAAAAGCGCTTGTTGGAGATTAGTTTCCTGCGCGCTTTGTACCCCCCATTCGCGTTAGTCAACGCGTCAAAGTGACCAGGCGTATCTTCATGCCACCCCTGGGCGCTCATGACGCCGCCCTTCACGTCTTTGTTGTAGTTGAGTAACCCTTCCAAGTAAGCTCGGTAAGGGTAGGTCTCGGTGTTGCCAGACACTTTGAAACCGCCGATGGAGACTTGGACGTCTTTGAAGAGCGAGTGAGCCAAGTTGTTCACCGGAGCTACCGCGTCGGTGTCCTCGAGCGCCGCTCCGTTCGCTTTCAGCACTTGACATTCCAGATGAAGGTAATTCTCGTTCAGGTCTGTGTACTCTTGCGACTTGTTGATGGTGAAATTTATGTTACCTCCATCCTCTAAAGAGTTTTTTGTTTCTATCCCGAGGAAAGACGACTTTAAGATAATAGTCTGAGTCGGCGCTACGGTGTGCAGGTCGAGCTTGGAGAGCGCACACTCGTTACTGCTCTCGTGTACGTACGCCATTGTGTTCTCTCTTCACGAGGACGACAGACTGACGCCGGCCGCCTCCAGTCTTTTTATTTATACCTGAGCGCCTAGGCACTTACCGGTCGAATACATCCCCTCTACCTCTCTTGCAAGAGCCACCGCCCGTCTGAGGAGAATGCCGGCGACGTTTCGACCCTTTCTTAGACGAGACAGTCGTCTTTCCTCCCGAGAACGCCGTACTCGCCAGTCTCTTCAGAGCGCCTGCGCCTCGGTCTTTCACGCTGCTCTTTAAAGTCTGACCCGCCAGCACATCTTTAGCTACGCCCACACCGGCGCGGAGCAGCGTTTTTTCCACTGACTTCAATAGCGGGGTAGCCGAGCGCATCAGACCTAACAGAGCGCCGCCCAAACCGTGCCCGCTCTGGAAAGAGCGCCCGCTGTACACGTTGATGCCGTTGCCCAGCTGTGCGTTGTAGTAATCGCTGTACCCTCTGCCGACGGTGCGCCTGGGTGGAAAGTACGGAACGCGTTGACGCATCATTTTTTTCTCTTTCAGCGCTCAATAGGTCTCAGATGAAGTGTCACGGTCACCTCGCCTCTACCGAATGGGATGGAATGACCGGATCGGTCTCTTAAATAGATGCCGACCTCGATAAACCTCTTGGATTTCAAGGGGAAATAATCCAAATGGGGAAAACTGATAGCTTGCACGCCACCTCGACGCTTTCCGCCTCTGTCCACCGCGACGCAGCGCAACAGCGGCACTTGCATGTCGCCCACACGTCTCTCCTGGATCATGTCGGTGTATATGTACACAGAGTGCACGTCCCCGTAAACATCCATCGAGTAGGCGCCGGTAGTCGGCGACGCGAAACACGTCTTCTCTCCGAAGCCTAGAACGCATGCGAGATGCTGAGTCAGCAGGACAGCACAGTGTCTTGGCGGTTTGATGGTGACGCGTTTCGTCTTGGCGTTGTACGATAAGATCCGCATCGGTTTGAGCAAGAAGCTGGAGCCCTCTAGTCTGTCATCTTGCAACGTCTCACTCAAGCGCTCGATTAGGGTGTGGTTGCTTCCGGTGAAAATAGGAGGTATCTGGAATATGTTTGGCATGAAACTGCGCACTCCCATGTCTTTCTCCATCTTTTCGATCATCTGTCTTGCTTGATCGCTGATCGCCTTCTTCTTCACCGCCGGGGACAAGAACTGCTTGTATACGGCATTCGTCTGTCTCAAGTCGACCTCTCTCTTGAACCTTTTTGTTTCCGGTTTCAATCGCTGCTCTTCCGACGTGTCTGATATCTCTTCCACCGTTACATAGCTCGCTTCCTTCCAGCTCAGCGGGTATTTTGAGCTGAACGTTAGCTTGCTCAGACCGTTCGCGTTTTTCATTCCCCTCCAGTCTACCTGCGGTTTTCTTCCTTCGGCGAATATAGTGTCTTTTAAAACGTTGATCGCCTCCTCTAGCGCACCCTTGGTGCGCAGAGGAACAACGATGATCAAGTCGTCGTCGTGCACGTTAGTCCATTCTGTAGGGAGGATGATCTCAGTCAGAGCGGCTTCGTACGCTTCGGGCAGAAGGAGTCGAAGTGAGTTCGGAAAGACGTCAAGCTGTTGTCAGGATAATACTCCATAGAGCTGTTCCTAGGTAGGGTGATGTTCATTTTTTTTTTTTTTTTTTCTACGTTATTTTTTTGACGGGGATCCACTCGTTGAAATTGTCGTCGTAACCTAACCAACGTACGAAAGCTAACTCTTTACCGTCGACGGTCTTGCGGCGCAACACCTCGTCTATCAGGTAGTTGTTGTCGTAACGACTCTTGTACACCTTCTGAACCTCTTCCGGGTAGAAGACGCCTTTTATCTCCTCGCCCTTGTCGTCTTTCAGCTCGAACCCTCTGCTTCCCAACGTCTTAGCAACGTCGACCAGTTCCTCGCGCCAGTTTCCCTCGTACCCTTTGTCGAAGGCGCCTTTAGTTCTCAACATCCTCACTCTGTCACCCGGAGCGATGACGTCGACGGCGGACGTCTTTGTTTTTTTCTTCTTTTTCCATATTTCGTCGATTTGTTTGTTAGTTGGGAGATCTTGTCGGTAGAAAACTGTTTCGCTGTTTTCCGAGCTGACTTGAGCCAGCGCCATTTTCAACGTCTTGTGGTGAGTGCGATTGTAAGAAGACACTACATGGTGCAGTACGTCTACTTAGCGATACGTGCGCTTGTGTGTGAAATAACGCCACAGCTTCTCCTTCAGACTGCGGTTCAAGCGCTCCACTGGACTAGCTTTGATGTCGTCGTTCTCGCCAGTGAAAAACTCTATGCCCTCGCTCTTCAAGTGATCTTGAAAGATCTTGTTCAAAAACTCTTTCCCCTTGTCTGTCTGAACAGTGCGCGGTCGCCTCTCGCCAGTGTCTGTTATCTTTCGGAAGGCCTCGGTAACATCAGCGCCGCTCTTGGATTTAATGGGAACGGCCCACGCGTACCTAGAGAAAACGTCGATCGCCGTCACCACGTACCGGAAGCGGTCGTTGTGAGACGCCAAAGCCTGCATGTCCATCAGATCTATCTGCCACTGCTGATCGATTGCACCGGTTATAGTCTTGTTGCTTGCGAATTTTCTCCGAATGAGTTTATGTTTAGTGTAGGCGTCCAGCGACACTAAAGCATCTCGGATGACGGCCGGGTTTAGGTGGCGAAAATGATGTTTCTGGAGTTTAGTCACGCTAGTGAAACTGGAGGGCGCTTTGACGTCGGTATATCTAGCTACTACGCGCTTCTTTTCTTTTTCCTTCTTGGTCAGTCTCTTCACTGGTTTACCCATCGTCGGCCTGATGGAGGAGTAGCGCCAGGAGCGGGAGTGAACGACGCCGCCACCGCTAGGCGGTAGCGCCCTTTCCTTTTCTTACTCGCCGCGCTCCTATAGGTAGTCGGAGTTTGGAAAAGTTCACTGCCCTCCTCGTCGTCAGAGGATTGATCGTCCACCTGGAGAGAAGAGTCTGCTGCTGCTACTGCTGCTGCTGCTGCTTCTCCTTCTTCCGAGTTGAAGCTCGGTCGTTTCCGACCTCTGTCAGCAAGCCGTGTGTCCAAACTTTGGCCAGGTCCGCTCGCTTTATACAGATGGTTTCCGATCAGGGAGTCTGTGGGAACTGCTTCGCGCAGCGCTTTTGTGAACGGAGAGTAGCCCGCCGGTCTGGGCGCCGTCTTCCTGAACCTGGGGGCGTCGTTCAGTAAGTCCACTATGTTGATGCGATGCTCAGGTGGTATTCTCCGACCCGACATCTCGCGCACCGCACCGTCCTCGTTCCACTTGACCACACCGCATTTCTCCAATTGTTTGTACAGCGCCACTGTCCGGATGCGATTCCTCTTGGGAACTTGGTTCACCAACCGCTCAAGTAGGGACGCGCTGGCTTCTTCAGCAGACTGACGGAGGTGAGCCGGGGGCGAAGAAGTGTAGGACGAAGAGATGTTGCTGTTGTTGGGATTCGCGAGAAAAAATTGCAATCTATTCAACAACCTTCTGTATTTCAACATTTTCTCGCGCGATTCCAAAGTGGGATCGTTCAACACTAGGTCCAAGTCCCTGTAGATAAACTGTAGCACCTGGTGCAAGGCCGCGTCGGGATGAAGGGACTGTTCTGCCTGCTTGGTTAATAGGCCATATCGGCAGGTAGGCGGGCGGCGGTGGCAGGGGCGGAACTCTCGTTCTTTTCAGTATGCTCATCAGGAAGAGGAGGAAGGTTTGGAGCAGTAGAAGTACTAGCAGCAGCGACTGCAGTAGTAGCAGCGCTAGTAGTAGCAGCAGCGGGCACATGATGAAGTAGACCTGCTCGTGATGATTTGTAGAGCGTCTCAGGATCCACGAGCGCTAAGCGTTTGTAGTGTTGTTGCTGCTCTGAGTCCGTCATGGGGACGACGGTGGCGATGACGCTGGCAGTAGTGGTGGTACTGTCGGCGAGTAGGTGTCGAATGAGGTGTCTCATATACGGAGAATGCTCTTTATAAGCGGTAAGGCCATCCCTATGAGAGCCGGAATGAGGAAACCTCCCTCTTGTACCAAGACGCGTCTTTTTTTTTTGATGGGCGTAGATTTTTTGCCGACCTCCCTCAACACGTCAGCCGATTCTCGAAGCTTGTCCAGTTTAGTCACGCTAGTGAAACTGGAGGGCGCTTTGACGTCGGTATATCTAGCTACTACGCGCTTCTTTTCTTTTTCCTTCTTGGTCAGTCTCTTCACTGGTTTACCCATCGTCGGCCTGATGGAGGAGTAGCGCCAGGAGCGGGAGTGAACAACGCCGCCACCGCTAGGCGGTTGCGCCCTTTCCTTTTCTTACTCGCCGCGCTCCTATAGGTAGTCGGAGTTTGGAAAAGTTCACTGCCCTCCTCGTCGTCAGAGGATTGATCGTCCACCTGGAGAGAAGAGTCTGCTGCTGCTACTGCTGCTGCTGCTGCTTCTCCTTCTTCCGAGTTGAAGCTCGGTCGTTTCCGACCTCTGTCAGCAAGCCGTGTGTCCAAACTTTGGCCAGGTCCGCTCGCTTTATACAGATGGTTTCCGATTAGGGAGTCTGTGGGAACTGCTTCGCGCAGCGCTTTTGTGAACGGAGAGTAGCCCGCCGGTCTGGGCGCCGTCTTCCTGAACCTGGGGGCGTCGTTCAGTAAGTCCACTATGTTGATGCGATGCTCAGGTGGTATTCTCCGACCCGACATCTCGCGCACCGCACCGTCCTCGTTCCACTTGACCACACCGCATTTCTCCAATTGTTTGTACAGCGCCACTGTCCGGATGCGATTCCTCTTGGGAACTTGGTTCACCAACCGCTCAAGTAGGGACGCGCTGGCTTCTTCAGCAGACTGACGGAGGTGAGCCGGGGGCGAAGAAGTGTAGGACGAAGAGATGTTGCTGTTGTTGGGATTCGCGAGAAAAAATTGCAATCTATTCAACAACCTTCTGTATTTCAACATTTTCTCGCGCGATTCCAAAGTGGGATCGTTCAACACTAAGTCCAAGTCCCTGTAGATAAACTGTAGCACCTGGTGCAAGGCCGCGTCGGGATGAAGGGACTGTTCTGCCTGCTTGGTTAATAGGCCATATCGGCAGGTAGGCGGGCGGCGGTGGCAGGGGCGGAACTCTCGTTCTTTTCAGTATGCTCATCAGGAAGAGGAGGAAGGTTTGGAGCAGTAGAAGTACTAGCAGCAGCGACTGCAGTAGTAGCAGCGCTGGTAGTAGCAGCAGCGGGCACATGATGAAGTAGACCTGCTCGTGATGATTTGTAGAGCGTCTCAGGATCCACGAGCGCTAAGTGTTTGTAGTGTTGTTGCTGCTCTGAGTCCGTCATGGGGACGACGGTGGCGATGACGCTGGCGGTGGCGGTAGTGGTGGTACTGTCGGCGAGTAGGTGTCGAATGAGGTGTCTCATATACGGAGATGCTCTTTATAAGCGGTAAGGCCATCCCTATGAGAGCCGGAATGAGGAAACCTCCCTCTTGTACCAAGACGCGTCTCTTTTTTTTGATGGGCGTAGATTTTTTGCCGACCTCCCTCAACACGTCAGCCGATTCTCGAAGCTTGTCCAGTTTAGTCACGCTAGTGAAACTGGAGGGCGCTTTGACGTCGGTATATCTAGCTACTACGCGCTTCTTTTCTTTTTCCTTCTTGGTCAGTCTCTTCACTGGTTTACCCATCGTCGGCCTGATGGAGGAGTAGCGCCAGGAGCGGGAGTGAACGACGCCGCCACCGCTAGGCGGTTGCGCCCTTTCCTTTTCTTACTCGCCGCGCTCCTATAGGTAGTCGGAGTTTGGAAAAGTTCACTGCCCTCCTCGTCGGCAAAGGATTGATCGTCCACCTGGAGAGAAGAGTCTGCTGCTGCTACTGCTGCTGCTGCTGCTTCTCCTTCTTCTGAGTTGAAGCTCGGTCGTTTCCGACCTCTGTCAGCAAGCCGTGTGTCCAAACTTTGGCCAGGTCCGCTCGCTTTATACAGATGGTTTCCGATCAGGGAGTCTGTGGGAACTGCTTCGCGCAGCGCTTTTGTGAACGGAGAGTAGCCCGCCGGTCTGGGCGCCGTCTTCCTGAACCTGGGGGCTTCGTTCAGTAAGTCCACTATGTTGATGCGATGCTCAGGTGGTATTCTCCGACCCGACATCTCGCGCACCGCACCGTCCTCGTTCCACTTGACCACACCGCATTTCTCCAATTGTTTGTACAGCGCCACTGTCCGGATGCGATTCCTCTTGGGAACTTGGTTCACTAACCGCTCAAGTAGGGACGCGCTGGCTTCTTCAGCAGACTGACGGAGGTGAGCCGGGGGCGAAGAAGTGTAGGACGAAGAGATGTTGCTGTTGTTGGGATTCGCGAGAAAAAATTGCAATCTATTCAACAACCTTCTGTATTTCAACATTTTCTCGCGCGATTCCAAAGTGGGATCGTTCAACACTAAGTCCAAGTCCCTGTAGATAAACTGTAGCACCTGGTGCAAAGCCGCGTCGGGATGAAGGGACTGTTCTGCCTGCTTGGTTAATAGGCCATATCGGCAGGTAGGCGGGCGGCGGTGGCAGGGGCGGAACTCTCGTTCTTTTCAGTATGCTCATCAGGAAGAGGAGGAAGGTTTGGAGCAGTAGAAGTACTAGCAGCAGCGACTGCAGTAGTAGCAGCGCTAGTAGTAGCAGCAGCGGGCACATGATGAAGTAGACCTGCTCGTGATGATTTGTAGAGCGTCTCAGGATCCACGAGCGCTAAGCGTTTGTAGTGTTGTTGCTGCTCTGAGTCCGTCATGGGGACGACGGTGGCGATGACGCTGGCGGTAGTGGTGGTACTGTCGGCGAGTAGGTGTCGAATGAGGTGTCTCATATACGGAGAATGCTCTTTATAAGCGGTAAGGCCATCCCTATGAGAGCCGGAATGAGGAAACCTCCTCTTGTACCAAGATGCGTCTTTTTTTTTTGATGGGCGTAGATTTTTTGCCGACCTCCCTCAACACGTCAGCCGATTCTCGAAGCTTGTCCAGTTTAGTCACGCTAGTGAAACTGGAGGGCGCTTTGACGTCGGTATATCTAGCTACTACGCGCTTCTTTTCTTTTTCCTTCTTGGTCAGTCTCTTCACTGGTTTACCCATCGTCGGCCTGATGGAGGAGTAGCGCCAGGAGCGGGAGTGAACGACGCCGCCACCGCTAGGCGGTTGCACCCTTTCCTTTTCTTACTCGCCGCGCTCCTATAGGTAGTCGGAGTTTGGAAAAGTTCACTGCCCTCCTCGTCGTCAGAGGATTGATCGTCCACCTGGAGAGAAGAGTCTGCTGCTGCTACTGCTGCTGCTGCTGCTTCTCCTTCTTCCGAGTTGAAGCTCGGTCGTTTCCAACCTCTGTCAGCAAGCCGTGTGTCCAAACTTTGGCCACGTCCGCTCCCTTTATACAGATGGTTTCCGATCAGGGAGTCTGTGGGAACTGCTTCGAGCAGCGCTTTTGTGAACGGAGAGTAGCCCGCCGGTCTGGGCGCCGTCTTCCTGAACCTGGGGGCGTCGTTCAGTAAGTCCACTATGTTGATGCGATGCTCAGGTGGTATTCTCCGACCCAACATCTTGCGCACCGCACCGTCCTCGTTCCACTTGACCACACCGCATTTCTCCAATTGTTTGTACAGCGCCACGGTCCGGATGCGATTCCTCTTGGGAACTTGGTTCACCAACTGCTCAAGTAGGGACGTGCTGGCTTCTTCAGCAGACTGACGGAGGTGAGCCGGGGGCGAAGAAGTGTAGGACGAAGAGATGTTGCTGTTGTTGGGATTCGCGAGAAAAAATTGCAATCTATTCAACAACCTTCTGTATTTCAACATTTTCTCGCGTGATTCCAAAGTGGGATCGTTCAACACTAAGTCCAAGTCCCTGTAGATAAACTGTAGCACCTGGTGCAAGGCCGCGTCGGGATGAAGGGACTGTTCTGCCTGCTTGGTTAATAGGCCATATCGGCAGGTAGGCGGGCGGCGGTGGCAGGGGCGGAACTCTCGTTCTTTTCAGTATGCTCATCAGGAAGAGGAGGAAGGTTTGGAGCAGTAGAAGTACTAGCAGCAGCGACTGCAGTAGTAGCAGCGCTAGTAGTAGCAGCAGCGGGCACATGATGAAGTAGACCTGCTCGTGATGATTTGTAGAGCGTCTCAGGATCCACGAGCGCTAAGCGTTTGTAGTGTTGTTGCTGCTCTGAGTCCGTCATGGGGACGACGGTGGCGATGACGCTGGCGGTGGCGGTAGTGGTGGTACTGTCGGCGAGTAGGTGTCGAATGAGGTGTCTCATATACGGAGATGCTCTTTATAAGCGGTAAGGCCATCCCTATGAGAGCCGGAATGAGGAAACCTCCCTCTTGTACCAAGACGCGTCTCTTTTTTTTGATGGGCGTAGATTTTTTGCCGACCTCCCTCAACATGTCAGCCGATTCTCGAAGCTTGTCCAGTTGTTTGTCGCTGAGCGGGATGTTCCCTACCAGTAAATTGTGACAGATCTCACTCAACGCTGCGATCAGATCGTCGCTTCCAGAGACTATTAGATGCGAGCAGTCCTTTGGCGAGCACTTAGCTAAGTGCTTGAGAGTACCAAAGTGTCTTTCGAGTAGATGAGAAGACATTTTTGCTACTGCTTTCTCTTGATCTTTTTTTTATCTAGCGGTACGAATACTAGCTGAGAGTGTATGGACGTCAAAGAGGAGCGTATTCTCAGATCGTCAGGTGTTGACTGCTTGAAGTCCAGAAGGAGGTATGAGTGAGGTCGCTTGAGTTCATGGGTAAATATACTAGAGAGGGCAGCCGCGTTGGAGGGAAACACCTGGCGAGACAGACTAGCTATTTGCCCCATGTCGCGCGGGTTCTTGAAAACGATCATGTAGTGAGCGTTCAGACTCATAGTTTGAAAGTCGGGTGATTTCTGGAATAGGTTCTGAGTGATGTATACATATGACGCTCACGTTCCAGTGATGGGAGTATTTAGTAAAGATGTCGGCTACCACTTGCTGATTGGACCTGCTCATCAGATCGTCCAATATCAGTAGAGTGTGTGGTCGTAAAGCGTCTTCTGCTACTTCCACGTCTCCCGCTATAGTCTCTTTGCTAGGAAGACCTTCTCTGAATTCCACACCGTACTGATTTTGCATTTTTTCAAACAGAGGTTGCCACTCGCCGTAATGGTAAAAAGTCTTTTCCACCGGCGGCGTGACCAAATTGTTCACGTTGCTCAGAAATTGATCCACCAAGCGCGATTTTCCACAACCCGACGGACCGCTAATGATACAACTAAAGGGTCCTTGTAGTCGAGCGTCGAAATGAATTTCTGTGAAGAGTTTGCTTCTACTACTCGACATTTTTTTTTTTTTTTCAGCACGCGTGTGAGAGCAGTTGTGTGTCTGACTGTCCGCTGTGTTTCTCACTCGAACGGTCGGTAGTGAATGGTTGTGGAGAAAAGTCAGCCGACCTTTTTATTGATTCCAGCCGGTGTCACAGTAGCGGCGGCAGAAGTGTCTTTTTTTCTCTTTTTATTTTTGCGATAAAATTCTATTTTCACTCAATAGTCATAAACGGAGGAGTCTGATACAAATATTAATTTTTTTTTTTAAAAGAAGAGGGGGAGGAGGAGGAGGAGGAGGTGGAGGAGGAGGAGGAGGAGGGGAGAAAAGCGCAGATTAATTTTTATTTATTTTTTTTTCTTAGGCAAAGCTCGTTGCTTACATATTGGAGCGTATGGTTTAAAAAAGTGCGTCCCTATCTTCTTCGATTTCGGCTGCGTTGCAATATGCGGGATAACAAGTGAAGACGTCGAAACGTTTACAGTGTTCACGTCGGCCACAACGTGCGCCCACCGAGTGGGAGCTGCAGTCACTCCCAAGAAACCAATCGGCTTGTCGAATCCTTTCATAGCGCTTATTCTCACTTTATAAGAGGAGGCGGGGTGAGGAGAGTGGCAGCGCTCTTTCTTTTCATGAAACGCCCAACGAATGGTAGAGTAAATACTGTTCTGAGAAGACGGCTCTCGGCCATGCCGCTAAGTTTTCCTTTTCCGCTCTTGTATAACGACGCTTTCTTTGGCACTCGGCTTTGCTTTTCTCGAGAATTCGGTACGCTTCAAGAGAAGCGTGAACCTCAACTACGTGACGCTCTCTCCTTTTAGATAAAAAAATAGCCGGGCAGTTGAGGAGGAGGGCACTTTGTTCGCGTGACCGTCTTTTAAAAACTCGCGCCCTCTGCAGTGCCATAGTTCTTTCCTCCGAAACAAAAAAGACTGAGTGAAAATAAAAAATTTTAAAACAAAAAGCTCAAAGAAAAAAAATAAGCAATAAGCAGACTCAGCTCGAAATTCCCTGCCGGCGTGATGGCGGTGACTGCAGGCAGCGGCGGCGGTCGGCTGGCCGGCGGTGGCGGTGTCGGCGGCGATGGTAGAAGGGCGTGTGGAAAGAGAGATGCATCTCAGTCTTTTATAGGAGCGGCGAGTCTGACATTTTCAGCTGTAGCATGCCGACCTGCTGCTATAATAAGAGAAACAAAAGCCCTAATCACGCTTTTCAGCTGGATCCTTCCACCCCGCCAGACATGGATCCAGATGGGAAGGTGGTTTGAAATTAAATCTGTGTACCGACTGTCATACAATAGTGTAATTAGTTGAACGCGTGTTACCTGTATAAAGGATTAGCAGGTCATGGGCTCAGAGTGTGTATAGAAAAACAACTACAGGTAGCGTGAACAAAGCGACCCCCTCCCTTTCTGTCACTCTGTCCGTGACTAGAGGGTGCGCGTGTGGTAAGGGGCTTAAATCTAAAGAAAAACAAATCACCCTCTCCTGTCGTCAGCAGTCAGCCGGCCGGCGGCTGGAAAATGCGATTAGAGGGATGATGAGCCACGTAGTAAGCAACTTAAGGCTAATCTAAAGACCTGCCGTGAGTGGGCAGCTGGCCGGTGGCTTGAAAAAAAAAGGGGGAGAGAAGAGAGAGGGGGGAGTAAGGGTATATAAGGGGGAGTGAAACCGTATTCATCATCGTCATCATCATTCACTCTACTACTACTACTACTACTACTACTACTACTACTACTACTACCACCACCAGCACCAAGCCTCAATTTGCAGATCCCCATGATGGAAAGTTGCGACCGTGACATAAAGCGGAATGACGAAGCGGCGCGCGAATGTGAAGCTGATGCTGTAGCCTCTGCTACTGCTGCTGCTAGTGCCCCTCATCGTGCTACTGCTGCATTTACTGCGGCTGTTAGTGACGCTGGTTGTGATGACGTTGTTGTTGTTGCCGCTGCGGCTGTGACTGCTGCTGTTGCTGCCGCCGATGCAGCTACTCATGCCGCCGATGCCGACGCTGCTGCTGCTGATGCTGTTGCGGCTGCCGATGTCGCTGCTGATAACGCTGCTAGTGCACGCTCTGCTGCCCTTGCTACTGTCGCTGCTGCTGTTGTTGCTAATGCTAACGCTACGGCTGCTGCCGCTGCTGCTGCCGCTGCTGCTGCTGCTGCCAAGGCTGCTGCCGCTGCTGCTGATGCTGCTGCTGATGCTGCTGATGCTGCTGATGTTAGCATTTGCGTCGACAAAGAATCGTCATTTGTCACTCTTAAACCTCCAGTTGAACGCGCGACGGGTTGTAGGGCTACCAACGCGACGGCCAGATGGTGCAAATGGTGTCGTCGCTTCTGCTCGTGCTCTTGCTTTTCTTCCGGTCCTACCTGCTGCTGCTACAGTATAATAGTGTTATAGTGTTTGAATGAGAACGCACGTAGTTACACATAGACGCTGTAACAGATGTGCTTTTTTTTGAAAATATAATTTTAGCATAACATGGAACTTGTTGTGTTTATTTTCTATATATAAGTTAAATAACTTTTTTGTTTGTTTGTTTACAAACAGTCATGTGTCACGTGGTGTTGTTTACAAACAAGAGAGCCACGTGGTGTTGTTTACAAACAAACCCTAAGTAGGTCACATTACCCTAGTTACCAGAATGCCGGCTTCTGATTGGCTGAGCCTAAGTAGGTCACGTGACGTAAGTAGGTCACGTTACCATGGTTACCAGAATGCCGGCCTCTGATTGGCTGAGAGCTTCTAAGTAGGTCAGTAGGTCACCCAGAATGCTGGCTTCTGATTGGCTGAGAGTCCTAAGTAGGTCACGTTACCATGGCAACGGGTCAAGTGACCAAATGGCGGCCTCTGATTGGCTGCGTATCGATTGAGTAATAAACAGTAGTTAACCATAGTCCCGTTCCGATACATACTATACTACTCAAATATTTTGCAAAATTTCTTGTGGGCCACCCGGGCCCATGGGAAGGTTATTCTGAAGAAAACTGTGGGCCTGGACTCCAAATGACGGTCCATTGGCTCCCGGGCCAGTGTTAGTGTCTGCCCCTGTTATAAGTGTTAAAACCAGCTTTGGCAGGTCTGAAAACATAAAATTTGACAGCAAGATGAAGCAGATTGACCAACTACATCCATTATCTTTTGCACGTTAAACCCCTATATCTGGTCTATCTGACTAGAGCAGAACTAGGGTCCCAGAGGGAAGAGGGAGAGGAGGCTGGCAGCAAGGTATGGGGAGTGAAGAGCACCAAATGTGTCAGATACCCCCAGTCCCCAGTTTCCCTTTTGTGTAAGGCCCAATACTAATTATTTTTTTCAGATTTTCAGATTTTGAAAAAAAAAAATAGAAACTGATAAATATTGGCATATTTGGTACCAAATTGAGCTTTACTATCAGCAATACAGCTGGCTGGAAATAACTTACATTTATTTAGACATCCGCAGCCCCCTCCTCCCTGTGTGCCAGGCCTGCAGGACAAAGATTCCCTGTTTTGCTAGGTAGGTTTTGGTACCTTGTAACACACCTATTATTTTCTTTAGCCCTACAGCCCCCTCCTCCTGTGTCAGGCCTGAAGGATACCGTATTATACATAACCAGCTCCCAGGGGACCACACAGAGTAACGGACGTCCTATTCAGCTGCACACAGCCGCATAGAGATTATCCCGCTGAGGTTTATAATACCTCTCCTTCTTCCACACAAACCACCCACCACTACTTTATACCCTCTGTCCAGGTCCAGACTCCTCTATTTAGTGTGGTCTGTTACCCTGAGGGCATTAGAGTCCAATATGGTACAGGCCTTCCAAGCTAAAAAAAACAACATTATTTTACGTATATACGATGTTATGCCATAGTAAGGAGCCTTAGAGAAATGCTATATAACGTTATAAAATGTTGTATAATGTTTTTTGTTTACTGGATTACTACTGGCTGTGTCTCACCAGATCTGGCCAATGTGATGGAGGCATTTTTAAGATTTGAGCTCTATTTGCAAGCTGTACCCCCCAATACAGGCAGATCAGCAGGACTGTGGGCGGGATGATATACACTCAGGGAGATGGGTCCCTGGGGGGGGGGGGGTTGTGAGGGGGAATTGTACTAAATGTGATGCCTCCAATATACAGCAGTATACAGTCCTAACTCCCCGGGGACCAGGGGGGTAACAGAGGTCCTATTCCAGTGTACAGACCCGCATAGGAATTATCCCGCTGAGGTTGATCATGTTTGCCTCCCATCCCCACAACCACCCCTTATAATGAAGCTCCAGTGAGACTGCCCTCAATACTACTGCTCTATTAAGTCTACTCTGGCACCCTGAGTCATTGTAGGAAAGCTCTGGTAACTGAAATTTTGGTTGCATTTTTTGGGGTTGCCCAGAGCATAGCAACCTGACATTGCGCAGCAACGTCACTGCAACCCTAATAATATTTTCTGTTTGCATGGGCCCCACCATGGGGCTCATAGGGCTCCTCTGACGTCACAGGGAAGATTACAACAATGAAAATATATAATATTTGATGTAGGCCCTAGGTCTACTGAGGGTAGCAAAGTATACACTGAGCTTAGCAAGCTGGTACCAGGATACGGGACATAGGTCAGTTTTAGAATTTATTTAGTTTCATTGGGGGATTACAAGCTCGCAGAGATTTGTGTGGCGACATTAGGCTTACATGGCTGATTATGGTAACAAAAATGGCCCAGCTGTGATCGGATGCACCAAAATAACATATTCAAATATGGCCAAATACTAAGGAACAGCATTGGTAATAACCAACTTATGACTACTGAAAGATAGTTTATGATAAAATACTCAAAGGATCGAGATTTCCAGCCTAAACTTCTGACACATTGCCTTCTGAGAGAATATGCTTGGAGAATGAGGGTGACACGTGCACAGTAGTCGCTTCACTAAGGCAACGGGACGCCGCAGTGGCGAGTTTCCACCCCCGCCTCACGCTGACGGGGGACTGTGTTTGTGTGTGTGTGTTGGGGGGAGGGGGGGAGGGGGGGAGCAACCCTGACTACGGTCAAAGCCACATTTTTCTCATTGATTATGACATTAGCAGTTACCAGAACTAATGTACCACTACAAGCACCAAGTGTACCAGCGGAGTAGCAGTGGCCAGTGGTAATGTACCACCACAGGAGCCCAGCGTACCAGCAAGTCAGCAGTTACCAATGGTAATGTACAACCACAGGCACCCAGTGCACTAGTGCAGTAGCAGTTACCAGTGGTAGAGTACCACCACAGGAGCTCAGTGTACCAGCAGGTCAGCAGTTACAAGTGGTAATGTACCACCACAGGAGCCCTGTGTACCAGCAGGTCACCAGTTACCAGTGGTAATGTACCATAAGGGGGGCCCTGTATAGCAACCGATCAGCAGTTACCAGTGGTAATGTACCACCACAGGAGTCCAGTGTACCAGCAGGTCAGCAGTTACCAGTGTTAATGTACCACAACAGGGGCCCAGTGTAGCAGCTCCATACCCTGAGGGCATTTTGTGAAGACGAGGCTGTGCCTGGCGGTGAGAGGGTGCCGGATGGTGGCGCCCCCTGACAAGTGGCAGGTGAATAAAAGTGGGCACGTGACCCGCCTGTCACCTCAGTAACAGAGCTAGGCGTGAAATAGACAGCAGCCTGAGGGGGAAAAGCCCCCCCCCCCCTCTGCAGCCCCCACAGGGGGGCGTCACAGCAGCAGGCAGGGGTAGAACTTGAACTTATTTAAGTAGTGTTATTGCTATAGTTTTGGCTATATCATTATAGTTTCAGCATTCCTATTGATAATAATGAGAAGATACACATTTTTTATGTGATTTTCTGAGTCGAGAAATATAGATGTTTTATGCATAGTGCTTTGTATTGCTGTGAAATAATGCACCAATGCCAGGCGGTTCCTTGTCAAGGCTACGGTGGTGCATTAAGGAAAAATGCTCACCATTGCTGCATTGCTGTATCATGCCAATCCTTTGGAAGTATCTCAACAGAGTAGGTTTGGCATGATGCTTGAATGTAGCACTAGCTAGTCACTCGGCAGGGCTGCATTCATGCATGATGACAACCATCATGCCGTCCTTAAACAGTTAAGGAGGGAGTTAAGTCTGCCTACCATAAAACCTGATAATTATGATTTATACCTTACTAGGGCCTTCAGCTGAACGCCACAACAAAATATAAATTACAATTATCAGGTTGCTGTTTGTTCATGGAAGGCAGGAGTAGGTGCCAAAACATTCTAATTGGTGAAGTGTGATAGCTTGTGTCATGTCATGTGACATGGGAATTACGTCATAAGGTTTTGTTGTGACGTCACAGGGTTATTGAACAGTGCATTAAGCATTATCCACTATTCTTCATCTTGGTAATAAATGACGTCCATCATATTTTTGTAGGTGCTAGCAAATCACAGCGCCAGGATCCTCCCACATATTAAAAAAGAGGAGAGAAATGTTTTTCTACATTTAGAGGGTTGTCATAATGTCAAAATAGGCTGTTTAAAAGTGACACATCATTTCAAGATTGCAACTGTCAATTATATAGGAAAAGATACAGTTGAAAAATGTCAGTGTTTCATCAAAAAAGGGTGTTATATGACCTGGAGAACCCCTGGGGCCAAGGGATTGGATAACCACTGCAGCACTACCGTAAAGAGCAATGTTGGATCCTGGGGCAGTCAGAGGCCCTCAAATAGGCGGTCAAAATTATAATCTTAAGTTGAGTACTTTCTTTTTCTAAAAAGGATGAATTTCTGATAAGTCAATGCTTGCAATTGGCCATACAGAGGTCATAGACACAGTCTGTCCTGGATTGCAGAGACTCAGTTCCCACCCCAGAGGAGAACTGCTCTCCCAGCACAGTCTCAAAGAAGTCTCTGCCCAAAGGCTGAGACTTCAGAAAATCTTTTGGGAGGGAAGTGGTACTACTTGTCCGCATCACACACTGCAGGCTCCACACACCAAACACAGTCCCCAGGAACATGTGTAACTTCTACCATGAAAACATGTCCAATACTTCTGTATGTTTCAACATTAGTTTTACCTACATTCCTCTAGATATTTCCATTGATTCATAATTGTATAAATGAGTATTTTAAAAGCATAGTGTAGGTAAGTGTTCAGGTTTCTCTGTCACAGTTTGGCAGAGAGGAAGTAGTGCCTGTAGAATTGAATGAGAGAATCTGCTTGGAGATCGGGAGAACCACTGCCTCGCTGCAGTCTACCTCTAGTAGGATATCCACTCAAGGTTCTGGTGTGACATGATAATAAAAAGCTGTCGTTTAATTCCCCATTTGTCACTGTCGGCTCCAAAGCTTGTTGGGATAAGAGGTTTACGATGTGAAAGAGTTTCATGTCAAGCAGAATTCCATTTGGCAGAATTGTGTTCCTATGCTTTTATTCTTTCTGCAATTCATTTCGGCACATTAGGGTCATGTTCAAAGTTTTTATTAGAGATAGAGGGTTTATTACTTTACATAGGTCTATACAGTGTATAAGGGAGTGTTCATTTATAAGTGACAGGGGTATGTGTTAACATTTTCAACCCCTCATGAGGGGGGGCAGATATGAATACAGGCCTGATTTTCGCAAAAAAAAACACACATTACTATAGTTCAAAGGGGGGGAGCCTTCAGTGAGGTGAGGCGTGAATTTTTTCACACACACTCAAGGATAGGTGTTAAATTTTCCCATTTTATAAATTTGACTTGGATGTAGTTAATGTTGAGGCTCCAGGATCTGTACAGTGAGAGCTCGATAATCAGACCGCCTCCATTTATGGAAAAACATGGCCGGATATTGAAACTGCCATATGATTTAATCATATATATGGCCATGGTTAGAACTCTCCCTTACAAAGAGCAGGAATATTGAAGTTTGTGATAGACAAGGTCCCCCTGTATTTCCCTTACACTGTCCAGGCTGCAATGATTGACTCTTTGGGGACAGCATGATGCATTTGATTTTGCAGAGCGTATTCATTTATAAATTGATTTTTTTCAAAATACAACCATCAAAAAGATGCAAGATATTGTCCCGACCATTTATAATTGAGGCGTGTATAATATACATTCATAAAATGATGACCTTATTTAGAATATATGATTCAGGTATACAGTTGATGCAATGAAGACCCATCCAACCCTTAACCCTTTAGCGACATACGTCCTTAAAGGGTTTAAGCGTTAATTATAAAAGATATCATCCTGACATATTGTCACCAGTGTCATTTTATTGGCAGCCTCCAGACAGCTAAAAACCAGCTCCAGATGGTGATTCTCCCAGAGTCTCTCTGTGACTCCCAAAATTAATTAGTTTTGATGAAAATCTCATTATGACGACTGGCGAATCTGTTCTGAAAAAGCCCCCAGGCTTAAATGTCACTTTCCAGTTTCCTGCAAAGTCTGCAAGGCTGTATGATGTCTACAGCACAAAAATAATACCTAAAGCATATGTTAACCCTTTCAGGACGGATGTCCATAAACAATGACATTTGTCATCATGATGGACCAATGCAGACCTGCCGAGCAACTCGCTGGGGCTGCATTGGTGCATCATGCCAACCCTTCTTGAGTGTCTAAGCCCCATACAGTTGGTATGATGCTTGAATGCAGCACTGGTTTATGGAAAAACATGGCCGGATATTGAAACTGCCATATGATTTAATCATATATATGGCCATGGTTAGAACTCTCCCTTACAAAGAGCAGGAATATTGAAGTTTGTGATAGACAAGGTCCCCCTGTATTTCCCTTACACTGTCCAGGCTGCAATGATTGACTCTTTGGGGACAGCATGATGCATTTGATTTTGCAGAGCGTATTCATTTATAAATTGATTTTTTTCAAAATACAACCATCAAAAAGATGCAAGATATTGTCCCGACCATTTATAATTGAGGCGTGTATAATATACATTCATAAAATGATGACCTTATTTAGAATATATGATTCAGGTATACAGTTGATGCAATGAAGACCCATCCAACCCTTAACCCTTTAGCGACATACGTCCTTAAAGGGTTTAAGCGTTAATTATAAAAGATATCATCCTGACATATTGTCACCAGTGTCATTTTATTGGCAGCCTCCAGACAGCTAAAAACCAGCTCCAGATGGTGATTCTCCCAGAGTCTCTCTGTGACTCCCAAAATTAATTAGTTTTGATGAAAATCTCATTATGACGACTGGCGAATCTGTTCTGAAAAAGCCCCCAGGCTTAAATGTCACTTTCCAGTTTCCTGCAAAGTCTGCAAGGCTGTATGATGTCTACAGCACAAAAATAATACCTAAAGCATATGTTAACCCTTTCAGGACGGATGTCCATAAACAATGACATTTGTCATCATGATGGACCAATGCAGACCTGCCGAGCAACTCGCTGGGGCTGCATTGGTGCATCATGCCAACCCTTCTTGAGTGTCTAAGCCCCATACAGTTGGTATGATGCTTGAATGCAGCACTGGTGAGTTACTCATCAATGCATCATGATGACAAAGGGCATGATGCATTGAAGGTCAACGGCTGCATTATGCATTAATGCACTTTCCCATTGTATCAATTTGCATTAATGCAGGCCTGGCGAGTGATTTACCAGTGTCGCATTGAGGCATCATATGGGCCTTGCATAATGAATGAATGTAAGTACCAATCTCAAAAGTAATTCTCAACTTTCACAACAATAACTTGAGACATTACCTTTTCTAAATTGAAACCCAATGAAGTTACAATGCAACATGATCATCCATAAAATGACATTACCTCCAAATGATGTATATAATCATGCATTATGAAAAAAAATCAGGATTGTGTTCTTGTTATCATAGTTTGCGTTGCATCCTGAACAACTACAAGTCCAGTCCAGGGTCAGTTATACAAACAGAGAAGGGTCCAGGCAGTATCTCCCTGTGTGAAACCTCCCATTTAAGCAAATTTAAGCAAAGTTGAGAGAATATTAATGGCCTCCCAGCGGACCAGGCAGTAGTTATACCTGGGATTAGTATCATATGGTGAGAGGTGTAAGTTATGAGATTTTGCATGAGGCTGGAATGTAGCCAAGAAGTGCAGTGAAAAGTGAAAGTTAAACGAGCAGTTGAGACAAACCTAACTACATATACTTGCTGTGACTGTAAAGTCTGGCTTACAATCAAAGCCCAGGTACAAGTCATATAATTGCAGTTTCCACCATTAGCCTGAGATTAAACAAGGCATTCTAGACACTACTTAACCATTTAAGGACAGATGTTGCTGAAAATGACATTTGTTGTCATGATGTGCCAATCCAGCCCTGATGAGTAACTCTCCGGTGCTGCACTGGTTCATCATGCCAACACTTCGAGAGTGTCTTAACCTCATGATGCTTGAATGTAGCACTGTAGAGTGTTTTACATGTCAATGTCTAATGCAGGTTATATGCTAAACTTTACAGTGCTATGTATGCTGCTGCCATACAGCCTTACCAACCCCAGCAACACCGCCCAGAGGGGGAATCCCCTTCTCTTGGTGCCGAGCAATAATTACTTTTCTGATTGCCTCATAGTCATGCAGATTCACCCAAACTGAAAACCGCCTCACCCTCCACCATTAGGCTCACAGCTGTTCACTCTCCAAGCAGAATCATACTCAGTCACTCTTCTCCCATTGGCTGATGTCCCTATGTTCCCTCAAAATCTATGAATTATCAAAACAAGGGCAAAAGTTATAGTTACAAACAAAGATAAAATACTCAATAAGGTGGCATGGACAGAAAAAAACACAATTTTGGAATATTTTCAGGTTCACAGATCCACTATGTAGAGGGGACCTTCATTGTAACAGTATGCCATATGAAGTACGGCATAGGCCTATCTAAGCACTTATTGATTTCAATCCGCCTATACCCTAAGTCTGGCAATTATTAGGCAGACTGTAGGTCATATAGACTAACCGAAACCATGGAAAAGCCAATAGCAGTCGCATCATGTCATCTTATTTTCGTGGTACGTTAGTTTAGGTGGTGAAATGGCTTATTCTGGCAGTAACTTAAGGGAGCGGCCATTTCTTAACAAGAGGGGGGGGGGTGGTGGATTTTGGCATGAGCAGGTCAAAACTTTTTTGGTCCCTCTGCAGGAGGGATGGAAATTATTTTGTTTCCATCGCCCAGAAAGTTGGAAATTGAGCATGGCCGACCGCTTTGACGTAGAATAGCCCACAGACTTTCATGCTATAAACGGGTGCAATTTTTTGGTCATCCCCTAATGAGGTGTCCAATTTTTGGTCCCCCTTCAAATTCTTATGGTCCCCCGGAAATCATTCCCTAAGAATGTAGGTCTGCTGCTGGGTGGGGGTGGTGTGTGTGGCAGTGTGTGTGTGTGGCAGTGTGTGTGTGTGATCAGCAGTGTGAGACCAGCCATCAGTTCCCCATGGTGAGTGCTTTTCCATGCTCCTGTAACCATAGGCACTCCTCCACTCCCACCGCTGCCATATGTCTGCACTACTCGTGGGGACAAACTCACCAAGTGACTAGACGCCACCCATTTTACCTGTAATCTGAAAATGCCCACTTTTCTAGTAATCTTATTCAGTTACCAGGCCTGTCCTCTAGTTGGTAAAATCTTGTAGAAATAAGGTATGGCAGACTGTAGCTGAATCTACCCAGTGTAGTGAAGGTAAGGTGTGTGGGTGACTGTAGCTGAATCTACCCTGTGTAGTGGAGGTAAGGTGTGTGGGGGACTGTAGCTGAATCTACCCTGTGTAGTGGAGGTAAGGTGTGTGGGTGACTGTAGCTGAATGTACCCTGTGTAGTGGAGGTAAGGTGTGTGGGTGACTGTAGCTGAATGTACCCTGTGTAGTGGAGGTAAGGTGTGTGGCTGACTGTAGCTGAATCTACCCTGTGTAGTGGAGGTAAGGTGTGTGGGTGACTGTAGCTGAATGTACCCTGTGTAGTGGAGGTAAGGTGTGTGGGTGACTGTAGCTGAATCTACCCTGTGTAGTGGAGGTAAGGTGTGTGGGTGACTGTAGCTGAATCTACCCTGTGTAGTGGAGGTAAGGTGTGTGGGTGACTGTAGCTGAATCTACCCTGTGTAGTGGAGGTAAGGTGTGTGGGTGACTGTAGCTGAATCTACCCTGTGTAGTGGAGGTAAGGTGTGTGGGTGACTGTAGCTGAATCTACCCTGTGTAGTGGAGGTAAGGTGTGTGGGTGACTGTAGCTGAATCTACCCTGTGTAGTGGAGGTAAGGTGTGTGGGTGACTGTAGCTGAATCTACCCTGTGTAGTGGAGGTAAGGTGTGTGGGTGACTGTAGCTGAATCTACCCTGTGTAGTGGAGGTAAGGTGTGTGGGTGACTGTAGCTGAATCTACCCTGTGCAGTGGAGGTAAGGTGTGTGGGTGACTGTAGCTGAATCTACCCTGTGTAGTGGAGGTAAGGTGTGTGGGTGACTGTAGCTGAATCTACCCTGTGTAGTGGAGGTAAGGTGTGTGGGTGACTGTAGCTGAATGTACCCTGGACGTGCATAGTAGAGGTTCCCCAGGTGGTGCCGGGTACTGGAGGAGGTACTGGCACGGCGCTGAGTCAGCCTCCAGCTGCCTCTGTATGGGACAGCTGATGGATGAGGGGGGGGGGGGAGTAGTAAGGGAGGGCAGGGGGCTGAGGGGGGTAGGGTCAGTCTACTTAGTATTGAACCCCTGCTACAACTAGGCTTCTATACTTCTGCTACAACTAGGTAGGGGTCCCATACTCCTGCTACAATTAATTAAGGGTCATGGACTCCTACCACAACTAATTAAGGGTCCTTCCTGCTGTAGGGGACTGGCCTCTTTGCACAATTAGTTAAAGGTGCATTCTCACCACTCACACTTTACCACATAGTAAACTAAAACATTACTCGAATTATGAGTGGGATATGCTAAGTGATTATGCCATTTTAAAGGTCCTGGATCCCTGCTACAGGGATTAGAATCAAGCTAGGAATGAGGGGCTCATTTGAGTGGGGGTAGCCGTAGGTATGGTTAGAGTGGAGCTAGGAAGCAGGTAAACATGGGTTGCTAGGCAAATAAACAATAAGAATGGCTGTTGCTAAGCAACCGGTTGTCATAGCAACATGTGGTTGATCCTATTTAATTCCCTGGGCTCATTTTAGTGGGGGTAGGTATAGTTAGAGTGGAGCTAGGAAGCAAGTAAACGTGGGTTGCTAGGCAAATTAACAACTAGAATGGCTGTTGCTAAGCAACCAGTTGTCATAGCAAAAAAAAGAGGAGACCAATAGATTCCTTGCAATTCATGTAGGGGGGATAGACGAGGTTGTTATCCTCCTAAGTGCAATATTTATGGTGTAGGAGCCAGAAATCCAATTTTTTTGTGTCTTAAAATATATTTTTCCCTATTCATTTTGAATGAATCAATCATTTTTACTACATTTTTTTAAACAAGCATTAATTTTTTTTCCCAAGGTGTACAGCATTGTTACTAAAACCATTGTTTTCGGAACGATCCATAGATAAAACCCTGGTTAACAAGTCATAGGTGTACTCTAGCGCAAGGTTAACCCCCCTGGCTGCAGGACTACATCATTACAATATCATGCACTAACAAATCATTGCTGACACAACTGTTCCTGGGTATTCTTTGTCTGAGTACAGATAAGTTAAAAGAAAAGAAACAAGAACTTTGTCCTAACTCCCTTTGACATTTATGATCAGGTCACCGTAACCTTCCTTTATTTGTCCCAGCGTAGGAGCTGAGGAGTATTTTACCCCTGACAGTGCAGACTCCCTATGATATAAACGAAGATGTAAAGTACTTCAACGTTAATTCCTCACCACCGACACAAACCTGACCCTGGTATAGACCAATGCAGCAAGACCGAGTCTTTTTTTTTTATGAGGTTGGTTTTAGCAGAATCCTCATAATGTTATCTATCTTTTATATATTTGTCAGTCATGCTTCAGAAATGTTCAAAAACTTTATCAACAATTTTTCTGAAAGGTCAGCCTTTTTTTGCATTGGTCTATAGCTGACAGGAACCGGAGGGTGTTGTGGGTAATGTGGCAAGCGGGATGAGTGGTAGCGGCCATTTGCGTCTACAGAAAGGTCAAGGCCACTTGGTGCCAGGTGTTTTCACACCTGGGGCTGATGATGACTGGTGGGGCTGACGGCAGCCATTTAACCCTTCAACAACAGATGTATCAATATTTTTTTCCAAAAATGTGAAAAACTATAAATATCAAAAAAATTTAATAAGGTGCTGCCAAGGCTACTCACTGAACATTCTTTGTGAACACAAATGGAATATTGAATGAGAGTGTGGATGTCATGGGCTTGTTTGATATAATACCAAACATGGGGTGCTTTGATAAGAACTTGTAAGAAAATATTTTCATAAATTTTGAGAAACTTTTTTTTCATCTCAATAAATAACCATGGTTGAGTTACAAGGCGACCTATTGAATGCTTTGAGATATAAGTAGCCGCTGAAATGGAGAGCATGGGAGTATTCCGCTACACCGCCCGTTCCCATACAACACATGTATCCTATAACCCCTCCCCCATATCCCCCCATACACCCCATACACCCCTGTACACAATAATATACTACAGGTTCCTACTGCTACAATTAGCTCCTTGTCTACACTATCTACACCCCACACATACAGACCCCCCCTCCCACACAAACACCCCCCCCCAACATACACCCCCCTCCTATACCCATACACCCCCTACCCTTAAACCACTGGTAACACACTAAAGGTGTGGGGTTCTGCTAGCACCTTATCCACCGGACAATCTACTGTTAATGACCCCGGGGAACATGACTTGCACATCACTGCCTCATAACATGGCCACCTCAGAGGTAGCCAATGCCCTGGGAGCATATTTGTTGGGAAGTAGCCGAGGCAATTTTCTCCCGAGTGGAAAAAAATAGTTCACTAAAATAACCGATTATGATGATATTTGGGGTGTGGGGGTTTGGGGATCGCAAGTAAAGGTACCAGTGAAAAGGTATGGGAGAAAGACATCACTAAATAAATTCTAATAAGTTCTAAACAGACTTTCACAAAGCCTGGTGCAACAATTGGCATTAATTAAGATGTGATTTTCTCTTTGAAGTTTAGAAAAAGGTTGGAAAAGACTTCAGTTGATCATTCGTCGTTATGTTGCACCAATTCAGCCCTGATGAGTAACTTGGTGTATCATGCTGATGCTTCAGGAGCATCTCAACCCTGTAGGATAGGCACGATGCTTGAATGCAGCACTGGTGAGTTATTCACCACGGCTGCATTTATGCATCATGACGACCAAGGACATGATGCATTAATGCACTATGCCGTCTTTAAAGGGTTAACTACCGATGTCTGCTGGACAGTCCCTATATTTACATTGTAGTAGAATCTCACCATTCTGCTTCAACATAAACTATGTGTATGTGTAACAGCTACCAGGGACCAGCACTATAGACTCACGCATGACACAGGGGTGACTTTGGACAATAGTTTTGCTTACATTAGTTTTTGTCCAATACCTGTAATACTGCGCGTGTCTTCACATATACTTATATTGTATATATGGAGATTAACATGACCATTTTCTTTTGAACACTTCATTATTCTCTTTATAAAATGGTTGGCCATGTATTATAGCCTCAGAGAAGTCACATGCCGTTCATTATAGAGTAACAGTGCCTGCTGGGCTGTTGTCACTTGGCCAAGGGCCTTATATTGGCACAGGAAATGTACAACGGCATGGTATCTAGATTAATATGACGTTTTTATTATATAACCGGGTTATAAAGACAATAGAAAATGTGTTCCTCATATGCATTCATGTATTATAGGACAAGAGACAGTCTTGACGTGGGGAACATCGTTTTCTATTAGAAATGATTGATTAGTGTCCTCTTGTTGTGATCAGTTGTATCCCAATAAATAAAAGTTTGGAAAATTGCTAAGCCACACAGAACAGGACAAGTCAAATTATAATTGGTTATTTTGTTATTATCTTCTTTTTTGGGGGGGAGGGGTGAAGTAAATCAAAATCTAGGGGAAAGGGTTCGATGATGCAATGTATCATAAACCTTTACTACACTTCTCCAGGCAAATTAAAAAGTAAATCAAAGTACAAAACCTTTAAGACAAACTCTGAGAAGACCCCGTCTGTTGCTGCAGGGGTGTGTAGCTGACGTCTTGTGAAAACACAGCTTGTTTATGGCCTCCATATTGCTGAACATCCACTCTCCTAGCAGAGCTGTCGTACTGTGTATTTCTACCCAAACCTGCCTGTGCATATCAGACAGCGCATGTCTGAGAGGAAATTGCATAATTAAAGTATACATGTATGCCAGATTTGACTTCCAATTAGCTATTAAGGGTGCCAGAAAATGGTGGCAGGTATGTACTATCACATCGGGGTCTGAAGAAGGCAAAATGAATTTCAACTAGATCTGTAGCCAACAAGCAGAGGTTGCATACCCAGTCCGATCTCCAATTCACTATTGTGCTGCAACAGGCCAGCTTTTCAATGTCAATAATTCTAAACAAAGCAGATTCACAGTTAGCATTTTCATCATCCCTGGCGTCACTACCACAATTATAGATTAGCCCGACCACTTCCCCTGATGGCGTCTATCTTATAAAGTGGAGCAGAGATAGAGTTGGTGAGTAGAGGCAGCAAACATCTGCATGGAGTGTGTAAAGTTCACCCACATACCGCAGCCCCAGGGCCTCTACCTGGATGTTTTATCACATTGAGCATCAACATTGAACATTAAGGGGCCCAGGTCAGGGCACACCATCTGTGGGGGCTTTACGTAAATAGTAAACGGTACAGCACCGCCTTTCTTCCTCCCACACCCACTGTTAGCACTGTACAGACTCCTGTAAAAACTAGGTAAGGGTCCTTGTGGTAGCTAGTCCTGTACAGACTCCTGCCACAACTAGGTACAGGTCCTGGTGGTAGCTAGTCCTGTACAGGCTCCTGTAACAACCAGGTAAGGGTCCGTGTGGTCCCCAGTCTCCTGCTACAACTAGGTAATGGTCCAGGTGGTACCTAGTCCTGTACAGAATCCTGTAACTAGGTAAGGGTCCTGACAGTTTTAACTATAGACCAATGCAGCAAGAAAGGTGACTTTTCAGAACAGGTGGTGATAATGTTTTTGAACATTTCTCAAGTGTAGCCAACATTTACATCTACAGGATGTATATCTGGCTGACAAGTGGTAAACTCCCAGCCTGTCGACAAACTGCTACCCTACACCTAATCCCTGATGTCTGAACTGACTGGTGATAAACTCCCACATTATAAAACTACTCTACACGTACTGACGCTACCTCATTTTAAACAATTGGGTTACGGGATTTTATAGCAATATCTTTGGGCGACCAGGGTGCTAAGTAGGTTCTGAGAGTGATTGGCTGCCTTAAGCAGAGATGCGGGCTATAGCGAGGCTGGGGATTTAGCTGCCCCACACTGTCTGACCTTCTTACTGATAGAGCAGTGCACCTGGGGTTCTTCCCGCGTGCCACCTTAACCCTCTAAGGACCGCATCATACCTTAATGCATCATGCCCTAGGTCATAATGATGCATCATGCTGTTGTTAATTTGTTTATTTCTCCTGGGATTGCCCAGGCCCATTTCGTGTTATGCAGCCCAGGCTAATTTCCCGAAGACACAGGCTATCCGGTCCAGCAGTAAGCCCATTAGGGAAGCCTTTTGTGGACTTCGCCAGCAGGTCGCCAGCAGGTCGCCAGCAGGTCCAAGATAGAGTATACCGCCAGGTACTGCTAGTACTCCGACCTACCACCAAGGTGCAGACAGTGCAGAGCACTTAGTTTCCTATCTACATGTTTCTTGTCATGACCTAAAGGCAGGCTGGTAATGTATGGCATTTCTATACAAACTTTGGTATTTACCCTGTGTGTCTGGACACAGAACATTGATTCAACACTGATAACTGGTTGTCAATGTTGATTTAATGTTGATTCAATGTTGATCCAATGTTGAACTGAATTTTGTGCTCACTGGGAGTTCTGTAGTAATGGATCATGCCCTTGGTCATCATGATGCATGAATGCAGCCCTGGTAAGTAACTCGCTAGTGCTACATTCAAGCATCATGCTGCACCTCCGGGTTTGAGACACCTGGAGGGGTAGCAATGCACCCCCAGAGAGTAACTCACAAGGGTTACATTGGTGCATCATGACTACAAATGTCATATTTTAGTGACATCTGTACTCAATGGGTTAAAGGACTAACTGAATACCTGCAGTGTTGGGGCTCAGTGATGGAGTACAACAGGTGCGGCATACCTCCAGGTAGGAAGGGGTAGGGTAGGGTAAGATACGCCCCCCCTCAAACACACACATACCCCACACAGGTAGGGTAGGGTGAGATACCCCTGCCCCTCACACACCTATACCCCACCCAGGGTAGGGTGGTTGGTGGTGGGCTAAGGCCTAGCAAGATGAATTGTGTGTTTCAGGTAATTTGAAGGAAATAAATAGGTAAGGTAGGTCAGATTTTTTACACATATATTTTTTATTTTACAAAGGTTATGATCTATGTGTTCAAATATACTTTTGATCAATGATATATGATAAATTGGGAGATGTAAATGCTTTCAATGAAGTCATATTACTTTGGTGAAATAATTGTAGAACTCTCAGGGAAAGTTGTATATTTATAGAAAATTGTTCGTTAAATTAAAAAAAATATATATTATATGTTTTTGTCGATCACGCTTCAGAAATGTTCAAAAACTTTATCAGCAACTTCTCTGACTGTCACCCTTTCTTACTGCATTGGTCTCTAGGTAATGTTGGGTTACCAGAAACCATATTCTTTTAGGCCCCACCACCACACTCAACTGTATCCCCCCCCCCCCAACACACACAAACACACACCTGCCCCCAGGTGTAAGATAAGTCAGACTGTACACCAAGTGTCACTAATTGTCCGCCCTGGAGGAAGCTCCCATTAATCTTAACTCTCTAAAGACGGATGTCTTGAAAAGATGACATTTGTGCAGCCTCTGTGAGTAACATGCTGGTGCTGCATTGGTGCATCATGATGAGCCAAGGATTTGGAAAATAATAAAAACACTCGATTGGAAAAAATTATGAGAAAAAAATAGTCACTTGCAAAAAATTACATTATTGACAAAGACAGATATCCAATGAGTTTGGCAGTTGTTCTGACTGATCACCCAGGGTACTATTATATCTACACCCACACACACACACGTAGTGTAGTCCATTGGTCATGGTGTCACTGTACCAGACTTCCCTCACTTAGTGAACTTCCCCCCCACCAGGTGGCTGATTGGTCAGGGTGTCACTGTACCAGACTTCCCTCACTTAGTGAACTTCCCCCCCACCAGGTGGCTGATTGGTCAGGGTGTCACTGTACCAGACTTCCCTCACTTAGTGAACTTCCCCCCCACCAGGTGGCTGATTGAACCGGATGTAGCGATCGAGTGACACATCAGGTTGCCATGGTAACTAAGACCAATTTGAATTGTTCTGATTAACTGGTAGACAGCTACCCCACACCCTGGTAGTGGCAAACTGACTCTGTGACAGATTGCATTATCCATTAACCCTTTAATGGCTGCATTGGGCGTTAATGCCCTTTTTTTAAATATGACAAATTGATACAGCCCTGATGAGTACCCCTCAAGCACTATGCCAACCCTTTAGAGTTGGTACACTCCCCAAGATTTACAACACTGCAGTGAGTGTATGGACTGCAGTGGTTTATAAAAGAGGCAATCACATGCTAGGTATGAAAACAGATACATTTTTGTGTATAAGCCATATCCTGGGTTTTTATAGATTCAATAAGCCGCACTAGCTGTCTGAATTACATACAAGCTGCGGCCTAAACACAAGGTCTTACAGTACACAGAGAAGAGAAACAGAGTCAAAAGGTAGCTCAGGTTGCCTTCAGAATGACTCCTCTTTAGGGGAACCTAGTTCCTTATGTGACTCCCTAAGGTGAGCCACATAGCTTTGTGAATCCCCTACCTGACTCACTAAGGTCAGCCAGGGAGTCACCTAGGTTTTTTATAAGCCTGGGTGAGCCTGGCCGAGTCATTTTGGAAGCAACCTTTAGATTTCTTTTCTCTGTGTAACTCACCAAATGACATGCCACCTGCTGACGTTACCTGCCCAAATGGTAGCAGGCATGTGGCGCAGGGCCTGCCCCACATACCCAGCTCACTAGGTGCTGGGGGGGGGGGGACCTAGCACAGGAAACAGGAGGCACCATACACATATTGGTGTAAGAGGGTCACACAGCCCCACATACCCAGCCACTGGGTGCTGGGGGGGGGACCTAGCACAGGAAACAGGAGGCACCATACACATATTGGTGTAAGAGGGTCACACAGCCCCACATACCCAGCCACTGGGTGCTGGGGGGGGGGGGACCTAGCACAGGAAACAGGAGGCACCATACACATATTGGTGTAAGAGGGTCACACAGCCCCACATACCCAGCCACTGGGTGCTGGGGGGGGGACCTAGCACAGGAAACAGGAGGCACCATACACATATTGGTGTAAGAGGGTCACACAGCCCCACATACCCAGCCACTGGGTGCTGGGGGGGGGACCTAGCACAGGAAACAGGAGGCTGAATGCATTCATGCATCATGACTACCAAGAACATGACGCATTAAGGCATCATGCTGTCCTTATAGGGTTAACAGTAAAGGGGATTACAACAAAAGGGGATCCAAGCTAAAGTGATTAAAGCTGAAGGGGATTAAAAGTAATAAACCTTAAGACTTCCTACCCTGATGTTACTCCAAGAGGCCAGGGCAGTGACCTAGGAGCAACACGAGACAAACTCTCAGTGCTAAATCTATAGTCCAGACCTTTAAGGAAAGCACACAATCAGACTTCTTCAGTCAGCCAGCTCTATCTAACACTGATTCTTCATATGCTTGGTGATAAGGAAATCAATCCCAATATAGTTTATCGAGCAAGCATTGCAGATATATGATTATTCACATCCATGAGGCTGAAATCCTTAATTTAAGACTAAGTTTGAAAATCATGTACACTACTTCCTATCTTGTCAGAATGAGGCACTTGAATGTTTAAGGAAAGCAGCTTAGTTAAATTATTAGAGTATTGGTGATACTCATGGAATCAGTGCATGATAACAGCAATGATATATCCTACAATGAGTTAACAACACTTGCACAAGTCTGTATCAGCCATATGGGCTATAAGGGACCTGCCCAGATTGTGCTAATAGTGTCATGGATGGAGTGTCTCCTACTCATATAGACAGTCAGTCTGGGCAGCCATACTACCCCACTCAGTGTCAGCCATGGAGAAGGGGCTGGGGGGTGACAAGGGGAGACTATAGGGAGGGGGACTGAGGATCATATAAACAGAGCACACCATACACCACTACAGTAAACCTAGTGAGGAGATCGGCCGGTTGGTGATGGGCGTAGGGTGTGTGGTGACACTGAATGCCTGCTATAGAGACTGGATGTGGACAAAGGTGACAGAAGAGAAGGTACAGGAGACAAGAGGAGGCTGTAGTACTGAGGAGGGTGAGGGGGAAGCAGGGAGCAACCAAAAGGGGCAGGGCGCAAAGAGGAAGGTAGTGGGCAATAGAGAGATCTAGGCATAGAATGAGGCAGCAAAGGAGTGATAGATGGATGAAGGGTAGTAAATGGGGTTCAGAAAAGAACAAGGTAGCAATGCTGAAACCATGTGAGACTGGAGAGAAAATAGCGAGGATATAGTGCAAGCATGGGAGAAAATATAATGTGTAGTAATAAAAGAGAAGAAGAATCTGGTGGTGTGTTTCTAATAAAATACACCAGCATAATACATATATGGGCCTTTATATGCTGTGCATTTTTTTAATCCCATATTGGAAAATCTCACATTTACGCTAGATGCGATCACTTTCTATCACTACCCAAAAATCACATTTAGCTAACCTACTGTAATGAAAAATGTGGATATATAGCCACTTTACCATCTGCCTTGTCTGACGGGTGTTTACTACAGTGTGAAACCCTGCCATGCCATTACATGAGGCTGGGATTGAATAAAGACGGTAGATCCTGCTGTTAGTGGAGGTTTAATGAGGGTCTGAGAGGGTTAATGCAGGACCTATCCACAAACACCAACCCTCCCTTAAGTCTCTCCCCTCTTTACACCAGCCCATTCACCCACCTCCTCACTCTGCCCACATCATCTCACAGAAAAAAGAGTCAAAAGGGGAGTCCAGCTATCCTCCAGAATGACAACCTCAGCTCTCTCTGCTTCAGATTGTTTCTCAAAAGTCATGAGGTGGTTAGGATTCTACTGGAGTGGTACAGTATTTTGTGTTTCCTGTTTTCTGTAGAACATTAACAGCCAGAACCATGTGTGTCTTCTGTACACATCTCTAGGCCCTCAGTTGTGAGCCAATTGCAGCCAATTCCTTTCAGAAACTGTCTCAGAACATCTTGTAATTTGGCACAGTGTTGTATCCCTGTCCTGAGATCTCACAGACTTGGCAAAGACAAAGAAGTACATGACAAAATGGTGCAGACATGCACAATTAGAGTGGGACAACTGACAATAGTGCACTTTGGACAGCTGAGTCCCTTTGAGGTCCTGTTGGCACAGTTTGTCAACATTCATTCACTTGGCGGGACTATAAAGGATCTGTTCTTATCTATGATTGCATTGCCCTCTTACATAATCCTAAAATCAATTGGAGAGGATGCCAGCAACATTTTTCTGTGAATGTGTAGAATTGGTATGCAAACCTTTGAAATCCCATTTTTAGATGAATGGCTTTAATACCTGACATGTTGCAGCTTGCTCTTATAGTGCCTGTGTACTCCAAAATTGGACACTTGGTCATAATTATAAATCACAAACTGCAGGTAATGGGAACCTTTTTCCTGTCCAGCCCTTTATGGAAATCTCCTTTAAAAGTAGCCACCAAGCACTTACCCTGCTACCATTTCTTAGCCATCGTTACCATGTATAGCTACTTATGGTGGCCGCTCTCCCTGTGCTGTTCAGCTGGTCTCCTTAAATGCAAGTATTCAGGAGTTTTAGCTTTCCTCCTTAAAAGACAACATACATAGTCATGCTCCTAGTAATTTTAAGATGGAGGGGCAGGGTAGTCTGGTGAAATGATTGATATATAAAAGACCTCTGCTGGGAGAGTAAAGGTTAGTCTAGGGGAGTGGAGGTTAGTGTGGCAAACCTCTGCTAGGAGAGTGGAGGTTAGTCTGCTGAGCTTCTGCTAGGAGAGTGGAGGTTAGTCTGCTGAGCCTCTACTAGGAGAGTGGAGGTTAGTCTGCTGAGCCTCTGCAGGGAGAACAGAAGCTAGTCTGTACAGCCTCTGATTGGAGAGTGGAGGTTAGTCTACCAAGCCTCTGCTTGGAGAATGGAGGCTAGTCTGCCAAGCCGCTGCTTGGAGAGTGTATGGCTGAGGGAGTAATGACCTGTACCTGGAGAGTGTCCCCCGTGGTCAGAGACTTGGACACTAAGGCACAATGTGGTGTCTGTGATAGATTGTGCAGCAACGAGGGCAGACAACGGGTCAGGTGGGGTTAGAGCAGAAAGTGTTAGGGGTGGGCATCTATCTAATAGCCGGTCAGGAGGGGCTTCCATAGGATCAACACTTGGGGAAGTCTTTTAAAGAATGTAAAAAGGTGTTTTTACCGTGGCAAATAGATAGGTATTCTTGCACACTATCAAAAAAGTACCCAAACTATTCAGGGTGTAAATTAGTTTTCCAAAGCAACAGAGCGTGTCTAACTCTACAAGTGAAGCCGGTCACACCAGGAGGTAATTATACTTCAAAATTATCCACATCTCACTGCTACATTGCATAATGATTGATAGAGCAATAGCATGAATAATGCCTTTCATTTAGAGCAATGCTTAGCTGCTGTGTTCTACTGTTTGACCATAAAACGTTATTATATCAACCAATGTTATATTGAATGTGACTTGGGGAGCGCCCTGATCCCGCCCTGACCTAACCTATTCACTGTACTGGATGGAGTGGAGAGGGAAGGTGTAGGGGTCATATGAGTGGGTGTCCCAGAGGACAGAGCAGCACAAATTAGTTTCCCATCTTTCACACATAACTTTTTTTATTCTATAAACTGTGTGAGTGGATATTGTCTACCCTCTGAAGATGGATGTCGATATTTGTGTGAGTATGTATTGTTTACCATTTTAGGAGTGTGAAGCAGAGTCGCAGGGAGTGCGGGTTGCGGGTGACTGAGAAGAATTGCACTGCATGAATGGTTGTGTTTAAGTAAAATAAACATGGTTCAAGGAAAACTTCAAGCATATTTAGTTTGAGGAAATTCATGCCCCATTAAGCCACTTGAATCATGACCTTTCCATGATGTTCATGTGGCATTGCTGAATACAAATCTACATAAAATGTTCCTTAAAGGCATCTTGAATTTGCTTAAATGCAAACAGTCATGTGGTGCTGATGAGTAAGAACTGTCGAATCATTTTCTCAGCAATATCCCAGGTGTTGCTGACATAGAGGATAGACTTTTTGATGTCTCCACCCTTTATGTTACTGTCACATATTCAAACCCATTAGAAGTGTGCTCCTTTATCACAGCCTCTTCTTCATTCATCCCTTATGCATTCTGAAACGGACAGATGTGAAAAATATGCTGGCAGAAGAATTTAGCTATCAAAGATTAGTCCCTGTTTTTGCCATATAGATCGTACAACTCTAGGCCCACATTAAAGTGTACCATAATAACTTGTCTCTATGTGGTGCATAGACATTTACTGGAATGAATGAATGCCAAGAACCTATTAAAGGCCCTTACAACTCCTCCCCCACTGTACCCCACATGGCCTGTTCCCATGACCCTGACAAAGGTCCTGGGTACCTGCTGTGTACATGCCTAGACCCCACTAGGGCCTCCCACTGGTAGAAAAAGCTCATTTAATCAATATATTCTCTTATACAGATTGATTCATCTACAGCCCCTCACTATGAGTAGCTTGAGATAGTATTGAGCAAGTCTGAAGCAGGTCAAACCACATGAGCAACTCAGGAGTTTGATTTTGATTTTTCAGTTACACAATGTATTTGTGTCTGTCTTATACACCAATTTATACAAACATTGTGTGAGTGAAAAGAAGAAATCAACCCTAAATTAGCTTCTTACCAATACTTAACCCTTTCAACTCATATCTTGGAGTACATATATTTGAACTATAATATCATTGTTAATTCAGGAGACTTACAAAGGGGTTATGACAGTGTTGTTTCAATACTATTATGTCTATCAATAAGGGCCTTCTATTTGTGGCAATGACAAATCTAAAGGTCCTGTGACAAGCGCATGATTATCAGGTACTTTGTTGAGCCAGCTTGAGAAAAAAAAGATTGTTATTGATTTCATAAAAATAGCGTGCCTTTGATTTTAGATTACAATTTATGAACTAAAATCAGGATCACTTCATTTTTTAGACTGCCATTTCACAATGAGATTAGCCTTGTGGTTCAATTGAAAGCCATGTCAATTGACAGTTGAGTTCCTCGGGAATGAGGCTTGTGTTGGAATTTTTTATTGGAAAGTCAGCTTTCAGTATGTTCATATGCATCTGATACAGTTCCCATTATAATTCACTAATATTTTAGTTTGAGTTGAACCCATTTAGAATCACTCAACTCCCCATGCCACAAGTGAGACACCAACATAGTGGAATCAGACCACCCCAGTCCTCTTGTATTTCCCCTACTAACCTCCCCATCACTTACTGCCCCCACCTGTGCCATCATAGCCATCGGTCTGTCTGTCAGCCTACTGTGTACCCTGTAACAGGCTACTGTGTACCATGGGTCTGCCTGTCAGCCTACTGTGTACCCTGTAACAGCCTGCTGTGTACCCTGTAACAGCCTGCTATGTACCATGGGTCTGCCTGTCAGCCTGCTGTGTACCCTGTAACAGCCTGCTATGTACTCTGTAACAGCCTGCTATGTACCCTGTAACAGCCTGCTGTGTACTCTGTAACAGCCTACTGTGTACCCTGTAACAGCCTGCTGTGTACCCTGTAACAGCCTGCTGTGTACCCTGTAACAGCCTGCTGTGTACCCTGTAACAGCCTGCTGTGTACCCTGTAACAGCCTGCTGTGTACCCTGTAACAGCCTGCTGTGTACCCTGTAACAGCCTGCTGTGTACCCTGTAACAGCCTGCTGTGTACCCTGTAACAGCCTGCTGTGTACCCTGTAACAGCCTGCTGTGTACCCTGTAACAGCCTGCTGTGTACCCTGTAACAGCCTGCTGTGTACCATGGGTCTGCCTGTCAGCCTACTATGTACCCTGTGACAGGCTACTCTCACTCCTCCTCTATACCTTCAGGAGAGTATAATGTACAAACTCTGTAGGGTAGGCATGATGCATAAATGCAGCACTGATGAGCAACCCACCGCAGCTGCATTAAAGCATCGTGCTGACCAAAAGAAAAGCATCAAATCAGTCCAGCACTAAAGAACTAAATGACCAATAACTTGTTAGAATGTTAAAGGGATGCTGCTATTAACAAGATGGCTTCCGTATCACCAGGACCCTCTCCTTACCCTCTACTCGGCCCAAGCTGTACTATCTGCAGCCTACTCCCAGTGCAACCTGTCCCTATAAATCTTCCTGATCTACCCCCTCACCTCTCTACACCCCCCCACCTACCACACATACTCCTGTACACCTGCACGGTACTGATCTACCCCTCCCTCCTCTCCAATACTCCCCCCCCACCTACCACACATACTCCTGTGCCGCCTGCAGGGTACAAGATGACATGCCAACAGCGCATGCATCAGGCCCCCTGGGGGAGGCCACGCGACCCTACAGAGAGGTCCTTGACCTTTTGAGTGGCAGCTGGTTCCATGGGTTGTGTTACTGTGCTGGGGCTCTGACTGATGTCTGGACCGGTATAACTCAGGCTTATTAAGCAATCGGAAATCGGGCAATACAGTCAATCTGACCTATAAATGTAGACTTATTTTCTGTTTCCTGCTGTTTTATACAAATACATTTAATGCAGTCCAACCTGTCAAAGACGTAATTTTTTTTATCTATTTCAATAAGATTCCTTCTTATTTAATTTCCTCAATGCTGACTTGCTGTTTAAGATACTAGACCCTATCACTGTACCCCAATACATGCAGCCCCCACACTGCCTCTTACCCCTATCCAGGTTAGAGATAAGATAAGGCAGGCTAGGACTTGTTGGTATTTACTGCTACTTGTATGTTATACAAGGCCTACGACCAGGTCTTAATCCCCACCACCACCCCTAAGACCTCTCTCACTGCCCCAACATACCCACACATGACCCTTTAAGTACTACATGATACCTCAAGGAGTATGGTTTATTTCTCTATATGATACATTAGAACAGAACCCGTTTAGAGTATTTGCCTTCTTGGTATGGCATGATGCAAAATTTAATAATGCATTCATGCTTCATGCCCTTGGTTGATATGATGCATAAATAAATGTTTCATTGACTGCATCTTTTAGTGACATGTCGTCCTTGAAAGGTTAAAGGAAATAAAGCACTATGCTGGCCTTACAGGGTTAAAACAGACAGATATGGTACAATAAAGCAGTATTTGCAGGGTTAAAACGGACAGATCTCGTACGATACAGCTCTATGCTGGCCAAACAGGGTTAATACAGCTAGACCTGTGTATATCTGCCCTCATCAGTCACAGCAAGGTCAAGGTCAGGTTATCAGAAGACCTGAAAGGGCAGAGTTCAAGGTCAGATGTCAGAAGGCAAAGGTCTAGTGGCTGCTAAGGGTGTGTGGGTGTGACAGGAAGGGTGTGTGTGTGGGGGGGGGGGGGTGACAGGCAGCGTGGAGTGCTGTCTATTAGGAAGGAAAATCAAACTCACATTTGTTCATTTGAAATGTAGTGTGAGATATCACACACCAAATATTCCACATCTATTCCTATTCCCATTTAAGTGTGAGGGGGGGGGGGGGGGGCAGGCAGCGTGGGGTGCTGTCTTTAAGTCTATATCTGACAGACCAAGTAGGGGGAGGGGGTTGTGGAGATTGTTGTTTGCTGTTGGTAAATTCTATTGGCATTAATTTCGTAGAGTACAAGGGACAATTTTCAAATGAATGCCAAGAAGTAATAAAAGCTACTTCTCAGTGAATAGCAGAAGTCAGTGTTCGAGTGTCAATCACAGTGTTCATAGTGTTCATGGTATTCAAAGTGTACATAGTTTCTAGGCACAAGAAATCTATGACATAAACAGACAAACTCTCTGTCTCATATTTAGATTTATACTCAAGTAATATGCATTGTAAAACTACTACATGGATATACCAATACTCCAATTCCAGAGATCCCGACAGTACCCTAGCCTTAGTGAGGGATCATTTAGTATTAACAGAGTGGGGTGTATAGGGACATTCTAATATGAGTGTGAAATAATTCATTAACACCAAATATCTGTTGGGAGAGTGACCCCTCCTCCTCTGCCGCAGCAGCCTCCCAATGACCCTGGTGACTTTGGGGCCCAGCGACCTTCACCCTGACCTTACCCTGTGACCTTGGACCCTGCTGCCCTGTGGAGGCTGACCTTGGTGGGACCATGGTCTGTGATGTTGTTTCAGGAGATGAGGAGGGTGGAGAGGTGGGCAGGTGAGGAGTTAAAGTGGGATTAAAACTGTACAAAGAACATCATATTAAAAGAGTACTACACACATACACGTGGAGGAGTCAACTCTGTCTCCCACGTGGCTCTGTTAGAAATGCAGAGTCAAAGTCCTGTTGACTCTGCTTGTTTTTATATGACACTGATAGTGCATTCAACTCTATTTGACCCTCTACCAGACAGAGCTATCAGTGGTTTGCCTCTTTATTTTACTCTGTGTAGCCCTACAAAACGAAAATGTATGCTCATTTGTCTTCCTGATGCACCAATGCAGCAAGCTAGCAGCAAACTGTATTGGTGCATCATGCTACCCCTTCACCCAGAATGCATCATGCTGCCCTTCACCCAGAATGCATCATGCTGCCCTTCATCCAGAATGCATCATGCTGCCCCTTCACCCAGAATGCATCATGCTGCCCTTCACCCAGAATGCATCATGCTGCCCTTCATCCAGAATGCATCATGCTGCCCCTTCACCCAGAATGCATCATGCTGCCCCTTCACCCAGAATGCATCATGCTGCCCCTACACCCAGAATGCATCATGCTGCCCCATCACCCAGAATGCACCATGCTGCCCCTTCACCCAGAGTGCATCATGCTGCCCTTTCACCCAGAATGCAACATGCTGCCCCTTCACCCAGAATGCATCATGCGGCCCCTACACCCAGAATGACTCCATTCTCTAGGTGAGCCCTGGCTGGTCAGGAGAGTCACATGTACCTCCCTACTGACAGGAGTCACATGAGGACCAGTGCTCACATAAAGAAGGCAGTCGTTCTGGAGGCAGCTAGGAATTCCTTTTGACTTCAGAAAGTTCCTGATTTGAGCTGTCTTAGTCCCCTGTCAGTGGTCCATCCGTAAGGAGGTGAGGACGGGAATAGTCCCTGTGAGCTGAGGTGCTGGTGTTGGGTTGACAACTTGTGAGTGAGGAGGGAAGTGAGGCCACTAATGAAGTAAGGCCACTAATGGGGGCCTTAACCCTCTATATGTAGCAAAGTGCTTTAACGCAGTATTTTGTCATAAGGAATGGATGTAGTTGTGGGCATTAACTCACCTTGACTGCATTTAATTTAGGTATCAAACCAACCTACACGGTGAACACATAGGCCTACCAAGCAATTAGTGTGATACACTAAATATGACTCTCCAGCTCTTCATTCATTAATTGTTGCATTTTCATGGGGATTGCTTTTTGGATGGCATATTACCACAATGCACCATACACTTGGTCGTTTTGATGTAGCCCTGGCGAGTGTCTTGCCAATGCTGCATTCAAGCATCATGCTGATCCTATAGGGTTTAGACACTCAGGTAGGATTGGCATGATGCACTGATGTAGCACCTGGGCTGCATTGTTGCATGGGTTAATGCATTAGGAGATACTCAGATGTACTAATGGGTACCTTTGATGAGTGACCCGGCTCTGTTGGATGGAACATTAAACTTGCAGGGGGAACTGCATTAGCCATATCCTTTTATATTATTACTTCATAGATTCAGCACACCCTTACTCTTTTCTGAAAAGAATGTCTTCCCAATAGCTAGCCATAACAATCTTTGGCCATATTAAAGGGTTGAAGTGTTTATTCGCTTGATACCAGCTACAATAGTATGGTTCTTGTGTATTAGTCATGGTTAAAGGGGCATGATCACCGAGCGTATCTCACAATTCTAGTACTGTTCTACTTTACTACGGGGTAGCACCGACAGTGGTGGGACTGCCGCTTTAAAATGCAACCCTCTGTGAGGCTTATAGGATTTTCCCAAAGTTAAGGTGTAGCTTTTATATGTAGCTTACTGTATAGTAATTTGTCCTTGTTGCTGTGCTCTCTGCTCCATATTACATTGTGTACTTATTAAGTCCCATTAATGTAGGATTATGTTACACGTTAGTTAGCAGATTACTTATTACATTGTCTAAGATTAAGATGCAGTGAAATGACCTAAGTTAACCCTTTAAGGGATGCCTTGTGCTTTGATGCCATATTTCCTTTGACGTGTATGAATGCTGCAACCACTGGTAACTCACCCATACTGAAATAATGATTAAGTGTATATAGGGCACCAAGGTGTTACCAATATAGCAGTGGCAAGTAACTCACCAGTGCGGCATTAGTGCATGATGACGACCATGGCATGATGCATTCATGCATTGAGCTGTACTAAGAGGGCTAAGATATCCTATGTTACTGACACTGAACTAGAGTGGCAGCATCCCTTTACTACACTGAGGGTGATACACTAATGGATTTGTATAAGACAGGTCTCTAGTTACCCATTGTAGCTACCTGACGCTTGTTAAAGGCAAAACGCTTGCTGCCCCTGCAGTATTTAAGGTGGTGTTTTAAACCTTTAACCATATGTGTTTCTTTTGATGTGAAGAAGGGATGCAATTGTGGGTATTAGCTCTCTTTGACTGCATTTATTTTAGGTATTAAACCAACCCACAAGGTTAGTTCTTTATTAATTAATTGTTGCATTTTCATAGGGATCGCTTTTTGGATGGCATATTACCACAATGCACCATGCACTTAATTGTTATGATGTAGCCCTGCTGAGTGTCTTGCCAATGCTGTATTCAAGTACCATGCAGACCCTATTGGGTTTAGACACACCAGTAGGATTGGTATGATGCAGCACCGATAAAGCATCTGGGCTGCATTGGTGCACCGTGACAACTTATGTCATTTTCAAGTTACATGCCGCCCTTAAAGGGTTAATGCATTAGGAGATACTCAGATGTACTAATGGCTGCCTCATAAAGGGAGACCTTTGATGAATGACCCGGTTCTGTTGATTATGAGATGGAACATCCAACCTCAGGGGGAACTGCATTAGCAATATCCTGTCATATTATCACAACTTGTTAGTAGTTAACCCTTTAAGGATGGATGTCGCTAAAAAATGACATTTGTCGTTATGATGCCCCTATGCAGCCCTGGCAAGCAACTAGATCATGCAGATGCTTTGGGAATGTCTCAACCCAATAGGGTCTGTATAATGCCTGAATGTAGCACTGGGGAGTTACTTGCCAGGGCTGCATTCAAGCATTATGATGACTAAGGCGTATGCATTAATGCACTTTGCTGTCCCTAAAATGTTGACTAAACGTGTCTTGATTGTAATGAGGAGCTAGGTTCTATATTATATTAGAATAGTTGAAATGCTTTACTGAGATCATGATGTGCTGGCAGGTAATTCACTGATGATAAGAACACCAGCCCTATAGCAGTGCATCATGCTGATGAAAGGATCTTAAAGTATAGCGCATGAAAGTACTATCCTGCCCTTAAAGAGTAATAGTTAGCCGTGAGAAGAAAATTGTATTTCACCCTCCTGTGAAATAACCTTCAGCAGTATTTCACAGACTGTTGCATCATCAAAGATAGACTCACAAACAGGGTTATATATATATGGCTCACTCTCACCAGATCGATGCAACTATTATTTGGCCGTACATAATCGGCTGCCGTACATGATCGGCGGCCGTACATGATCGGTGACGTACATGATCGGCGGCCGTACATGATCGGTGACGTACATGATCGGGGATTATTGACTGTCCTACCCTTTTTGACCAGGATAAAACATAGATAAACCTTACCAAGGTGTACATATAATGTCTGTCTCGGTATTTAAAATGATTTAAATGTGTAGAAGAGTCTAGTAAGAGTATTTTACATAACATTTCAATGCCAATCATGTACGTCATGTGACGTACATGATCGGTGACGTACATGATCGGGGATTATTGACTGCTCTACCCTTTCTGACCATGATAAAACATAGATAAACCTTACCAATGTGTACATATAATGTCTGTCTCGGTATTTAAAATGGTTTAAATGTGTACATGAGTCTAGTAAGAGTATTTTACATAACATTTCAATGCCGATCATGTACGTCATGTGACGTACATGATCGGTGACGTACATGATCGGGGATTATTGACTGCTCTACCCTTTCTGACCATGATAAAACATAGATAAACCTTACCAATGTGTACATATAATGTCTGTCTTGGTATTTAAAATGGTTTAAATGTGTACATGAGTCTAGTAAGAGTATTTTGCATGACATTTCAATCCCGATCATGTACGCCATGTGACGTACATGATCGGCCATTATTTATTGACTGCTTTAATTACCTTTTCTGACCATATTTAAAACATAAATCAATCATAGCAAGGTGTACATACGATGTAAGTCTTAACATGTATTATCAGAAACATGTGCAGCAGTGGGGTAATAAGAAAATTTTACATGACATTCCCAGCCGGTCATGTACGTCATGTGACTTACATGATCGGTTGTACATTAAGGCACTCCCCTGAGGCCCCTATAAACATTTTTGGGGTGTTCTTTTCCTAATAAACTCCCCACAAATACATTACAGGCAGTATGTATAGTTAGAAGAGTTAAATAGTGGAGTGCAGGGGTAACTGGTGCATTTCATAGTCTTCCGATCATGTACGTCCACCGATCATGTACGTCCACCGATCATGTACGTCCACTTTTTAGTTGCACTGATTTGGTGAGAGTGAGCCATATGCAGATCCTTCAGGAGTGTACCATCCCCATAGAGACGGTTTGATGCTTCATGCAATATCAAAGTGTAACTTTTCAGGGCTACTTTTGTGGACAAAGTACATAGACATTAGATGCATTAGATCACCCTGAAAGGGTTAGAGCCTTAAGACGCTCCCACCCAATACCTCCACATGTCTTAGAGGGTATGGAGGTTATCAGGGTCGTATACATGAGAGATGTCATAATGAAGCTGCCATGTAGGATGGGTGTATTATCTGTCAGGGTCCAACTGTGTGACAGCTTCCTTAATGGGTGTGTCACTCACTACAACATTTAGTGTGACAGACAAGGGAACCTACTGCTACACAATGTAACCCGCTTCACGTATAGAGACTGATATGCAGAAATAGCAGATATTATGTCAAAGTGAATACTGTAGCTTGAGGATACTGAGTTTATAAACTAGTAGTTCAATCAAGACAAGCCTTGTAAATAGGGTTACCACATAGCAATGCTTCATCAGAAGAAAAGTCTTTTCAGGACGTATTAAAGGTAAAGTATGACAGTACAATCACAGACATCTTTTAGAACATTGTATCTAATTTAATTATTTCTATGAGGAAATAGGAGTTGTGATAACATTCATGATATTATGAAATTGTACATAATTAATTAAATTGGGTTTATAAAAATATATGTATTCAGTCCAGCAATTGCTCTAAATGAGATAAAGACAGAACAATGGTTCAGGGCTAGTGGTAATTAAAGCAATGCTGCCCTGAGAGGGTTAGAACCCCAATACCTTCACATGTCTTATAGGGTGTGCAGGGTATGGAGAGTATCAGGGTCGTATATTCATTATTCATTATGTCATATTGAACCTGCCATGTGGGATGGGTGTATTATTTGTCAGGGTCCCACTGTGTCATCATTCACTACAACTTAGTGTGACAAGGGAACCTACTGCTATACAATGTAACCAGCTTCACGTATAGAGACTGATATGGGTCACACTTTGATAATGATAGAAATAGCAGATCTTATGTCATGGTGAATGCTGTAACTTGAAAATACTGAGTTTATAAACTGGTAGTTCAATCAAGACAAGCCTTGTAAATAGGGTAAGCACATAACATTCATTGGAAGAAAAGCGAGGACAAATCAAAGGATCAGTATCACAGTACTATCACAGAAATCTTTTAGAACATTGTTTCTAATTTTATAATTTCTATGACAAAATAGGAGTTGTTATAACATTCATGATATTGTAAAATTGCATATAATCCATTTAATTGGGGTTATGAGAAAATTATGTATTCAGTCCAGCAATTGCTCTAAATGAGATAAAGACAGAACAATAGTTCATTTACATATCACTAGAGATAAATAGGATAGGTTTCAGGGTTGGTGGGAATGGTATAAAGAGACAACAATGGTTCATCTGCATGTCCCTCCTCCTGACGCTAAATCTAATTACATTGAGGGACAAAAACATGTACAGGCACTGGAGCAGAAAATAAACATTTACCTCATTATCTTCCCAGTGGAAATTAAATCTTAACCAATTAAAGCGGCATAATCATTAAGCGTGTCCCATTCAAGATTCTAGTACTGTTCTAGTCTACTATGTGGTAGCTGCTCTGGTGATGATATTGCTCCTTTAAGGATGGCATAATGCATTAATGCTTTGCGATGCATCTTCATGCATGAATAGAGCCCTGCCAATTAACTTGCCAGGACTCATTCAAGCATCATGCCAACTAAACAGGGTTGAGACACTCCCAATGGGTAAGCATGATGCACCAATGCAGGTGCTGCATGGGTGCATCTTGAGGAAAAGTGTCATATTTTAACAATATGCTCCCTTAAAGGGTTTAAACCTGCATAGTGCTTTTGTCATGATGCATGCATGAATGCAGCATTGGTTCATTTCTCACCAGTGCTTAACTTATGCATGCATCATGCTGATCTGGGGGTTACACACCTGAATCTTCAATATGATGCAGTGAAGCAGGGATGGCACTCGCTAGCACTACATTGGTGCATCATGATGCCAACTATTACCTTGATTCAGCACGCCGGCCTCAAAGAGCTGAAGGAGTAAATTAACTTAGGCAGCGCCCTCCCCCTGGGACCCCATTCATTACTCTAAGTCCTCTGCTGCATGCACGGTGGGGGCTGCTCTAGCTGACCATGTCTAACTAATATTAACATAAAATATATTATTGATTATTCGGACAAAGATGTGCATAGATTAGGAAATGATAGCAAAGGCTTTCAAACAACAATATTATTCCCTTGTGTCTCAATCTGACTTTACAGTTAAATAGTAAAGCATTCCTGGACAAGGAACTCAATGCCCATTGAACATGACCGTCAATCAAAGTGATCCTGTTTTTGTGAAATGAATAACAAGACTTTTTTTCTCGACCTGGCTTAACAAATTAGCTGATTATCATACCTTGTCATGAGACCATTACATTTGCCATGGTCACCAGTAGAGGGCTCTGTAGTCTCCCAGCAGCTCCCACAAGTCTCAGCTCCAATACTTTGACCTTAAACTTAATCATTCATTGATACTACAGTTTCCACTTTTGCAGGAATTGCTACTTTCTTTTTGGCATTTATTTTGTTGCCCCGGCTTCATTCATGCACCATGAGGACCACTGGTGATGCAATATGCCAGCCTTAAAAGTTTAAAAGAGCTTAAAAGAGCTGCTCATTTCCAAGATACTTAGTTATTTATGTTATCAACCACATGCTGAGGGGGGGGTGACGCGATGACCGACAGCGGCTTCGATGATTGGCGACTTCTTTTGGTTCTCATAAGAAGCCACTAACCAGTCACCTGCATGGTAGACACCGTAACTGTAGTAACTCGCATCCGAGTAGATTGATATCACAGCGTAGCTTTTCTCCAGCAGTTTTGCTTTACCGTTGAACTGCGGCATGTAGTCACGCCACCAGCATATGTCCTCACGGAATGCGTCGGACAGGCTGATCTTGGCGTAACGGTTCCGGATGGATGCGGACAAGTCGTAAATACGACGGCAGAAAGTACGAACACCCCGCACAACTTTGCTACAATGCTCAAGGAGACCTGCTAACTCATCAATTTTTTCTTTAGTAGAACTTTTTGCTGTGGCGAATTTTTTGACGAGTTTCTTCACCCTTACAAGTTTGTCGTCTGGGAGTAGGATCTCCCTTTCCACAGAGTCAATGTCAATGCTTAGAAATCTAGTACATGTGGCTAGAGATGTACACTTTTTAAAGCTAACATAGAACCCCAGCTGACGCAATATTCTAAATAAGACCCGCTGAGCCTCGGCACACCTATCCCGCGTCAATTCCCATAAACAGAAATCATCAAGGTAATTGACGCAATTGACAAAACCTGCTCGGGCCATACACCGCACGACGAAATCAGAAGTACAGTTGAATGTATACGGGGATGAGCTTAATCCCATTGATAGTCTGTTGTCTTTCAGGTAGACCTTACCCTTGCCAAAGTCCCAAGCCATACCCTGCAATTTGCTACTGTCAGGGTGGATATGGAGGGCTCGATATGCATCTTTGATGTCCACGGTACAACTATATGCGCCCTCGGGGATGCTGTCGGCAACATCGTCGACAGTTTTATAAGAAAATTTCCCCGAGATAGTGTTGACATGATCATTGACTGAATCAGCCTGTGGAGTGGAACAGTCAATAATAGCCCTGATACTACCATCACTTTTAGGTACTCCACCTATGGGGTGTATGCAATACATGGGGTGGTCAACCACAGAAATATAACCTTGCTCTATTTCAGATAATAACTTAGTATTGACCACCTCATAATCAGGGCCTGACTTAATGTAGTTGTCACTGCTGTACTGTAGATCCACCTCACTGTCAATCACCCTTGCACCAAAGCATGCATTATAAATGATCCACTCCTAGTCTTCATATACTGCTCCTCTCATGAAACACTCACATACAGCCCTGCAAGGCTTCAACTGGACAGGGACATCATTCACTGTAAACTTACATGCACATGTACCTCTGCTACAAGTCTCAAACACATTAAATTCCACATATATTGTGTACTTACCACCTCTCTCCTCGGTCTCATGGGCACGGACATGTTTGAATTCCAATGCCCTAACCCGGCCTAAAAGCGGCTCTGCTATTGGTGGAGAGAGAGAGGTGGGGCTGAGGCTCAGCCAATAAGTATCCGGGATACAAAGCGTCTTCGGCTCGCGCACTCGGGCTCCTGGGGAACATACATTTTCCTCAACGATGTTTTGCTCGCCGTCCCGCGATGATTCAAGTCACTTTTTGCGACAGTTTGGAGCGATATGCGACTCCTCTCCACACTTGCAACATTCGTGTGGATATCTGCAGCGACTATTAGAGCATCCAACCTTGTCAAAGTTGTGTTTTAAACAAGCCTCATCGATGTCTGCGGCGGCCGTGGACTTGGAGGCCGTACGATTCTTCTTTTTACTAACCCCTCCCCTGCTCGGTGCTTTGTTGGCATCGTCTCGGGCCGCGGTGGCCGCGGAGGGGCTGTCCGTGGCCTTGGTGCGGTCTCGGTATGCCTCTGTATTGAGTACGGTGTACCGGTCTGCGGATATCTCGGTGTTTCCCCGGGAGAATGCCCCCCAGCCCTTCTCCAGGGCGTCTTTGCGGACATCCTCATCATACAGAATGTGGGTATCATCCGTAAACCCGTCGCACACCAACGCTTTCCGTGTGACATAGGACAGGTGGGCCATATATGACCGGAGCTCCTCGGCGGTACCATCTTTAGCCAAGGACCCCACCGCAAGGCCGCATACATGTACTCAGGGTAGGTAGGATGTTTCTTATCTTTTGCATCAAGATACTCCTTGTAAGACCACCTACGTTTTTGTACTTCCAGCTAATCTAGGGTCTGTGTGGCCGGGGGGGGGGTCCAGCCGGCGGCCGGGGGGGTCCCAGCCTTGGCCCTCTCCTCCATGGCCTTCACTCTGGCCCTCAGTGAAGCCTTCCTTTCAGCCAGCTCCAGCTGTTGGACTTGTTTAATAAGATCCATTTCCTCATCATCCTGAATCTGCTCAATGTCTTTGGCCGACATGGTAGACTCCTGTGTGGATTCTACAGCTGCAGATCCACCTGTGGATTCTGTAAATCCACCTGTTCTGTGAGGTGCTGGTGTGGCTGTGACTCCTCCAGTACCACTGGTAGGCCTAGTAGTAGTAGCAGTGCTAGTCCCAGCAACAACAGTACTCCTCCTTGTCTTGTGGTCTAGATCACCCAGAATAGGTCCTACACATAGGTCACCTACTGGCAGATCATGGTAGAGTCCACATTTAATGCAAAACTTCTCAGGCATTACTGAAATCAGCAATTACTGACAAAATTATAGTCAAGCATAACCAACATGGTGTGTTGTTGCTGGAGGGAGAGTCACTGGTTGGTTGCCACAACACAACCACCGCCCCACACAGGTATAGTTCCAGGTGTAGGTGCTTAGTGGGAGAGAGGTAGGTGCAGTGGAGCATGTCCAGGGAGTCTTTATACTAGCATACAGCAAACAGTATACTACACATAATTTAAACATGGCAAATACAGGGAAACATATTCACTGGAAACTAATTATTATGAATGTTGCAAAAACTGGGACCTATGTCACATACTGAGATATGACATTGTCCCGTTATATCTGTAAAACTCTTCTGGATAGTGTCACTTCTTCCCTGGCCCAATCAAAAAGTTCATTTCCATCTACCATGATGTAGATGGGGCTAGACATTTGTTGCCCTCCTAACATACCGGGGAAGGATCCTAACCTTAACGCTAGAGTAGCTCAAGTATACTACAGTAGTCTACTGCCTATCCACACTTACTATTTACAGTGTTTACCTGAAAAGAGACCAAGCCTGTTTCTATACCACAGTATGAGTACATTATATGAGTGATACCATGGGCCCAATAAGCTGTACAACTATTGGCAACAAGAGTGCATGTATGCAGGACATTAACTCTAGCAATAGCTCAATGCTAATTTCAAGAGATAAATACAAACACAATATTTTCAAGACCTTAGTAAACCTTCTCCATGAGTGAAATCTCCCTGATATTGGTCTACAGGGGTGGTATTGTGTGTCCTCAAGCACAGTCCAGTTACTAAAGTAGGATGATGATCATAGCAGCCATGATTGATGAGGTTATTGTGTGAAACATGTCGAGCAGGAAGAAAAAATTTTTTTGTCCTTTGCATTTTATGTCTCTGCTTGTTTCTATCATTGTTCTGTAAGAGAATGTGAAAGGTTTTTGTTTCCAGATGGGATGTCTATAATTTTAATGCTCACTATTACTATAAACCTGAAGAAATTGCAACTAGTGGAAGCCAAACTTTAACCACATACTTGTAAACTACAATACATTGAGCTGAGGCCAATATGAAGGGTAGAGTGATTGATGTGAGGATGGATATAACTGACACCAAGAGGTAGACACATATCAGAATATGACGTGCTCCGGGTCAACTTTCTAATCTGAACCCCCAGCCCCATTCTGCTACTTGGGAATGAAAGCTTTAGTAATAGGAAACCTCTAATTTTGGGCTGATGAGGACGAGTGATTGATGGCTTGAGGGAATGAAATATTGCTGGCATGCAGACAATATGTGCAGGCAATTCTCCTTCCTACCTTCTGCCATCTCAGTATAGCCACTGATGCCCCTTCACCATCCTCTGCATAGATCGCTCACTATAGGTCACATTATAAAGTGCCAAATTTGATCAACAATGAACTGGAACCTGCCTAGTTTAAGTGGCCTGAGATGAATTGTGCAGTGATTGATGGTAGTCTGAAATATTCCATAATGCAGACAAAATGAGGATTCTTCATGGACTGTACAGATTCTTATAGTGTAAAACATCCAGTGGTGTTCTAGTGAGTGCTGGGAGGAAGTGCAGTGACATGAAGTATTTGATGGTTTATAGAACCATAGCCTATCAGCCCTACTGTCTGTTGTATAATCTTTCCTAAGCAAAAGGACGATTCAAACAAATAGATTGTAACAACTGAGTAAACATGAAGGGCTAAGCAGCTGTTGTGGTACTGCCAAGTCATTGAATGCAACAGTGCCAACATGACTTCAAAAGGATCCAGATGTGCAGAAGAGTCCTGCTATAAGGTGTCTCAAGTTGTGTTAGCATGTCCTCACAAAAAAGACTCGAGTGTCGTTAACTCCTTGCCAAGTTTGTAAGCTCCTCTGAGGCCAAGGATAAAACATTATGCCAAACTCTAAAAGTTCTAAGACAAATTGGCTGCAATTGGCTGAGAGAAAATTGGCCGCAATTGGCTGAGAAAAACTAAGTGCTGACTTATTTTAATGTAATTAAGCATATATATACATTAGAACCTCCAGTATTACACACATGCAAAATGTATCCTAGGTTCTATTATCCTGAGTCCTTGGGCGCTTGTGAGCATCCATAGCCCTTTCATGTAGATCCTCTTTATAAATCAATTACACCTATAATCTATGCTAGAGGCAGAGACTCTGAGCCTGGGACCATACCGCATCCCCCTTAAGTACTATGTAGGTGTAATGATGCATGGTGGAGGTCCGCCCCTATACAAAACCCGCTCCCTAACGACAGTGTAAGCACTCACTGATGTCAATTTCTTACCATAATTAAACCGCTAGCCTACAGTCACATTCTGTAGAGTGGCTTAAGACAAGAGTTGTATGATCAAATGTGAGTTTTTTTAAAGTGTTTTATTGGGTAAAAGTTAACAAATACAAAAGTAGATGCATCAACCTAGCTTAGGTGCATTGCCTTACTTCTGCTAGGTCCCATTTCATCAGACTAGATTAACAGGTTATCATACATAAAATTGTCTATGGCGTACAAGTTGCTAATAAAAGAAGTTGAACAGACAGTGTATATCTTTCATAATTATTGATCATATTCGAGTGATGAGATGAGATGAGATGAGGTGCTTGTGGCTAGTTTACAGTAGGGGTCATCCTCTAACACAAATTTTTACATGAAACAGGTTGTATAGTCAGATTTGATTGCAGTCTTAAAATCAGCCAGGCTCTCTATAGTGGTATAATAAGGTTTCAATTGATTCCAACGTAAGATGGCTCTATAAAAACAGCTTCGCAGCACTATTGGTTTTAGAGAGCGGGGCACCTTAAGTCTAATGCCTTGGTTGTTGCGCGTAGGTAAATTCCTCATATCAATTAGATTTCGCTGCTTTTTCAGAGTAAAAGCATAAAAAAGTAAATGTATATCTCTTCTAATATTGAGGAACATGCATTCACTCTTATTATGTAATTGTACAGTGGTGTATAGGGGGTTGGCTTCAAGCCTCACCTTGTATACTACTCGTAAGGCCTCATTCTGTAGATATTGTAATTCTTGCCATTCTCCTATATTGCCTCGGTCCCATACATAATCAACATAATCAAATGAGGGTAGTGTCATCGTTTCATAAATAGAGAGAGCGTGTGTTCCTGCCATAAATAGAGAGAGCAGCAGGTATATCTATGTACAATCTGGCCCTAGCTGCTTGGATTATTTTGGTTCGTATATTTCTAACAGTGTTCTGCCTGTGTTGCACAAATTTAAGATCAGGATCTAGTGTTAGGCCTAAGTATGTAAAATTATATACTCTTTCTATCACATTTAGTTTAAGAACAGGGTTAATTCTTCTAAAATTATTAAAATACATCCATTTAGTCTTTTGTACATTGATAGTGAGGCTATTCCTGATACACCAGTCGTATATTAAGTCAATGGCATTTTGCATTTTTATCGGACATTTTTGCATTTTTATCGGACACAACAGCGTCGTCTGCGTACAATGTGATGTTAAAATCATAAACTTTTGGTAAGGAATTTATGTATATAGAGAATAGGACAGGACCAAGGACAGGACCCTGGGGTACACCATAGGTGATTAATTTCTCAGTAGATAGGTGGTTATTAGCTATTGTCTTTTGTGAGACTGTTTCAAAAGCTTTCTCATAATCGAGGTATAGGGATAGTGTTGATTTATCATTTATAATATTTTCAATTATATTCTGAAGGTGTTCCCTGATAGCAGTTTGTGTAGAGTGGTCCTGTCGGTATCCATGTTGACATGGTGATAAGAGCGCACATTCGTTCATATAGCATTGAAGTCAAGAGCAAATAATCTTCTCCAGGAGTTTCCCCGGAAGAGGTAGTAGACTTATAGGTCTTAGATCACAAACTTTTAAAGAATTAGCCTTCTTAGGCAGAGGGACAATAGTTCCATTTTTCTATTTGGAAGGAAAGGTGCTGCACGTTAAACATTTATTATACATACATAGTATCACATCAGGTATACACATAAAGGCGTCTTTCCATACATATGTCTTAATGTGTTTAATAGAAGACGACTTTTTAATATTAATACCTTTTATGAGCTTAATCATGTTAATATATGACAGAGGTTCTAAAAGGTCTTTTTGTGCAGCCGGAGTACCATATGGATTCTCCTCGTTCATATGTTGGCCGACAGGTGGCAGCTCTTTGGCTAAGTTTTCTCCCACTGTCGAAAAATAATCATTCATATGTTCAGCGCAAAGCTCTGTGGGCACTAATAGACCTGTGGAGTTGTTTCTGAGCTTAATTAAGGTAGCACAAGTCTTTACTGGTAAAAGTATCCTTTTTCCCTTGAAATTGTTCATTTGGACTGCTTTGGATCTTAATGGGGCACCCGCCCCCCAGTGGGGGCACGATGTGGCTTCCACAAGGTCACGTGACCCGCTGGAAAGTAGGGCAGTAAGTAGATCCCTATGGGTTTCATACTTAATGATGTTGAGTTCTGCTAAGTGGTCCTCCTCCACCATCTTCCAGGGCTCACTGATCATTGTCTTGGCTATGTTCTTGGCAGCCAGAGGTGTAAAGCAGTCCTTAATGCGCTGTCCCTTTTCATCGTTTTTGCAAAAGACTGCCTTTCTGTATGATATGGCCTGTTCCACACCGTTGAAAGTATACCCATCAGTCTCTATGGTGCAAGGGAAGAAGTTGCTCATAGGAGCCAGTTCTGAGTGATACGCTACTATATCATCTGTTATGTAAGTGCGTGCGTTGGCCAGCCTAATTTTAGGGGGGAGGTCATTAAGGGCCTGGTGGGGGTAGAATTTTCCCTCGTATATTAGGCCTCTTCCCCTGGGTTTGACGGTCACCCCTGCTTCAAAGGCAAGTCTAGCAACTGTATAAATGTCAGTTTTTTGTCTCCTAACAGCATTATTGCTATCTTCTGATAAGTACACATTTGGGTTGTCCCTCTTAAGTCTCCCTTTTATGGATAGGAGTCTATCCCTGGTACTTCCTTTCACCAAAACTATAATCATAGTGCAGACTTTGTTGGCCGGTGACCCCTGCCTGTAGGCATAGTCAATCGTCTATACTTGACAGTAGGGCACAGGCAATGTCCTTTGTAGCTTCGCTGGGGGTGAAAGGCAGTCCCTCAACTACAAGGTTCCTACGTCTCAGGGCATGGTCATTTAAGTTTATGGCATCTTTATTATCATTTATGGCAATTGTATTGACCCTTAACTGACGTTGACTTGTCTCCAGTTTCATGTCAATTCTCCTACCTCCTTTGACAAGCTGCCATTTGACCGTTGTAGTCTCACCATGTCATCTTGGGAGAATTCTAGTGACTCCTTGATGTAGTCTCTCTCTGTGAGAAGATAATCCAGAGCCTTTCCTATTCCCTCTGTATGGAGGCTCAGATCCCCCGGGTTGTGCCTCGTAACTGGCTTACCTAAGTCTTGTATAGCCTTCTCTGCGGCGTCCCTTGCCGCCATGTTGACAGGTGAGAGAGAGGTGCGGGTCACTGAGGCGTGTAACAACAACCGGCATTGTGAGAAAAATGTGTATAATTCTACTTAAAAGGAGTCAAAACTCGTAATTAAGTAGCTCCTTGGTTGGTAACACACTTTACACAGGTTATGTTCCTTTTCTAGTCCTTAGGTAGACGTATTTCCAGTCAGAGAGGCAGAAATCTGTGAGCGCGCTGCATTCACGTCTACACTCGGGTGTCCGCCATAGCCTGAATGGATGTGGGTAAATGCACCTTGTTGCACTCTGTACTTAGGTCCTCATTTTGCAGCCCACATCACTAATATTACACAATATATTTTACCCATTTAATACAGCCAGCCTCTGTGGAGTAAGACTTCATTAACATACAGGGTTTACCTCAAGCAGTTCACAACATGATGCAGTAATACATCATGGCCTTGGTCATCATAATGGGTGAATGCAGTGCTGGCAAGGAGCTTACCAGCGCTACATTCAAGCATCATGTTGACCCTACCCTATGGGTTTGAGACAGTCCCATTGTGTTGGCATGATGCACCAATGCTGCACCAGCGATTTGCTTGCCAGGACTGCATTGGTGCGTCATGTTGACAAATGTCATCTTTTAGCCACATGCCGTCCTTAAAGGGCTGTAAACAAGCTGCACATAGATTACCTCAGCCTGACTCACCACCCCCTTAGTGAGGAGCAGCGCAGGCGGGTCTGACCTGCTCCAGATCGGCTCAATCCCAGCTTGAACTGCTGCAGTGAGTGGCTGTAGCTGGCTGAAAATGGGCCTCAATCTGTACCAGAGAATTTGTATTGATTAAATGAGCTATTTCTTCTAGTGTGCGGAGGTGAGGGAGGAGGGAATCTGAAATCGAGGAGGAGGGAGTGGGAAGATGGACCTTATGGTGTTCAGCAGGTAGTACACTACATGGGTACCCAGGACCTCTGTCAGGGTCATGGGAACAGGCCATATTGGGTAGAGAAGGGTTGGGAGGTTCCTTAATAGGGGATTTTCCGTTCATTCTTGTTCTAGAAAAGTACAATTTCTATCCTCCATGATGGGAATAATAAGACCTGCATTGCCAAAATACTAATTATTCCAAATTTCTAGAGAAACCTGTTCATGTTTTATAATGTCAGTGTTGGTCATGTTTAAACTGGTATTTTGGCTAGGGACAACACAAAAAAGAATTAGGTGCTACAACGATTATAATCCTCCCGCTATCTGCTTCACTCTGTTCGTGCTTTTCTGAATCATCTATACAAAATGATAGTTTTACATCAAATATGAAACAGCTAAGATGTGGTGAGGCGTCTCTATGGAGTCCCCCTGTGGTATTAATGTAGACCCTGCGGTGTTGTGTGTCGTCATGCACAGTAGTGTTAACCCCAAAGACATGATGTTTTAATGCACTATACTGTCCTTAAAGGGTTAAGTTGGATCACACTGGGGGAGGATCCTATGGCCACTCCATGATTGATGAGGTTATAGTGTGTTTTGAGAGCTGCATTGAATCAGAAAACAATTCCCTGAGGTGTGTGCTACTATCCCTCTTCCTGATTGATCCAATGGTGTGCAATAGGGCAGCCATCTCATCAACCAACAATAGGGCAGCCATCTCATCAACCATCAATAGGGCAGCCATCTCATCAACCATCAATAGGGCAGCCATCTCATCAACCATCAATAGGGCAGCCATATCATCAACCATCAAAAGGGCAGCCATCTCATCAACCATCAATAGGGCAGCCATCTCATCAACCATCAATAGGGCAGCCATATCATCAACCATCAATAGGGCACCCTTCTCATCAAACATCAATAGGGCAGCCATCTCATCAACCATAAATAGGGTAGTCATCTCATCGACCATCGATAGGGCAGCCATCTCATCAACCATCAATAGGGCAGCCACCTCAGGCAAAAGACCCGCACCTTTCATTGACTAAGTATGAAAACTGATGTGGAAACAATGCTTTAGTGATAGCAAGCTTCCAATATGCACCTACTGAGGTGAGTCTGATAGGGAGTGATTGATGGCATCAGGGAATGAAATATTGTGCTGAGATGCAAACAGAAGGAGGAGACAGTTCCCCCTCCACTTGTATGTCCTCTCCGGACCCCCCGAGTGCCTCCCACTACACACTGCACCGCTCTCCTACTATGGGCCATGGAGGGACAAGCCATGATCAACAATGAATGTAAGTGGAATTCGATGGGTGAGTGTCTGATATGAATTGTTCAGTGACTGATGACAGGATATTATAAGGTGTATGTATTCTATAGAGCCAGACCAATGGGATTTATTCCTGGCCCCACCCACTGCTCTTAGAATGAATACCCCTGTTGGACAGGCAAAAATTAGAAGACAATTCTGAGTGCTCAGCCCTCTGACACAATATGAAAAAGGTTCGCCACTGGCAATCTGGCATATGGTTAGTGTGAACCCTGTGTTTTGATCATGAGAAATCTAATAATGTTCTGAGATCAAACAGATAAATGGAATACTGTGTCAGCTAGTATAGCAATTCATTGCTTTCAACCAAACAGACAAGTAGTATTCATTTGACTCTTCAATCAGTCATTTTGCAACCTCGTGGTTAGATGTGAATGCTTCCCGAGATTGACTCTTATTCATCTCCTTCAAGCCTTCTGTCCCATTCAGCAATCAGCCAGGGTAGGACTTGGTAATATAAAAGTTCTCCCTATAGTGTAGAACTAATTCTTGCTCTGAAAAAAGAAACTTGACACAGGGAGGGTTACATACTATGGACGACTGACCCAGTGGTAGATTATTACATAGATAACAGGCTCTACTTCCTGTTCTACCCTAACAATAACCTCCCCCAACACCTGCCCTCTCCACTCAACTAGCTCAGTCCACGTGTCAAGTTCAGGGAGAACGGCATCCCTTATACTTCAGTTGAAAAAAATAATGCTTCTAGGGAATATATTGCATGTATAAAAGACACCTAGGATGGCATCTATGTACAAAAGATCTGCCCTTTATCAATTTGACCACTTCTGCCATTTCTTCCTGGTAGAATAGCCTCTGATGTAGACTGTGTGCCAAGCTAAGAATGTTCCTGTACATCACAGGCAGTGATTTGTCCCTGAGTGCTCTAGTTGCTGTTATTAAGGCCCCATTTCTCTCGGAACAGGCAGATGAAGGCCCCTATTACCTCAGCATAATGGCTGAGAGGAAGTAGAGTCCAGCTATACCAACCACAACGTAGGAGTTCAAGCATTATAGTTCCATAGTTCAGATGCTGCAGTCTTTATAATTGTGGAGTTTTTACTTTCTTTTAATTTGTATTCTTAAGGGTCAGAAGTTTTATTCACAGGAAGTAATTGGGCGACAGGCGTGGAAAATAGACTGTCTACACAAGAAAGACCATGCAGTCTTTTAGTGCTTTCCAGGTCTTTGAGCACTCAGGACAAGGATACAACCGCATGTGTAATTACAAAATGTTCTAAAGCATAGTTTTGTAAGAAATTAGCTACAATTGGGTAACAGAAGTAGTTTAGAGGTATGAACCATGAACGTAATTCCTGACCATAATAATGAAAACTGAAGACTGATGTGATTCTAGAAACCCCTTCTCCTCAAATGACTTGCAAATTTTTTTAGTGTTAACATCAGGTGATATAATGGGTTCAGGTGGTGAAGGGATGCTGACAAATACCAGTAAAACAAGTAGCAAATGTAGCAACAATTCAGCAGTAAATAATACATCCATTGTACAACTGCCAGACATTGACAAAAGAATGAGATGAGAAATCTCAGTGCCACCTGAAAACCAAGCACATTCTGTGGTACTTATGAAATAAAGTATGGGGTGTTTACATTCTCCCTTCAGGCAGTACAACAAAACCAGTAAAATACAGGAAGCACAGACCACCAGACCCTGAACCTCCATCTCCTGTAATTCTAAGAGGATATTGAGGTAGCCTTGGGTAAGGAGGAGGTGACTTTTGTTGTTGTTACAAGGTCACTGTGGTTGTAGGCTAGTCCACAAATCCCATTTGACCACTATGAATGCCCTGGGGGACAGTGCTTCCCTGCCACAACATTACTCTTATGGTTAACATAATACCTTCCCTCAATAGTTCCACCCAGCAAGAGGTTTCGACAATCACACCCCAACATTAACACTGGCAAATCTGGCTGCATCATTGACTGAAAATACACTGAACATGACCATGCCACTGAATAGTGAGTTTTAAAATTCACCGGTTTCAAATAACCAGCTGGGATACAATTATAATAAAAAGAGAGCATTAATTGCTAATGATTGACACAGGCCTAGGATAAGTGCCAGTCAACCCTACACCAGCACTAACCACATGTGAGCATGACACGGATGTAAGACATTAATGACAGATGCCCAAATAACTGACTTTCAACATAAGGGAAATATTGTATTTGCAGTACCTAAGACATGCAAAGGGACAGGCCTCTGACTGGCTGCCAATAAGGCCTATATTTTGTATACTAAGTTGAGCATGTGTCACTTGAAGACAGAGGCATTAGGTTGTAGATATGTGAGGAGCAGTCATGTCCTCTCTAAGTGACATGAACTGCCCCCCTGTACCACAGTATACCTGGACACCCTGAGTGATGAGCGACTCAGGCTGCCACCTTGGGCACCATAAAGGTCTACACAATGGGCTGTTTGCATGTTAACTGTGCTAAACGTTCAACATGGAGCACCTGAAGATGCCACCTTTTGGCTGTAGCTACGTGGGGAACCTCCAGCAGTGAAAGGTAAAATGCCTTTTGCAGTTTCCCTTCTCACACTCTTCAGTGAAAATATCATTGCAAAAGTGTCTTTTAGGTAATGCAAAAAAATATGTATACATCATCATGCAGTCTCTGTGTAAGGACTATGACAATAGAGATGAGAAACGGTCCCACTGTGCTGCCTCCTCAGCCAAAAAGCATCGAAACTAATTTTAATGTTGTCTTTATATAAACATAAGATAACCACTGTTATAATTATCCAAAATTTCCTATTTATCTTATATTGAGTGCCGGGCAAGTGCCAACAGCTGGTCAGGTGACAGGACACTCTCCTCTGTAGCATCCCAGAAGTACCCTCACAAACCCCTACATCACCTCCAGTACAGAAGAGCTCTATCAGTGACTGGGAAAGGAGCAGTCAAATGGTTGTAGAGGGTAGTCAAATGGTGAGGGAACATGCAAGCACAGATAGTGTACTGGAATGGTTGACTTCAGTTGAAGAGCACATGGAAGGATAGCAGGAGCTGGGGACGCATGTTGTGTGTTACTTGGTTAAAGTGGCCAGGTAGGTGATCATGTCTTCAGCACAGAAGTGGTGCCATTACTGTCAGCCATGTCCTGCCTCTGCACACACCCTTTACTCAGTAGCAACAGCCATCTTTAAGCATAAAGGCACGGCATGCCCGGAGGGAGGGTAGCTTTAACAGTGAAACCTCACATTAGTAGAAGTGTACCTAACATGATCTCATATGCACAGGAGTGAAAGAAAGGAATGTAAAACCAATATTGCTGATAGGTTGGTTGAGGTAGGTTAAAAGGACATCTCCTATCAGTCTGTTTTCAGATCCAAGCTAGATGAGTGACAGCTCTGCAAGAAATTACATCATAATGGACTGATCAGTTAATTTAGATATTCAGTTAAGTCAAATAAAATACTGACAGTCCAGGTTAACTGGTGTCCAAAATGCTGACAGGTCCCAGAGACCTTGCTGAGGACCTATTGAGTAGAGAAAAAGTGGCAGAATTTAAAGTTTGAAGAACAATGGGGTGTTGGGAAATGTGACTTTGTGTAATGTGTGGAATAAGCAGGATTTGTTCATTTGAAGGTAGACAAAACCATTCTATACAAAGAAATCTGAACAATGCATGGCACATAACAGCTGTTGGCAGTTCTATGACAGGGGTCAATTATGTTTTCAGTCTTAAAATCAACTGAAATGACTAAATAGATAGACATAGGCTCACAACTTTTGACTGGCTTATTTACCAGTGAAGTGACTCAAATATGTCAATTTGTGTTTATCTTTTTGTGGCTTTATTTGAAAACATCCTCAGGTGGTTTTCACTCTGATGTTAAAGCAGTTACCTGGTGACCATATTTCAGTCAATGAGGTGTAATTACAACTCCATTATCAAAAGGAGAAGGTAATTAATAAATTCTTGTAGCTTATCATTTTCCTGCTATTCGTTTTGAAGCTGTAGAAAGCTCTTGGATTCATATGACTAAGTATACTATTTTGCTGCAGGTTAGTCAGATCCAGTAGGGTAGTGGGTTTTAATTATCTCTTCAAACTACAGTTTGAGTTATTAGAAGGAGAAGATCACTACAAAATATTACATAGCCCCAGAAAATTCCACATGTATAACCTTTTATTAAATGTAATGGAATTATGCTTACGAGTAAAGGGCACTTTCTTAATCAAAACTACATTTCTTTGAAAAATAAGTAAATGATAGTAAAGATTTGTATCTACTTAAAATCCTAACCTGTTCTTGCAAATGTACCAGGATGATATTTTCAAAGTAAGTGTAATTGGATCTGGAGTAATTTCAGGATGCCTTTCACCCTAGCCTTCCCTAAATCAAAGACGTTAATTTCCCGGACTAAATTGTGTGTCATCTTTTTGGTAGGGATGTGCTCCTGCACTAGCTCTAATGTCTGGCTGAGAAACATCTGAACTAAATATTACATGATTCAAAAGGACACAATTTGATTACACTTGCACAGAAGGTATGAATGGATCAAAGTTATTTATGTATGACCAATGACTAATATGCACAATTCCTAATTAAACAATTCAGTGCTTGATCAATAAAACCCAACTTCGAAAATGATTCCAGGATGACAAAGTAGAGTTCTTGATTAATAGAAAGCATCTGGCAGGTATTGGCACAGATCTGAGTTTATCATATTAGGCCTTCAAGGTATCTAGTTACCAGGGACCTTAATGCACTAGTTACAGCCTTAGATGTTCTAAACAAGAATGGCAGATGCTGTAAAACCTTAAACCTGGTGGTGTCGGTTTGAAACATCCCTCAGAATTGAATTAAATCATGCCTCTGACAGTGCCCTGTGGACACGCTACCCAATTACCCTGCTTTAACATGAATCATTTTATCCTGGTAACCATATCTACTAGTGCAAAATATGGCTGAACCTTCAAATCTTTTAGGGAGTTTTCTGCAATTATGATCATAGACAGCTGTTAGTGTCCTATCAGTGGTTACAGATGGGAATGGGGATTGGTGAAATAACTCATAATAGATTTCATTTATCAGCATGGTAGACACCACCTAGGAGGTTAGGGGAACAGTGAAGGATTGAAATTGCACTTTAACAGTTTTAGTTGCAGTCTTAATGTTTATTGACATCAGCATTTTGAGTATGATTTAGTCTGAAGGCAGCTCCAGCAGGACTGAGACACACCAGACTCACACCAGACACATACAGCTGGAGGGAAACCAAACTAGAAAACTTTGGTACATTTAGACTTTAAATAGACATTTTATCTTGTTGAAATTAACAAAAGAGTATGATTCAAGAGTTACATATTTAGTTTAGCTACATAATGAATTTGATTTACTCTAATGAAAATATGGTCTATAATCTGTTTTTAAACATGACCACTACGTAGGCTAATTACCCCAAAATCTAGACAACCTAATGGTACCACTAACAAAGCAGTGACTGTATCAATAACTAACTGCAATTAACTGTGGTCATTTATGTGCAAGTCCAGGTTTCTATCTTGATGTTTTTCTGTTTACATATTATGACATTCCAAGTGAACCCCCAGCAGACATTTATTTTAGGTGCCTGCTGCCAGTGTCCACTAACTGCACTACTTACGGCTCGAGGTCAACTGGATGTTAAATACAGCTGTGGTCGTGAGGGGCCACCTGAGTAGAATGGTAGATGTTCTACAGACTAAACCTATTGATCATATATTGTCCACTGGATGAGCCTTATTTCTGTTTCAAGTGAAGTTTTTATTATATGTTTGGTACTGATCTAGTAACTTTGGTGTTAATACACCAGAATGCAATATGAGGTAAGTCAGTGAGATGGGGGCAGTCAGGACCCCCACTTTAGGCTTCAATGTCACATCTGTATGTGTACATAGGTTGCTAACCAGACAAATCAAAGCAACATATTGCTTCAGGTATAATTCTGCAGCAGACACGGCCCAGGGGTATGACTACTACCGACACTTGGCCACGCACAATGACCATAGACACCTGCCAATGGTAGATCAGTTATGAAGATAACTGATAGTACCTTTGCTGCAATATCATGATGCACCAAGGCAATGAGGAAGTTACTCGCTGGGGCTGCATTGGTGCATTATGACAACAAATGTCATCTTTTAGCAACATATGTCCTTAAAGGGTGAATGATCTAGTAAATGTATTCAGTGAAAGTGTAAAAGGTGAAAAAGGGTAGTAGAACATCCATTACATTTTTACCACAATCAAATCTTTCTGTTTTATATCTAACAAGTACTAAACTAGTACTGAAATAAAGGAGAATGTCAGCGTAAGGTATTTATCAGTAATAACTCTCATGCCACTCGCATTCCACTTTTTGCACAGACTCAGTGTGAGATGGTCCTAAGGTGCTCAGTATAAATAACAGTTCAGGCATCATCCAGATGGCGCAGATTTCAACCAGGATCAATACAACTCCAACATGGTGCCCTCGGGGAGGCAACTTTTTGTCTTTTTATATAATCGCATTAGAGATGCACCTACTCTAGTCGGACCCAGACCAATCAGACAAATAGAGTTGTGTCTTAACAGTAGTAGGGCTTAATCTGAATAATATTTTTGTGAATGATGAATTGATGAATAAGCTGGCATCTTAGATGGTCAGCAAGCCGGTGTTTGAATAAAGTAAAAAAAGATTTGACTGGTTCCACAGCCTAGCTAGCCGTTTCTCTGACGGTACTGCAAATATGCAGTACCACTATAAAACAGATACTGCATATATGTAGTACTGTCTTTTCAGTCCCCAAAGACTGATACTGCATATATGCAGTATTAGAGCACTATCTGTAATGTAGTGCCGGTTTTAGTAGGACATGTACCTGCTTAACTGAGCCCCCTTTATGTCCTAAGCTGGGACTCCCTGTGTCTGGCTGCCCCCCCTGTACCTGCCTCACTGAGCCCCCTTTAAGACCCCCATGTACCTCACTGAGCCCCCTTTATGTCCTAAGCTGGGACTCCCTGTGTCTGGCTGCCCCCCTGTACCTGCCTCACTGAGCCCCCTTTAAGACCCCCATGTACCTCACTGAGCCCCCTTTATGTCCTTAGCTGGGACTCCCTGTGTCTTGGTGGATACCACTTACCCTACATCATAACACATACATGGGTATTGGAGGAGGCAGCTTAACAGCTGAGGAGGGGGAGACTGAGCCTTCTCTCACAAGGCCATTAAATAACAGCAGATTAAGTAACACCCTATTGGGTTTAAATAGCTCTGTGATGTACAGGGACTTAGATGTGGCTTCAGCGTAGAAAGTAGGGCCGGAGGGGCTGTGTGGACAATGATAGCTAAATCAATAGTGCAATAGAGATTTATCATTCAGGATTGAAATTAGTAGAAATGCCTTATTAAACACTCTGTTCAGTATGAGCATGTATCAAGTGGACAGAAACTGGCTTTCTGTATGAGTGCACTGTTTGAATTTGTTTACCATCCCCTTTTAAACAAGGAGTGTATAAATAGTAGGCCCCTTAATTTGCAGTCCTCTCATTACCTTATTTTAGTACCCAGGGTAACTATTTGGTAAAACAATGACTACATCGAGAAGGGTACTCAGTAGTAGAAACCCTCAACCCTTGAGAACAAGAACCCTGTTTCCAAGCAATAAAAGAATAATGAGTACAAAAATAACATAATACCAAACTCAGTTGTAATGGTATTTACTAGTGGTAACCTTCATTGCCTCACCAGACGTTTTCTGCAGGGAATTACAACCCCCTCCACCCCCTGGTACTGGGTATAAATAACACCCCCTGAGTGCCCAGCATATGCTGTGATCAATACAGCAAAAACATGCTGCCTGAAGGTTAAGTGGTAATCTATGGGGGAGGGCCCGGGGGGAGGCCACTTCTTTTCTGTAAATATAATCCTATTATAGATGTCCTTACCTTAGTCCTACTGAGCCCTTCCTCTACACATGGGGAAGGGTCCTGATGATATCTTACACAGTCTGTACCTGACTGCATTCAGTTGTTATTGGCCATCTTGTGAGGTTTTAGAATTAAAGACTAACGTCTTCCTGCTTCTTCAGTACGAGTAGGGGGGGGGGGGGGGTTGGTACTCAAGTTCTTTCATTTAATGCCTGGAGTTGTATGGATTATCTTGTGAGTGGTAAAAAAAACAGTTTTAGTAGTGTCCTGACAACTAGAACCTATCATTCATTGATTTCATCCCTTTTCTTTGTCACTCATTGAGTCTTTCTAAGACAAGTTAGTCCCTACTAGCTTTAGCAGCATACATTAACACAAAATATCACCCACCACTTGTTGGAAATGGCAGTATCTGTACAGAGAGATAGCTGACTATGACGGCTGGTGCCATCTCACTGATGGCTTTTGCCACTGCTGTGCCACTGGAACTGCTACTCCGTGCTGACAATGTTATATCACTCATGCTACATACTAGCCACCTCATAGGATTAGGATACAAGATGACTAAGCTGCCCTCTCCTCACTAGGAGATGCAGCATTAAGATACAAGATGACTACGCTGCCCTCTCCTCACTAGGAGGTGCAGCATTAAGATACAAGATGACTAAGCTGCCTTCTCCTCACTAGGAGGTGCAGCATTAAGATACAAGATGACTCTGCTGCCCTCTCCTCACTAGGAGGTGCAGCATTAAGATACAAGATGACTACGCTGCCCTCTCCTCACTAGGGGGTGCAGCATAAAGATACAAGATGACTACGCTGCCCTCTGCTCACTAGGAGGTGCAGCATTAAGATACAAGATGACTATGCTGCCCTCTCCTCACTAGGAGGTGCAGCATTAAGATACAAGATGACTGCGCTGCCCTCCCCTCACTAGGAGATGCAGCATTGAGATACAAGATGACTACGCTGCCCTCTCCTCACTAGGAGATGCAGCATTAAGAAACAAGATGACTATGCTGCCCTGTCCTAACTAGGAGGTGCAGCATTAAGATACAAGATGACCATGCTGCCTTCCCCTCACTAGGAGGTGCAGCACTAAGATACAAGATGACTACGCTGCCCTCTCCTCACTAGGAGGTGCAGCATTAGGATACAAGATGACTACGCTGCCCTCTCCTCACTAGGAGGTGCAGCATTAAGATACAAGATGACTCTGCTGCCCTCTCCTCACTAGGAGGTGCAGCATTAAGATACAAGATGACTGCTGCCCTCTCCTCACTAGGAGGTGCAGCATTAAGATACAAGATGACTACGCTGCCCTCTCCTCACTAGGAGGTGCAGCATTAGGATACAAGATGACTATGCTGCCCTCTGCTCACTAGGAGGTGCAGCATTAAGATACAAGATGACTACGCTGCCCTCTCCTCACTAGGAGGTGCAGCATTAAGATGCAAGATGACTACGCTGCCCTCTCCTCACTAGGAGGTGCAGCATTAAGATACAAGATGACTACGCTGCCCTCTCCTCACTAGGAGGTGCAGCATTAAGATGCAAGATGACTACGCTGCCCTCTCCTCACTAGGAGGTGCAGCATTAAGATGCAAGATGACTATGCTGCCCTCTCCTCACTAGGAGGTGCAGCATTAAGATGCAAGATGACTACGCTGCCCTCTCCTCACTAGGAGGTGCAGCATTAAGATACAAGATGACTATGCTGCCCTCTCCTCACTAGGAGGTGCAGCATTAAGATGCAAGATGACTACGCTGCCCTCTCCTCACTAGGAGGTGCAGCATTAAGATGCAAGATGACTATGCTGCCCTCTCCTCACTAGGAGGTGCAGCATTAAGATGCAAGATGACTACGCTGCCCTCTCCTCACTAGGAGGTGCAGCATTAAGATACAAGATGACTACGCTGCCCTCTCCTCACTAGAAGGTGCAGCATTAAGATGCAAGATGACTACGCTGCCCTCTCCTCACTAGGAGGTGCAGCATTAAGATGCAAGATGACTACGCTGCCCTCTCCTCACTAGGAGGTGCAGCATTAAGATGCAAGATGACTATGCTGCCCTCTCCTCACTAGGAGGTGCAGCATTAAGATACAAGATGACTATGCTGCCCTCTCCTCACTAGGAGGTACAGCCTTACAAGCTGCAGTCCCTGCTTGGTAACACCATCTCAGTAAGCCCCCTTAATGGCCTGAGCAGCCATTCCCTGTATGTCTGTGTCAATAACACTTACCCTACATCATTACACTCAGAGGCACAATGGTAGAGCTTGCAGCCTTCTATAATGGCTTTAAATTACACCACATTAAAATAGCTACCCTTACAACTCCTTAATGGCCATACCCAGGCATAATGCAGGTGGGCTGCATTATACTGACCACCCTAAAACAGCCATGCATATTCAATGCGGTTGAAAAAACAGTATTTGTCGAGTAACATATGTTGAAAGCCGATCCTAAGTAGTGATGTGCACAGACTCTAATATAAAAAATTTCTGTTCTCTTATTTCAAGAATTTGTATGCTTCTCCTTATCATATAGTTTAGTATTGTCTGAAGTTGACTAAATCTAAGTCGTTAAAAGCTATAGATTAACAAGCTGATATGTTGGGAATATATCAACCCCAAGGTCAGCAAGGTGCAAGTATCACAGGGTCATAGCACATTAAATAACTATGCTGCCCTTAAATTACAGAGAGTGTGAGATAGATATCTATAATTGAGGCTCTCTCCTATCCTCACTCGTGTATGTACTATGTATAATTAAACATCAGACTGACTATGACACACACCCTCCACCCTGCACTGTACACAGACCTGGACACAGCTTAAAAGGCTGAGTGCCTCTGTGTGTTGACCATGGTGACACACCAGTGTTGGAGGGGCTGACACTGTGTCAGGCAATTATTTGGTCATCTCCCCTGCCTATATAAAGATGGTCCACATGTCTGATCAGACGGAGCCCTGTGGGCAGCAAAGGCTGTACATGTAGACCCTGTCTAGCTGAGGTAAATTAACGGGCACCACAGAATGTGTGATCTGATGGGAAGGAGGGAGGGAGCTATGCAGGCGGAGGGTTGGTGCGTTGCTGTCTTATTTGCACAGCCAGCTGGATAAATAACATTTACTATATAAGTTGGGTGTCTGATGATAGAAATTTATGATTGCAAGAAGTCTGTTTGAGAAAGTTGTTCTTAGAGTATTCACACAACATTATAAGCAGTAAATCACATAGAGATTTTTGTGGAACCATTATAATTCATCAAGGCAGTGTGGAACATGTATCATTCTCACTGAAAACAATTCTTAACTGTGAATGAATCCATCAACAAACATTTATTTGTATATCTTATATTTCATGGATCAATAGCTCATCTCATTTATTTGTCAATCAACTGTCCTTCATTATCTTTTATGATTGAATTTGATTCTACAAATTTTATCATTATACTAAAATATACAAAACTAGTATTCAGTTTCACAACTCCAGGTGATTAATCCTCAGTTAAGATTAGCCAGGTAATCATAACATTGTATTGATGGCCATACAATGCAATTTAATGGTATTCAAGGAGAACACTTAATCCTCCCCCTCCCCCTAGGTTATCCCCCGCACCATCCATTACCCCTCGAAGGGACATGCTTTAGGGTAATGCTCATCCACTCTGACAGGGGGTCCCTGCTGACAACGTGAAGGGGCTCAGTCTGAGTCTGTACAACATGGCTCTACTACACCAGGTTAGTTAACCCTATACAGACAACATGAAGGAGCTCAGTAAGGGGGTCTGAGTCTGTACAACATGGTTCTACTACACCAGGTTAGTTAACCCTATACAGACAACATGAAGGGGCTCAGTAAGGGGGTCTGAGTCTGTACAACATGGTTCTACTACACCCGGTTAGTTAACCCTATACAGACAACATGAAGGAGCTCAGTAAGGGGGTCTGAGTCTGTACAACATGGTTCTACTACACCAGGTTAGTTAACCCTATACAGACAACATGAAGGGGCTCAGTAAGGGGGTCTGAGTACAACATGGTTCTACTACACCAGGTTAGTTAACCCTATACAGACAACATGAAAGGGCTCAGTAAGGGGGTCTGAGTCTGTACAACATGGTTCTACTACACCAGGTTAGTTAACCCTATACAGACAACATGAAGGGGCTCAGTAAGGGGGTCTGAGTACAACATGGTTCTACTACACCAGGTTAGTTAACCCTATACAGACAACATGAAAGGGCTCAGTAAGGGGGTCTGAGTCTGTACAACATGGTTCTACTACACCAGGTTAGTTAACCCTATACAGACAACACGAAGGGGCTCAGTAAGGGGGTCTGTCTCTGTACAACATGGTTCTACTACACCAGGTTAGTTAACCCTATACAGACAACATGAAGGGGCTCAGTAAGGGTCTGAGTCTGTGCAACATGGTTCAGTAAGGTGTCTTACCCTATAAAGACAACATGATGCCTCAGGACATGAGGTTGATTTTTTTTACACCAGGACCCTAACTTTCTACTTTAGCAACCTAGTCTATACACAAAGTGTTTTACTGTAAGATTCGATTATTTTACCATTTTCCTACTTTTAGCCACTCAGAGTAGTTGCTCTACCACAGTAGTCAGAGGGCTCTATTTATAGATCATGCTGCAGCCATGGTTTGCTATGGTACTACTAATGTCTTTACCCCATTGAGGCAGAAGTCTTTTCCGTGCATTAACATGAGACTACATGACAGTGTCTGGTAAAGTGTGCCAAGACACAGAAAATATCAACTGTCTGTGATAACTCTGCCTTCATGTCTGGGTTCTGAATAGTCTATAAAATAGCTTACAAGGCTATCAATGTCCCAGCAGCACACACACCAATAGTGTGCTATGACTATCTATGTCAAATACTGCTGGTTGTAAAAATTTCCTATCTTTTAGTAATTCATAATGAAACTAATAATACGTGACAAAATATTTTGGTTTAGGGCATTATATATTTTGTCATTTGGTGTGAATAAGCTTTTTAGAAATTAGTGTCAGAACTGTGTGAATCTGTTCCATGGAACACTGTGTCGGTGTGTGTGAGTCAGTTACATGGTATACATGTCACACAAAATGCACGAAATGAGCACACAGTTCCAGGGGTAAAACAGGGTGAAACAATCTGGAACTAATTTGCTGGGCAGTTTTACAGCCAATGCCATAATTTGATGTATAAAATAGTCTTCATCCAAAGTTTCTGCTTATTGGCACGAATGCTGTATTGGATTTTCCTGACTGGTATTTTAGGTGCACGTATTTTGACCCCATGATCACTGTCAGCTGGTTGTCATTCTTTGACAAGTGAACCCTCGCTGTAAGCCAATTTAACACTCTAGTAATTAGCATGATCAGTTTACTATGAAATTGTTGACCTGTAAATTGCTGCTCTCCGGTTGCCCTTAGATAAGGCTTCCTTCACTGTATATTGCGTACAGCATGGTACTCATCCTGTATCTACTACATATAAATGGGGGCTGCTGCAGGGCGGGGATAGAGTGTGCAGAGGGAAAACATGACTTCTAAATGTGTCAGCACCTCTATGCTGAATGGCATGTCATACAACTGGCTAATATAACTCAGCAGCAGTAAAAGCATTCTTTGGGCACATTCTGCAATTTGCATACACACTTATACAGCAATCCCAATGCTCAGAGACCTAAATGTACTGACTACATATCTGAAGATGGATTTGGGTAATAAAGGCATAACATGAAATCACCTTAGATTACAACTGACAATCATGCACATGGCTTATACTATATTATAACCTGGTTGCTGCACCCACATTCTAGGACCATTTTGACATGCACCCTCTGACGGTGTTTCAAGGGGCAGATATGATAGATGCAAATTTGGGAATTTGGGGCAACGTTATTTTGCTGCAGGAAATTCTTAAATCTCTTGAGCATGGGCGGCTAGACTCAATTAGACAAAGTGTCTAACTTCCTCCCAACAGATAATCCCCCTTAGTGGAATCCTTGCTTTATCATAGTAAGACCAACAAGAGTTTGAAACTGTCCACTTGAGCCCTAAATCATCTTAGTCTCCACCACCTCCCAGCTTGGGTATTGACTGTCGAATCTTCCCCAACCCTCCCAGGAATAACCATTCAATCTTACACCGCTGCCGCTTATTCAGAAAAGAAACCTAAAGCCTTAGGCCCATCCAGTCTGCTTGATACATTATCAACTAAATCCTAGACTTCTCAGCTTGAATCCATTGACACAAAAACTACTGCAAACACAGCCATGCCAAGATTTACTGAAGGTATACACATGGACTGCCCTCGGGGAGTGGTCACTTTTTTAATAACAGGGGGAGTTGGTGGATTTGGGGGGGGACCAAAAAAAGTTGCACCTGTTTTTATTGAAAAAGCCTGCGCGTTACTATAGCTCAAAGGGGTCGGCAGTGCGCATTGTCAACCGGCTCACCCGGAATTCTACCGACCCCCCCCCCCCCCGCGTGTTGTTAAAAAGAGAATCCTTAGGCCCCAGAGGATGACTATACCTCTCAATATATCAGCCGATACAGGGACCGAAAGAATTGAAGTAAACCATTTATGTTTAGCACCTGAAAATGATGTGAAATTTACTTTGCTCTAATCAAAATATTATTTTGTAGAAAATGGTCCAAGATGGAATGCCTGCATACGCAAGGGAGTAGCTAGAGACTGCGGTCCACTCCATCCACCCAGTAGTTAATCTCCTCCACTTCTCAGCCTGGACAGTATATTGATCCAGAATGCCCAACCCAAAATAGTCAAAGAGGCCGATGAAGATATTGACTCCCTTTAAGAACTGTGCCTACCTCCCACCTTTTCTTCCCCTCCTCCAGACACATCCCCACCTCCATCTCTGCATGCCCCACTATTCAGGGATCTGTCATACCGGCAACCCAGCACCTCTAAGTCCTTCAGCCAGTGACGGAAAATCAAAGGTGGAATTGAAAAGATGCCCCATCTCAATTACCTCCCTGCCCCTGGTGTCAATAGTCTGCCATACACCCCTCAACACCTAGTGGGGGCATTATTGACAGCCACGGAGGTGCACAGCAGAACTAGCCAGCTTATAAGATATGAAGGTGAGAGGATGTTTGTAGGGCTGAGAAGGAGAAAGTAAGGGGATCTGGAGAGATTGGAATGGGAGTAGAGCCATTGTTGACAAAAGACTTTGAGGAGGTTTTATCTGAGTTTCATCAGCCTGCGGGAGACTAGGAATAATAGGGAACTAGGATCTAATCTCCTTTTTATAAATAATTTGGACAAAGTGCAGATTAGTTTAATCAACTTAAAAAGAGAAATAATTGTGTTGATTGTCTACTGAGAATAATAAGATTCACAATTGATTTTATTCTGAGGCTAAAGTAACAATTTAATTACTTTAATGATAGAATGGTGAATCATGACTATGGCTAAAGGATTTACTTAAACTGCTCATCAGTTAATGTTCAATTCATTTTGATATCATCAGTTAACTCAGATCTGAAATGTCTGAAACACAACTATGTCTTAAAGCTCATTGCCACAATCTATCTCTCTTTGTACATTTTATTTCTGGTGCAACATTCGAAATTCTCTATAAAGATATTCATATCAAGATGTTTCTGAAATCCCTTTCCTCCTCTGCGCTGGAATTATAGTCATTTCAGAATAGAAGCTGTAGTACCCACTGTCAGAGCCTGTCTCCTTTGAAATCACCATCATAAAGTGTGTTACCTCTTCCTTGAAATGTTAAGTGAAATGAAATATTTGTTAATGGCAAAAATGCTTTTTCCTGAATGATGGAATTATTTTAAGTTTAAGTAAATGCTGCTCATATATCAACTGAACTTTCTAAAACAATGAGAAAAAGTGAGACATAAACCCAAACGGTTTGCTTTTCTTACTCTAATGGCTTTTTAATGTCGCTGCATTTATTGACAATCATTTATCTCCATCAAATATTCATTGCTTTTAGATTTTATGCCCACTGTGTGATGACCCCTTTTATTGCAGCTTGTTCCTCTGTGATAAACGCAAAACACTTTTAGTGTCCAAACTAAATCTCTATCATTGTGTAAATGCTTTTGGTGTAAAAAACAATGTTGACAGCTAAGTAACATGCCTCTGGTAAGCAGAGTGATACCGTTACATAGATAATTGTGCTTTAGGAGGGCACCTTGAATCATTATTAATTTTGACTCCTTCAAGGCTGCATGTCATGCATGCTATTAACAAGAAAAATGTGGCTTTGACCACGGTCGGGTTTGCTGTCATCCGCCACTTTGCACCATAATGTATGACGTAGTTTGTATCTTATGTAATGCAAAGGCTAATTCAAAGTGCAAATACAGATTTCATTGGAAACAAAAATACTTCTTTTGGTATATTAATGAATCATTTCGAAATATTGATTCAGTTAAACAATAGGCCTACTAGTTTATTCAGATAAGACTTGGTCTGCCTAAGCCTATATTATTTGAATAACCAAGGCCCGCCGTCTCTGAAAAGAAAAGGTAGGCCTCCATTGTTGTCATTTTTGTTGGTGTTTTTTTTACCTTCATGTAGACACAATTATATCCCACCCTAAATCCGGGACAAATTCTTTTTCACAGGGATTTTTTGACTTTTCAGATGGATATTCTTGGCAAATAAAGGCCCCTTTTGCCCAAAAATGGCCCAAAATGAACCCCAATGGTGAGCTGGGCTACATTGTGTACACACATAGTATAGAATGTACAGGAAGTGCCCCCCCCAGGCTATAGTGTAGGCCTGGGCTATGCTGGTGGCTGGCCCTGATTCACAATCTAGATTGTGAAATAGCAGTGGGACAGCGGCATACTAAGGTGATCCTCACGACACACACTGGCTGCATGTTCATATTCATTGTGAGAAAAAAAAGTATTATCATTTACTTTTGTCCCTCCCTTCTTTGAACATGTACAGTAACAGTAGAGGCTGTTAAATAGAAAGCTATATTTGCCCATTTCTTCTCTTCTCCTGACTTTAGCTCCCTCAACGACTGTTGAAACTAGTAACCCTTAACTGTCCTAGCCAGTATATAAGACCTGAGGTTCTGTTAATCGAGGACCCAGTCTTGCTGTGCACTTCGGCCAGCCTGACTGCTCCACAACAGAGATTCCCCGAACTCTGTTGTACCTTTTTGGCCTAGTCCTGCTGCTGCTTCCAACGTGGTCACCCTGTGTCTTTCTCTGTTCCACCCTCTGGGGGAACTTGAGGAGATAGACGCACTGGTGAACTGGTGAACAACTCCGGGTACAGAACTCCCTCTGTGGAGTCTGGTCCAGATGGAGTCGATCAAGATGGAAGAGAGCCTTGGATCTCAGGAATTATGTACTAGACCGTGAGCATATACCTCCTGTATGTTCATATGACCACTGGTGTTCAGAAGCTATTTGATTGTTACTATCCGACTGTATGATTACGAGCCTTATGTCAGAATGAATAAAATGTAATTTCTGAACAACCTATTTTCGAATCTGGAGTTTCATAGCCGATGCCTATTTTAGAATAGCCAACAGCTACAGTAGTTGGGTGACCAGGTCACATGACTGGTCTGCACATGCATATATTCAGGACCTCCTGTCAGGACAGCTTAAGTAAAGGTCCTGGGGATACAGCTGCTATTTTGTAACTAGAAGGTGTCTCTTATCATGAATTACCTTCCCTAAATTCAGACTGTCCATGAAAAAAGAAATTAATTCATTAAAGCTGTTCCAATCAATCCATGTGAACTATATGAACTAAACATTTTTCTTCACAATACTTGGTGCCAGCTAATGACAGAGCATTTCTTTGTCGCCACTGAGGGACAAACTTGGTACTGGCTTCCTTGTCATTATATCAATAAAGGAGAACTTCTAATGTCCCCTACCGGCTGCATTCATAGACTAGGCTATGTAAGACTGAACTACAAAAAGACACCAGAAATATTGATTTCCACTTTATCGGTATGATAGCTTGGAGTAAAAGCGTGCACATGTTTGAATTACCATTTTACCGACATCAAGTAACTTTGAAAAATGACTTACCTACAACAGAAAAAAGATAATTAATGATGAGTGGAGAAGACAAGGGAAGACAGATAGGTATCAAAAGAATTTTAAGCTTTTTACATTTATAACGGGCATTGGCACAATTTTTGAAAATAAAGTAACAACACTTTTCATCATAAAAATAACCTTCTGAAGATGTTGTTAAGTTGAAGGGCTACAGTATAGGAAACTAGCTCAGTATCACATCTAGCAAATATATTTAGATTTATGCTAAGTTAAGAGTAATACTTTATTTACCAGCCTATATAGAGCAGTAACATTATTATGGGTCTGCCTGTGTGCCTGTGTTATAATGCTGTTACATGCCCAGGTTTGGCCAAACACAATGAGAAACGCTATTCAGATTAGTATATATTTGCTATCTTTATACTTGAAAAAAGACACAGGTTCCAAAGAGTGAAGAACAATGTAAAAAGGCTCTGCTGAGTTGGCCTGGCATTGATGACATGTGACATACATTAAAACATGCTCAATTTAGTAATGTCACAGACCATAAAATACAACTACACTGTATTCAAGGAGGGGAAAGGCATGGATTAGGCCTATAGTGATTGCAGTGCTTAACCCTAGTGCATTACAGTAAACACATTAACACTTATATTCAATATGTATCAGTGAGAACAAAACCATTGCCACCTTTACGGCTGCAGTAGGTAAACTACTTCCGGGTAGGTAGCTCTATTGATATCCACCTCATTTACAGAGCCTGGAGGCTCAGGCTGACAAGTTATCAACAGAAACAATGAGCTGGCAGTCAGTATAATGTATGTCATTATAGGCTGACAGTGTCTCTGATTGTATCTCAGTGTATGTCATTATAGACTGGTACTGGTTCTGATGGTAGGTAGTGGGGACCTTTTTAACATCGGGGAAGATAGATTTTTGCATTTGCCCTTTTCAAATATATCATGATCGCCCTCTTAAGCTTTAGTAAGCTTCACCCTATTTAGCTCAAAAATGGCTTCACCCTATTTAGCTCAAAAGCAATGACACAACTTTGGTCATCCCCAGCAGAAGGATCTAGTTTTTATTGGTATCCCCCCCTTCAAGGCATCCAGTTTGTTTTGGTTCCTCCTCTAAATCTAACAATGCCCTACCCCTATTGTAGCAGAATCAAGGATTATATAGGGTAGGAGGTCTCACTTAGCACCTCGCCTATGGGCATAGTGTGACAAGCCTCCCCCCTCTAGCCCCATCTACCCCCCCCATGAAAGTGGGCGACCTTGTGTGCTCACTATTGAAAGCTATGGAGAATAGGGAGTTTTATGTGGTTCTTTTGAGTCTTTATTAGAGTGATATCAAATGAAAAGAAGGGTTTTTCTAGACCAAAAAGTCCTGCTGAATCCAAATCTTGTGGTCTTGATTCCCAAAAACTGACCAAATCCACTCAAAAATGATGTTTGATGATGTAAAGTATTAAGAAAATGTACAAAATAATGTTGAAAATGTTTGGGACATTACCTATATATAAACCTGTCAATCAAAATCAGTACCTCAATCTACCTATTCAAAATTGACCTATCCCTCAATCTGACAGGCATTCTTCCTATGTATCACTCTACCTATCCTGCACACTGCCTATCCCTCAGCCTACCTATCCCTCAAGTTACCTATCCCTTGAATTAGAACCTTCTCTTGGATTAGCTCATCCCTCCAAAAGCTTAAAGGCTAAAGCCTATCCCTCTCCTTGCTACTCCTGCCCACTTTCTGTGCCTTCCTATTCCTGAGTCTACCTATCCCCAATATGCCTATCACCTAGGCTACCTATCCCTCATTGTGACTATCCCTCACTCTGCCTATTTGTCATGTTTTATCAGCTATATCCATATTTTAACTATGCCCATCTGCTAAACATAACATTCCTCACCATGTCCACTATGATTTGTACCTATCCTCGATTTTCCTATCACCCAGCCTACCTATCCCTCAATGTGACTATCCCTCACTCTGCCTATCCCTCATGTTTCATCTACATTCAATTTATCTAATCCCACATGGGGCTCAACATAACATGTCTACTATTTCTATGTATAATTTTCCTATCATCTAGTCAACCTATCCTTCATTGAGCCTATCCTGGCATATCCCTCATGCTTAACCTACACATCCCTCGGACTCCCTAGCCCCCATAGCATTTACATATCCCCACCTTGCAAGATACCCTCCATATCTATCTCTCACACTGCTTATTACCCACACTACCTATCCCTCTCAGACTTCATTTTGCTGAATACCTATCCCTCATGTTATGACTAGCCCTTATTCTGCCTATCCCTCATACTCCCTTTAACCTTTTACTTATCTAAGGTCTCCCAGCCTTCCCTTTTCCCAATGTACCTACACTATTCCTTAGTAAACATACACCTAAGGTACCTATCCCACAGTGTACATACACATGCACCTTCATCTACCTATCACTCATGCTTCATATAATTGAGTCTACCTATATCCTCAGAGTGCCTATCCTTCATCCCCTTCATATTTTTATGTGAAGCTCTTAATGTATCCATCTATACTACATGTTGCATATCCCTGCACTGACATTTCCACTGTCCTCCTATCACCCATGGCCAATATCTGCTGATGGGTACATAGAGAAATGGGTTAAATGAAGAATATACAGAATGTGTGATATGCAGCATTGGGGATAGGAAGATAGAGAGAGCTAGAGTGAGCAAGTAGGATAGATAAAGAGAAAGCTAGGCATCTTCAGGGCAGGCAATGTCAGGCATAGATCTGGACAAGCACGAACATTTAAGAGGCTAAGGGCTGTGCACAGAGACATGAGAGATATGCAGGCTGAAAGATAGGCACAGAGGGGGACAGGCATAATTTATAAGAGGCAGACTGAGAAATAAAAAGAGAGAACAGAACACAAGGTGAGTGATATGTATACGACAGGTTAGACACACTGAGGGATATACCGCAACAGCATGAAGGATAGGCATCATGAGGGATAGGTAGGCTGAATGATATGAAACTTGAATGATAGCTAGATGGAGGTATATGTGCAAGTAAACTGTAGGATAGATACCTTAGGGGTATGTTGACTAAGGAATGGTCACCATTGGTAACAGTAAATAGTTATAGGGAGCATGAGGGAGAGGCAAAATGAGGAACAGTCATAGAGGGCATGAGGGATAGGTATTCAGGAAGATCAAGTGTGAAAAGAATAGGTAGTATGTGTCTAATAAGTAGTTTGAGAGATATGTATGGAGAGCATCTTTCAAGGTGGGGATATGTAAAAGCCATGGGGCTAGGGAGTCTGAGGGATGTGTAGTTTAGACATGAGGGATATGCCAGCATAGGCATAATGAAGGAGAGGTATACTGGGTGATAGGAAAATAAACTTATCCATAAAAATTGTAGGGCTGTTATCTTTAGTAGATAGGATCAAATAAACAGAAAAATAATGCAAGTTAAACATGAGGGATAGGCAGAGTGAGAGATCGTCATGATGAGGGATAGGTAGGCTGGGCGATAGGAAAATTGAGGATAGGTACAAATCATAGTGGACATGGTGAGGAATGTTATGTTTAGCAGATGGGCATAGTTAAAAATACAATATGGATAAGGTTGATAAAACATTGCAAATAGGCAGAGTGAGGGATAGTCACAATGAGGGATAGGTAGCCTAGGTGATAGGCATATTGGGGATAGGTAGACTCAGGTATAGGAAGGCACAGAAAGTGGGCAGGAGTAGCAAGGAGAGGGATAGGCTTTAGCCTTTAAGCTTTTGGAGGGATGAGCTAATCCAAGAGAAGGTTCTTATTCAAAGGATAGGTAACTTGAGGGATAGGTAGGCTGAGGGATAGGCAGTGTGCAGGATAGGTAGAGTGATACATATGAAGAAAGCCTGTCAGATTGAGGGATAGGCCAATTTTGAATAGGTAGATTGAGGTACTGATTTTGATTGACAGGTTTATATATAGGTAATGTCCCAAACATTTTCAACATTATTTTGTACATTTTCTTAATACTAAGCATCATCAAACTTCATTTTTGAGTGGATTTGGTCAGTTTTTGGGAATCAAGACCACAAGATTTGGATTCAGCAGGATTTTTTGGTCTAGAAAAACCCTTCTTTTCATTTGGTATCACTCTAATAAAGACTCAAAAGAACCACATAAAACCCACTCTTCTCCATAGCTTTCAATAGTGAGCACACAAGGTCGCCCACTTTCATGGGGGGGTAGATGGGGCTAGAGGGGGGAGGCTTGTCACACTATGCCCATAGGCTAGGTGCTAAGTGAGACCTCCTACCCTATATGCTTCTTGGCAGAATGACCACTCCCTTCCCAATAGGCACAGAATATTGAATCAACACTGATAACTGGTTCGGAACTTTTGTGCCCACTGGGTTAGGGCTTAGGAAAATATGGAGCAGTTCATTTTTTCTTCTTTCTACTCAGTCCATCGAAAAATGAATCTCTCCACCTCTGCTTCTCTGCATTGACTTGCTTATTGACCCAACCGTCGACCTACACCCATCCTGCATTCATTCATGAAGCAGATTCAGTCATTGAATGCCTTTAACCCTTCAAGGATGATACATTGCTTAAAGGAACCATTTGCCATCTCAATCCCAAATTTTTCCCTGGTGAGAATGGTTGATGTTACTCAAGTGCTTGATGGTCACCCTATAGGAGTGTGTTAGTGCCATGTTGTTTGAATGGTGATGAATTAAAGCCCTGGCGAGCTACTCACCAGGGTTGTATTCATGCATTACGATGACATAGGACATAATGCATTAGAGTACTGTGCTGCATTGGAGTGGATATTCATACAGAGAACTATTCCCACTGTCCACTTTATCCATCCCAAAATAAATCTCCAACTTTCACTTCCCTGCATGGATGTGTCTATTGATCCAACATTGCCCCCGCCCCCCCCCCCACCCCTCAGGCTAAACCGATTCATGGAGGCTGGATGAAGATACACATATTGACATGCTTTAAGAAGAAGATCCTCCAGGAGCGTCGCCCTACTTCTCAACATGCTTGTATTCCACAATAAGGCTGTACTAAAAAGAAAAATGTGCCGGTGGTCTGTATGATATGAGTCATAATATATGAGTTGTAATATAGCCACCTTGGTATAAAGGACCACAGTGATTTAGTGTAGGGAGGGGCTGAGTTGTGTGGGTCTCCTGCAGCACTGTACCCAATATAAATACTCAGTTAAGCACATAACAGCAACCTTCACCCCTGAACTGATACCCTGTACTGACCTTGTGACCCTTGGTCAATAGCCGCTTTCTGATGTATTGGGCTTGACCACAACCGGATGTGATGAACTAAAAGGGGTTGGGGAGAGCCAGGGCGGAAATAGAATGATTGATAGAGTTATATTTGAGGTGGATAGTGGTAATATCTGATACAGCACAGGCATCCAATAAAAACCTGATCATCCTATGTGCACTTGGGGTTCCAATCCAATCGGTTTGTCTTGTTCACAGCTTATTTGGTTCCCTGAAGGATCATCCCTCACATGATTCATAGTGGAGCTGATGCTCACAGAAGGCCTGAGGTTTACAGATTGGGTGACGCCACTCTAGCACCAGATTCCACGCACCCCTGCCTGTACTTTTAAAGAGATGACCACTCCCTGAGCCCTGCGGCTAGTGGTGATAGATACTCACTTGTCTACTTGATCCTTCAAAATAAATCCCTCTTCCACTTCCCAACATGGGTGTGTCTATTGATCCAACACCCCCCCCCCCCTAACAGTCTAAACATTTTCTAGAAGACTTATTAAAGATGCACACATTGACCCTCCAGAACTGGTCTGCTACATCTCAGCATGCCGCTTCATACATCAGTCTTACTGGGGAAACTGAGTAACTCAGCACCGTGGAGGTTCATGCAGGCAACTACTCCCACTGTCCACTTGATCCATCTAGAAATAAACCTCCTTCCCGGCATGGATGTGCCTATTGATCCAACATTGCCCTAACCCAGGCTAAACCTATTCATAGAGGCCTAACGGAGAGGATATGGCAGAAAGGCTGCATGGATGTGTCCTACTGGGGGGAACTGAGTAACTTAGCACAAGCCTTTTTAACAGTGACAGAAAATCAAAGATAAAATTGAAAAGGTTTAAACCCTTAACAGCTACTGTAAGAAAACCCTGTGTGTTGATAGTGTGGCCGTCAAGATGCAGCAAGGACAGCTATAGACCACCCAAGGGAGTTTCCAGCAGAACTAACTAAAAGAAAATAAAATATAAATGTTGGACAAGCGATGGGGATGGAGCGGTCAAACCGCTACATTGTTGTCATCATGATGATGAGTGTACTCACCATGGCTGCAGAGGATGGGGTTTGAAGTTGTGGAGGACAGTGTATCATGTACTTACCAGAATGTATAAACAAAGGATCCAATGAGAGAGTTTATTCAGCAGTTGGCAGGAAATCTTAAACCCATGAATATTAAATGGAGATAAATGTTTGTCAATAAATACAGTGACATAGAAAAGCCATTCGCATTAGAAAAGCAAACAACTACTATGTTGTCTATTGTTGTAACACTGTCTGTAACTCACTAGTGCTGCACTATTTGTACATTGGTTAAGTAAATCTCCATACTATTACTTTTACTTTTAGATCTTCTTCCTCGATTTCAGACAACCTGCCAGAATGATGAAAAAAATTGGTAGTCTGAGAAATAGTATAAGGTGCTGAATTTTTTGTTACATTTTACAAGTTTCAGTTGAAGTGGATACATCTATTTAGGAATGGTTGCCCGTTAAGTTATAAATCCATTAGATTTTATTAGTACCTCTAAGATTTAAAAGAGCTAACACAGATTTTTTTGGCAATGCTTTAGGAATCCACACTGAAGTTTGAAACATCAAGTTTGAAATATTGATTCTTTTATTTAGTAATTAATACAGCAATGGGTCTCAGAAATGTAATGCCTTTCCATCTGTGGCTCAATACTCAAACCCAACAAGTGAACATTGGTAAACTCTAGTTTTGGTTTACATTCACAAGTTCTTAGATTTCTAGGGTTAATCTTCGTTTCAGTGTTCAAAGTGTGATTCACATCGATCGATGTCGTACTACTCTTACTGACCTGTACACTGTGTGCTCAAATACTTGTGGTTAATTTCTAATGTCCTTTCAGCATTGGCAACACCATGAAGGTTATACAGAACAGTCCTGGCTCAAATAACTAATATTCATGCAATATGTAACAGGACCAATGGTGCCCTGATACCACTATCTGAGCACAACGGGCCAGGGCACAGTACAGGTGATCCCCCTTACATGTGGTTGACGCCCTATGTAGTATATCCAGACATCCCACTATCAGATCTCCTATAACATGTAAATTACATCACAGGGCAGGCGGAAGTGTTGCTTTCCATTCTATGGCTGACAAATGTTTCAAGATATGTATCAGGTTGGTCAATAAAACATATATGTGCACACAAAGATGCCTCTTTACCAAACAATATCATTCAGCTTGTCCTTGGGTATAGAAAGGCACCAAACAGGAAAACTCAGCAACAAGGCAGAATATACATCCAGGAAGGTAACAGGTGAACTCATAGAAAATGACAATTTAATGTATGTTCGATTCTGATAAAGGTCTACTGAATACACCTTAAACCTTTTAGGGCACACAAATTGCTTGCAGCTTGTTGATGTAGGAAGAAAATGCCTCCTGGAACCCTTTTTTAGCTCAATACAGACAGACACAGGCAGAGATGCACAGTTAGGCATCCAAGACAACAAGCTCTTTGTGAGTGAGTCCTATCCTGGAGCATATTGTGGTCTTGATTACTTCTATAGACATATAGAACATACATTCTAAGATTGATGTCATAGCTATTTGTTATCAGGCTCTGCATAAAGGATCCAATATCTGCCTGTGCTGTGAATACAGGCCAACCTTTGCTTGACTACCATTCAAGGCTCTCCTTCTCACCATGTAATGAATTGGGAGAGCAACGGACAAAAGGAACTGTCTGAAGATGGATCCAGTGGCTCATCACAGAACCCAATAATAGGCCAACCACAGGCAGCCTTACAAGTCATCTGTGGGCGCAGTCCCCTGTGTCTAATGTAAGGGGCACTCTGATTGGCTGCACTATCAATTCTACTTAATGCTGAGTCACCCAAGCTGAGGCCATCTTGTGGTCATCCAGGGCTCTTTACTGGAAATGGTGGCTTTGATTAGCAATGGCTGCAAGAGGGCCAACACCAGCACAGAGGTAATTCCACAGGAAAGCCCCAAGAAAAAAACCAGTCACAGTTGGTCTTGTGCTATTTTATCCCTCTCAGCCTTTGTTGTAAATTCCTTTCAGAAAATGTTGTTCTATCGCTGTTGATTTCAAACTTTTGTGAATCAAATTCATATTCTTTGCAGCCGTTTTATAACATACCGAGCTATTTTCTCCTGGTCTTTACTATATTAATATAATTGAATATTTAATTTGTTTGACATCCTTATGCAATACATGGCAAATAGTGATTTCAGTGATGCTCTAGGATCACAAAGCCCCAACTTTAAGACAGGGGCCTCAGCCACCTGACCTGTAGTCCAGCATTCACCCACAAGGTGCCACTAGTAAGTATGGTATGTCCACTGGAATGGACAGTGGCCATTTTGTTGGAGATAACCAGCACTATTTTGTAAAACCGCATTCTTTGCAATCTTATCATCATGATTTATTAAGTGCAAGCCATTTAATATGTATCTTGAACAAGATCCTGTATTGCAAAGGTGCCTACATTGGATAGTATAGTATTGAAATATAGCAACATGGTGCCAAGATGGCCTTTATGCTTGCTGCTCTCCAACCAATGCCCATGTTTTATCTTTATTACACTTTGGGTTTTATCTATTAAATGAGTTTTCTTTTTCAAAGTAGAAAGTATGCTTGGTTAGTATATAGTATACACATATAATTGAGGCATATCTGATATGATATCATATGCAAACCACTCCATACACAACTCATAATTGTCTAAAATAAACATCAGACATGTATCATTTGTTTTGTTTTAGAATTTTTTTTTAAATTAATTTTTCTACAAGTTTATTTATTTTCCTGGGCCTTCGGGGGGACAAGGAACGAATCCTGCTTACTGGCCACCTGGAGGAGTGTCCAGGGGGCAGTGAGAAGGGTCCAGGGGGCATGAGGAGTGTCCAGAGGGCCGTGAGGAGTGTCTAGGGGGTCGTGAGGTGCAAGTTGAACTGTAATTTGTTAACACTACATCCTCAATAAGAAAAAGACATTTGATGAGCATGGCCTAAACCCAGTAAAGAAGCCCTGGGGGAAGGGGGTGTTCCCATGTTTATTGAAATAAATGGACATGTTGCCATATCGATTTTGAGAAATGATTCAACATTGATCCATTAAATCTGCTTTACTTTGCAGCCACCAGGTATTGACGTCTAGATACCTCCCTCAGCAGGTGTCTATGACGTCTACACATCTCTCAGCAGGTGTCTATGACGTCTACACATCCCTCAGCACGTGTCTATGACGTCTACACAGCAATCAACACGTGTCTATGACATCTACACAGCAATCAACATGTGTCTATGACATCTACACAGCAATCAGCAGGTGTCTATGACGTCTACACAGCAATCAACATGTGTCTATGACATCTACACAGCAATCAACATGTGTCTATGACATCTACACAGCAATCAACATGTGTCTATGACGTCTACACAGCAATCAGCAGGTGTCTATGACGTCTACACAGCAATCAGCAGGTGTCTATGACATCTACACAGCAATCAACATGTGTCTATGACATCTACACAGCAATCAGCAGGTGTCTATGACGTCTACACAGCAATCAGCAGGTGTCTATGATGTCGACACAGTTCTCATCACGTTCCCAAAAGGTTTATACTGCTCTCTACATGGTGCCCCTGGCGTGCCCACGCGATGCAGACAAACACTAAGATCTGCCCAGTGTATGCAGACAGACATTGAGATAAGCCCAGTGTACCAGTGTACACGGACAGACACTAAGACAGGAATAGCATTACATTTCTATTACATCACTTCTGCCACAAGAACCTTGTAAAAATATACCGTCATGTACCAGAAATATATATTGTATTTATATAGCTCTTTTAATCCGGCATTATACATTCTCACATTGTAGCATTCACTCTGGAATTGACACTATGTCGATGACATCCCTACACTAAGATAGCGGTAAAGGTGATTTCGATGAAGGATCAATTGTGCAATATGTTACTTGCAATGCTCTTAGATGATGTTATGTAAAGGAGAGCATTATAATTATGTCAAATGCATTAATTGAATAAAACCTATTCTTTCAGAGTGAAGTATTGTGCAGGTATTATTATTATTCATCCTATTATTCAGTTCTTTGTACGGACTTTTCTGCTGTTTAAGATTTTAGCATAGTAAATAGCATGATACAGTACAATAAATTGTGATAAAATCATATTTCTCATTGAATCATGATTTTTATAGTAAGGTGGATCAGATATCTATCATGGTTAAATCATGGTTACATCACAATAAAGTGTATTAAATCATGATAACTTTCATGTTTAATTATTCATAGTTTTTTCACAGAAATTATGATTTTCAAAGTATGATAAAACATGATATTTATTATGATATAATTATATCATGATAACGTATGATAAATCGTGATAACTATCATGTTTAATTAATCATAGTTTTTTCATGGAAATCATGATTTTCTAAGTATGATAAAACATGAAATGTATCATGACGTCATTATGTATCATGATTAAGTATGATAAATCATGCTAAAGTATAATATATCATGATGAATTCAACACTATTTCGTCAAGAATGATTGGTATTTACCCTAATGAATCATGATAAAAATCATAATATAGTATAATATTATCATGATATAACATGATTAAAAAAACATGATTTCCGCGAAATAACTATGATTATTTAAGCATGATAAATTATGATATTTATCATGATTTTTTTCTACCTGGGGAGGAGGTAGACTGGACAGGTGTGCCAGGTTTGGGGAGAGGGGCAGTATCATACTTGGTGGGATATGGGGGGCTGGGTTTCGGCCAGATGAGCAGCTCAGTGAGCGGGGAGCAGCTCAGCATTGGGTAAAGAGCAGTTAGTGTGACCTGGGTACACTAACACTGACCTGCCAACCTCAGGGTCTGACTCCCTGCTGCTGCCTCCCCTAATGCCTGTTTTTGCTAGGAACAGTTTTATTATGACTCCTGTATGTGACATCTGTACCCTTTATATCGGATTGGCTTGATAACTTGCTATCCTTCTACCAAACTAATTACTTTCTTCATGATCTGTCCCTTTTGTCTTTCATTCTTTCCTCCACTATTTTTATCTCCCTTCCTTCCTCCTTTTCTACTTTCCTCCTATTATCCTCTATTTTTTCCCATTCATTCCCTGTTAAATTTCCTACTCCTACTCCCCCACTTCCTTGATGCTGTTCTCATTGGGTTCCTCCTTCCGCTTGTTTTTACTCTGTCTCGTCTTCATCAGTGTCTCCTCTGTCGCTTTACCTGAGACCAAGATGTCTTTCACCCACCATCAGACCTCTGAGCCATGTAATAGAACCAACAGCCCACAGCAGCATTAAGTTTCTCCCCTGCTATTCTCAATTTCCACTTACCCTGAGGGCTCTGAACCATGCAACATTACACTATGTCTGTAAAATGTTATCCTTCTCACTAAAATCTGTAGCCACAGAAAAAGTCATCAATCTTTTGAACTGCACTGCCCCTTGGCAGAGGCTGTGTTATATATCAGTCATGGGTCAGGTCTTCATAGCATGTTTATCATTAGTTTTATTTCTTCCCGGTCATGTTGAGAATTGGAATAAAAAAACTGATAGTACTTGTAAGGAGTATCTAGTTATAAATAGCCTCATTTTGAAAAGCCTGTCTGTTTATCTAGGAAGCAGTGACCTTTGCTCTGAATAGTACATGGTACTTTTTTTCTTTAACAGCCAAATAGCATTATTTGGTTCCATAAAAGCTGCTAGGTCGAATGAAAAAATCAATTCTGTAAATCCTCACAGTGGACAAGAGATCCCAATTTGTTGGAAATGAAAGAGAAAAAAATTAAACAAAAACGCGGAAATGAGAATAAACAATGCTTTCTGGCCAGTGAAGTAAACAAGTGAAAGCCAAATATTTTGAATGATGCATCAGCAGAAATGTCAGCAGTACACTTGCGAAAATAATTCTACTCTATTAAATGAATAATACTTACAGTGCCATTTTGATCTGATTATATGAGGTTGATTTTCATTATATCCTTTATTCATTTAGATTGGGATGGTGATATTGCTCGGGTCCCAATCTTTGAGTAAGCAATACAAATGGACCTCATTCCTGCGGGATGTCTATACTATACAGTTAGAGCCTACCTTCTACTGCTATTGTGCAGCTTCAGGAATTTGTTTTTATCAGGGCTCATTGAGCAACGCCTCCCTATGCTGCGGCATGCAGGTATTGACTTGGTATGTGGAGGGTGTGGTTAATCTTTACAAATCCAGAGACCAGGTACTAGGTCTCTGTTTAGCCAGGATGATGGATTTAGCAGAGCAGGCTCAGGCAGAATAACACTGGTCTGTCTAATGTCAATTCCCTGGTATAACCCACAAGAAAACTCCTAGTACGGATTTACAATATTCCCAAGTTCTAGATGCAGGTAATACAAAGATTTTGGTTTTAGTATGGCACTGTACTAAAATAGCAATTGCCAGATTTAAAGTGCGGGTTCTCAGATTCTCCCAAAGTGGGGGTGTAAGCCCTGGGGTGTGGGTATCATGCGAAATGCAGGTTATATGCAGGCATTGACTGTTAGTAAGGTTACCCGGGGCACACTCACAGGATATTTGGACAATGGTCAATCTGAATGATGTCCTAACTCTCTGGACCTTGTATGTGCACCCATGGCCAAACATCTGACATGGAAATACTAAAGCAACAAAGGAGATGTGAGTATTTTAAGGTTTAGCCTAAAACCATAGTTTAGGTTTAGCCTAATTATATTGTTGAGGTTTAGCCTAATACCATTGTTAAGGTTTAGCCTAATACCATTGTCATAAAAGGTTTACCCAAGCCTCCCTAAAGATTAGGTTTAGCCTAATACCATTGTTTAGGTTTAGCCTAATACCACTGTTAAGGTTTAGTCTGATACCAATGTTATGGTTTAGCCTTATACTATTGTTATGGTTTAGCCTTATACTATTGTTAAGGTTTAGCCTAATCCCATTGTTAAGGTTTAGCCTAATACCACTGTTATGGTTTAGCCTTATACCATTGTTAAGGTTTAGCCTAATACTATTGTTAAGGTTTAGCCTAATACCATTGTTAAGGTTTAGCCTAATACCATCGTTAAGGTTAAGCCTAATACCAGTGTTAAGGTTTAGCCTAATACCATTGTCATAAAAGGTTTACCCAAGCCTCCCTAAAGATGATATAGATAAAGAGGCACATGTTATTATCAGGCTTTACCTCAGTGAACAGATGATGTGAAGGGAGCTCAACACAGAGTCAAGTTAAAACCCCTGAAGGAACAAGTGCCATCCCAGTACATTACACTAAAGCCTGTTGAGTAGCTCAAACCCTGCAGTGTTGAAGTGCTGTGTGTGGTAGGTACAGGACTGGGGGAGTTGTGTGTGTTGTGGTTGGGGGTGGGGAGGTGTGTGTGTGTTTGGAGGGGGGTGGGGGGTTGTTGAGGCATGTATAGCAATGGGGGAGGTGTGTGTGGTGTGTGTGTGTGGGGATGTGTGTGGAGGGAGTCTGGAGTAAGATGAGTACTACTCTGCATCAGGCAGTGGCAGTAGATGTGAGTAGGTGTGAGTTGATTCAGAACAATTTCCAAGCAGTCTTTGCTCAGAGGAAGCTCTGCCCAATGCTGGGAGGAGATACTTGACACACAGAATGTCACTGATGCTGCTACAGGACCCCATTCTGTGAGTGAGACCCGGTCATTAAGGTAGGCAGAGTTCTGTGAGTGAGACCCGGTCATTAAGGTAGGCAGAGTTCTGTGAGTGAGACCCGGTCATTAAGGTAGGCCTAGTTCTGTGTGTGAGACCCAGCCATTAAGGTAACAGAGGGAATCTCAAGGATGCTGTCACAGGACTCAAATACCTCCAAGACATGGTAGGCATATTTTTCATTCTCCGTCCTGCTAACAATGACACAGGGTAGTAATGTTGAAAGAGGTCATCTAGGGCAGAGTCTTTTCTGTGTAGACAGACTCTGTATGGAGAGTGAGGGTACAGCTCCCATCCATTACCCCACCTAGTCGGGAGGTGAGACACTAAACACCCTGGTATACACTATAGCACCTTGTAGCACTTAACTGCCACAAACACTTTCCTCATACACTATGCACTGTTTACACTTCTGCAACAATGGATTAAAACTGCTGATTCTTAGCATCAGCCAGAATACTTTACTTGAGTTTGAGTGCTTCATGTGAAGCAATACTCCACAACAAGGCACCCAGTGTTATCTTACTCATGGTAACAGCTTGATGTAGTATCTGAGAGCTGCTCCACAAGATGCTCTGAGCAACTGAAATCAGCCGCAGCAAATTGGTACCACCCGGGGTAGGGGTAGATCAGGTCAGCCCTACAGGGTAGGTGGGTCTGGGGGTGAGACTAATGTAAATACTACCATGCTGCTATAGGAGAAAATATGGTTTGGCCATCAGTTTATTCAGTTGTATGCACTGTAATCAGGTGGTTATTGATCTGTATAGTATCACGTCTACAGACAAAAAAAATTACCCTTCAAAGTATATCTATAGAGATGTTATGTGTAAATCACTGAGTCGCTTCTAGGGCCAAAACAGATGTGACACACAATAGAACTCAGGTGCAGTAGAGCATGGGCCTAGTATGGTGAGTTATATTATGTTGTGCTTTTAGCAAAATAGTGCCATTGTTAACTTTGTTACATTGCATGAATGTTTGCATTTAAGTAAATTCAATTTGCTGAGGAGAACACTTTAGGTATGTTTAATTCCAGTAAATACCAGACAAGCCTTTACCATCTGCTACCACACACACAGCTTATAATGAAGCATATAGTCCTGAGTACAGTTTAGCTTTACTGCCTTAGGCCATGAGTGGTCTGGCAGGTGGGGTGAGCTTCTCCATTGCAGGCTCTCTCAGAGGTCTGCTGCTCACAGAGATGCTCACTAGATGTGTATTCTAATGTAGAGGTCTGACATCCCCCTCTTGCAATCCCTTCCTGTTAGCTAATGGACAAAATGTGAACAGCATACTTAGACCTCCCATTCCACTATTGTGCATAATCCTGGTATTCTTCTGATTCTATATATATGCATCTAGGGAGCATTACTTGGCTCACAGGGCAGAGTGCACAGGGAAGCTCACTGGGCAGCTCACTGGGCTGCTCACTTACAGGAGTGTAGCATAGGGTCAGTAAAAAGCTTGGATGTAGCACTACCAAGAGACCAGAGCTGAATTCATTCATCATGCCACCAGAGTACACCATCTGTTACCACACTCTGCAGACCTTGAAGGGTTAGATTGATAAAGGCAGCTTGGCTGTAGCTGCTCTATACTGTGGTCTCTGCACTCATCTAACCTACATCTTACCTAAAGACCAAAGTACTGAGAAGGATGAAAAAACATCAATGCATTGCTTCCAGTAAAACAGAGTGTCATAATTCTATCTAAGAAAAATTAATATAACATTGCCATTTTGCACTGACAGGTGCAAAGGGGAATACAGCCTGTGCCCACGCATACATAGCAATGCTTTATAGTCATAATTAAATCTATTCCCTATTAGAAGCTGCTTACCAATGCAGTTGCAGCAAGGGTAGGTAACAATATACATTGAAGGCTCATAGCATTTAGACTATTTTCCATATTGTGAGAGCTTGCCCTCCATCACTGCTACATTTAAGAACATCTGCACTCTCCATATCATGTGGCAGGGACCTATAGCCCTGGGTGAGTTATGGGTGTCATGCAGGTTGGCCCTGAGCCACATTAATACTGAATAACCACCCTGGAGAAAGTCAGAGGCAGTGTGTGTGTGTGGGGGGGGGGTATATGTATGTGTGTGGTATGGGCTATCATATTGAAAGGGACATGGGGGGGGCTGGGCCCCTGCCAGATGAATAGCTCACAACAAGACGTTAGACCAGCTCAGCATTGGGTAAAGAGCAGTTAGTGTGACTCGGGTACATTAACACTGACCTGCCGACCTCAGGGTCTGACTCCCTGCTGCTGGCTTCCCTAGCGTTTGTAAAGATCTATAAACTCTTTTTCTTATCCTCTTATCTGTACAACTTGATCTTTACTACAGCTTCAATATTCCTCTGAACCACCTGTGTCTGTCCCCTATACAGGACTAACTTCTGGATGTGCTATCTATCTGTTTATGTATAATTTCTGCCAAAATAATATGTCATTGTATCCCTCTTAATCTTTTATCTCCTCCTTTCCATTGATTCCTCCCTACTGTAGATCTTTAGTAGATCCTACTGTAGATCTACAGTAGATCCTACTGTGGTGGTTTCATAGTTATTCTAGTTTAAGGAACAACAAGAACGGCAGTTTCCAGGTGTGAGAATATCAGTCTTTATTACAAAAACAACTTCGGTTCCTCAACAAGGGAACGATCGGTGTGAAATCAATACACACAGGTAATCAGGTTTCTCTATGGATATAGGAAACGGTCAGTATAGTCTTAGTATACAACATTGTCCGCACGGTTGGACATAGTGAAGTCTATCGTCAGTCGGGCCTGCACTGACCACCTCCCAGGTAAAACACACGGGTCTTATATAATTACCGGCTCTTAGGTCACTTGGCCAGGTGGTTGGGTCGGCAGCCCACCTGAGAGCGGCACACGGTAACCTGAAGAGGACCTGCGCCCTCTCCCCGGAACTGTGTGCTTTAGCTCCAGGTAGAGAAGCCGAGTAAACAGACGTTACCCGGAAATACCGTGTACGAGATTAATATGTAATATCATGCCCTTACACTACTGTAAACCTAAATAACCTATGTACAGTACAATATAGGAGATGGACTACTGTACCATGCAGCATGAGTACATGCACTGACACCAGCATGAGCTGAGTGTACCGACCAGCACCAGTCCGACCAGCTGTCACTCCATATGTTAGACATTGATACCACAGCACCTAATTTACCTGACAGTTATGTGTTTAGGTAAGGATCTAGTATATCACCAGAGGGAAACTAGTGTATCACCACAGAAGATCTAGGTGTCACTAGAAGACCAATTAGTCCAAGTCTAGCTGCTGCCAATGGTTGTACAATAAACAGCATTACCGGGCTTACCGAGGGAAGGGACAAACAAACATGAAAGTATGTTAGTGTGCATGAGGGTACAGAGTACACATCTATACCACTAATGTCATGTCAACATACAAACATTAAATGTATCAACTTACAACTGCTGATTGTCTGATAGCATATGATGTAATAAGTATGTCAGAATGCTGAAATAATACCAAGACTATCAAAAGAAACCATCAGAGTATAGAGCAGTGAGTTATAACATGTGTAGTGATGATGCAGCAGCAATAGGGGAATCTACCATAATGCACACTACAGTTGCCGTGTATGCAGGCGGTAAGTCTGACTTCATGGCTATTACCATAATGCAGACTACAATACCGATGTGTGGGGCTGGCCTGGCTTCGTGGCTAGTTACTAAGATAGGTAGTAAACCAGGTTTAAGTCCAATCTGACATTTATCTACCAATCACCAGCCGCCCATTTCCATGACAACCACAGGCCCTTAGCACCGCCTGTCTGTCTCTCAAGAAGAAGTCTTGTTGCGGGCAAGATCTAGCGGCAGTCACGTCGCTTCACTGGTTCCCAGTGTCTAAGTGTACACAAGTGTCTGTGCGGCCTGAAAACACCCACTTTGTCAAATTATATCAGCAGCTCTAAGGGCTAACTTAGTCACTCACTTGAATAAAGCAAGGTGAGGGAGGAGAGGGGGGGGGCAGGCAAATGGATTAACAACAAGAACCACTGAGAAAAAAAGGAGTTTCAGCCTGACTCCAGTCAGTCTGGCATGTTGCCTTAAGCCTTGGATGGATGGATGTTGCAAAGTGGATAGAGAAAGTTATCATTGCCAAGGTTATTATTACATACGTATAGTGAGAACGATATCAGGAAACTGAGGCTATGAAAAAGGGATACATGAAATCAAAGAATGGTGAAAAGAGGAGGCAGGCAAGGAAGATAGGTTGTGGGAAATTATGCACGGGTTGATAAATGAATATATACATTGTTAAAGGATGTAAAAATATTGTCAATATGCACTGCCAGAGCTATTTACATCTTAAAATCATCTCAGGAATCTAGAGTAGTAACGGCCACAGCTGCAGAAAGCCGCTCTACATATTAATAAAATATGGTGAGATCAGGTCCACTTGTATGTCTAATGTAGCTACTTCCAGCCTAGTAGACTTTATGTCAGACTCGTTTGAGCCATGAAAATGTTGTCTGAAGAGTAAAACATGTACTTTACCTAAATTGGGTTTTCAGTGGATTTCTTTAATTTAGACTGTCATCATGCCATTTCTGGAGTTTTAATTCCAGATAACATTCCTAACTGTGTTAATTTCACATTTTAAGATCCCATATTAGGTATGCTTTTGTTTGGTGTGAACTTGTCTACCTAATGGTAGGCTCTCACACACATGTAAATTGTCAGTGAACCAATTACAGGCTGTTTTTCAAATGCCTTTGGTCACATCAGATCTAACATTCCCTTGACAACACATCACGTGGCACAAATGTGACACACTGATTGGCCAAGCGCCCAGCACCCTCTTCCGTTTGGAGTTCTTCATCACAAGTCAGCAGCAAGAAGCAATTTCAGTCACCTGAGTATTTTTATGTTTAAACACAGAATTATTATCAAAGATTAACTTAAACATAGAATACATGAAGAATGGCAAACAACTTGGATCCAGCAACTGTGACAGTACATTACCACATGATGGGTATTTACAAATATATATGTAGACACGATCCACCAACATATTCCTATTATTCACTCATCAAAGGGGGCATATTGATTTTCTCTTTTTTCAAAGGAAAGCAATTTGTTCCTCTAAATGATATTGAACTATTGTGACTATTTACACATTTACTCAGGGGAGGCAAGCAACGAAGGAGAATACAATAATAGAAGGGGTGTTGGAGGAGAGTGAGCCATATAGTCATTGTTCTTTTAGAGGACATGACAGCTTTGTAGAGGGATATGGGAAACACAGATATAGATTTCCAGACAGGATATCAATATAGACAGGCATGGATTTAGTTTGAAATGGGAACCTGTCACAACAGATCAGACTGTAGCCATCAACAGTGTAATTCGCATCTCCATATTGGTGTGACTAGAAGTGCCTAATATGAATCTACATATCTGACACCAATATTTGTGTCATGCTTTATGAAATTATAGGGTGATTTGGTTTGTGCTAATATAAAAGTGGAGTAAAGTGTACTAGACTGGTCTCATGGAAATGGGGCTATCTATCAAGTTAAAGGTCTACTTTGAGATATCACATTCACAGCAAAGACAACTTGAGGTCCCAGGCCCATTGATCACATGAATGTGTTTTACCCATTAGTCCATCAACAATTGATTGAACATTCAGATCATGCTTTGTCTACATCTGTCAGGATTTCTGTTTGGTTTGGTTTAGGTAGTGCCTTGGGTGACTGAGTGGCTGGTTGCAGGTTTTGTGTTTGATACATGATTGGACAAATGTTGCTGAAAGATGACATTTGAAGTCATGATGCACCAATGCAGCAACGGTGAGTAACCTTGGAGGGAATGATCCATATAGTCATTGTTCTTCTTGAGAAGATGACACCTTGGTAGAGAGATATGGGGAACACAGATATATATTCCCAGACAGAAGATCAATATAGACTGGCATGGATTCAGTTTGAAATGAAAACCTGTCACAACAGATCAGACTGTAGCCATCACCAGTGTAATTCACATCTCCATATTGGTATGACTAGAATTGACCAATATGGATCTACATATCTTACCCCAATATTTATGTCATACTTTATGAAACTTTAGGGTGATTTTGTTTGTGCTAATATAACAGTGGAGTATAGTGTCCTAGACTTGTCTCATGTAGATTGGGCTATCTATCAAGTTAAAGCTCTACTTTGCAATATCACATTCACAGCAAAGACGACTTGAGGTCCTAGGCCCATTGATCAAAAGAATGTGTTTTACCCATTAGTCCATCAACAATTGATTGAACATTCAGATCATGCTTTGTCTACATCTGTCAGGATTTCTGTTTGGTTTGGTTTTGGTAGTGCCTTGGGTGACTGAGTGGCTGGGTGCAGGTTTTGTGTTTAATGCATGATCGAGGGATTAACCTGTAAGGACAAATGTCGCTAAAAGATGACAAATGCAGCAACAGTGAGTTACTCATTGACGCTGCATTTGTGCATCATGGCGACCCTTTGGGAATGTCACAGTCCCATAGGGTCAGCATGATGCTTGAATGAAGCCCTGGTGAGCTACTGGCAAGGGCTGCATTCATGCATCATGATGACAAAGGGCATGATGCATTAAGGCATCATGCTGCTGGGTTAACAGGATGATTGGTGGGGCATTGTTCGGTAAAAGTTGTACAGGTTGTAAGTAATAAAAACTGATCTTAGCTACTTTTATAACATGATGAAAGCATGATGAGTCACATATAGTAATGAAAATAGTGTTAAAGTATGTTTAAATTATAACAAAAAAATGACTGCACTGGAAATTACTATAGCATCATCCACTCCCCTGCACTCTCCTCGTTCTGATACAGGAACCTATAGTGGTGAGTTATGGATGTCAGGCAGGTTGGTCCTGAGCCACATTAATATAGGATAACCACCCCGGCGGAGGCTGGAGGCTTGAGGCTGGAGGCTGGGTATGTACGGGGTGCATTATGGAGGCAGTGGGTAGGATGGATGTACTGAAAGGGACATGAGGTACTGTACCCTGCTACACAGGCAGCTAACAACAGGTTCTCTCAGCATGTCTAACTCCCTAAACAGGAGATGGGAATTAGTCTGTTACAGCCAAGTCACTATGTTATTCTGACTTGTGTTGTTTATCAAAATAAATAAAGCTAACAACAGGTTCTCTCAGCATGTCTACCTCTCTAACAGACAGATCAGCATCAATCTGTCACGACAAAGTCATTATGTTAATCTGGCTTCTATTGCTTACCAACTTTTAAATCAAAGCGAGACAATCAAAGAATCAAGGAGTGAATATCAGTTATCAGACAACACAAAAGGCCAGAGGGTGTGCCCTGTAAATAACCAGACTGTTGCACTGCTCACCTAAGGAGGTCGGGGGTCAGTCATGATTCAGCAATGAGGGTAGTTGTGGGGGGAGGGACACATTTGAGCACTTAAAACTAAAGGAACATGCAGGCTGTTATCACCAACATTTCTTTGCCCATGCCCCTGTAGGCAGCAACGATTTCAATACTCCCCTGCCATATCCAACAACCCTCTGTTGTTAGATGATGAGGTCGGGTGGTTCGAACGGTGAGGGAGCAGCAGTTAGTGTGACCTCGGTCCATTAACACTGACCTGCCTACCTCAGTGTCTCACTCCCTGCTGCTGACTTCCTCCTTGTTTAAGAAGCAGCTCAAAAGAAGTTTGAGAGCAGCTCAATAGCAGGGGGAGGGGGCAGCTCTGGTTGTGGGGAGCAGCTTAGTGTAAGGGGAGCAGCTCTAGGTGAGTTGAGCAGCTCAGGGTCAGGTGAGCAGGTTATTGTGGGGGGAGCAGCTCATTGAGGGGGAGCAGCTCAGGATGAGGGGAGCAGCTCAGTGTAAGGAGAGCAGCTCAGGGTGAGGGCAGCAGCTCAGGGTGATGGGAGCAGCTCAGGGTGAGGGGAGCAGCTCAGGGTGAGGTGAGCAGCTCAGGGTGAGGTGAGCAGCTAAGATTGAGGGGAGCAGCTCAGGGTGAGGGGGACATCTCAGTGTAAGGGGAGCAGCTCTAGGTGAGGTGAGCAGCTCAGGGTGAGGTGAAAAGCTCAGTGTGGGGGTAGCAGCTCAGTGAGGGGGAGCAGCTTAGGGTGAGGGGAGCAGCTCAGTGTGAGGAGAGCAGCTCAGTAAGGGGGGAGCAGCTCAGGGTGATGACAGCAGCTCAGGATGAGGGGAGCAGCTCAGGGTGAGGGGAGCAGCTCAGGGTGAGGGGAGCAGCTCAGGGTGAGGGGAGCAGCTCAGGGTGAGGGGAGCAGCTCAGGGTGAGGGGAGCAGCTCAGGGTGAGGGGAACAGCTCAGGGTGTGGGGAGCAGCTCAGGGTGATGGCGGCAGCTCAAGGTGAGGACAGCAGCTCAGTGAGGGAAGCAGCTCATGGTGAGGGGAACATCTCAGTGAAGGGAACATCTCTGTGAGGGGGGAGCAACTCATATCGGGGCAAACAGGGTGAGAGAGCCTTGCATTATTTATTCCCTTCCTCCATCTAGTTTTATCAAACCTTTATTTCTAAAACCCTGCTGAGTTCCCAGAATGAGTCATGAATGAGGCTGCCTCAATTTTAAGTCAGGGCCCACATCTCCTAAGGATCTTTATCATACTTGCTACTTCATGCATGTCATGTTCTCTGACAGCCTGAAGGTTTTAGTTATGAACAGACTCATGGGAGATGTCTGTGTCTGTCTTTGAAACTTCACACGCATGACACTTAAACCTCATCGAGATTGTCCACACTGCAGCCTCAGGGTAGTAGTAGTAGTAGTAGCAGCAGTAGTGGTGCACTTTTGAAGGGAATGGCTATGTTCCCCGGTCATTGATCTTCAGTATTTTGCCTAAACTGATTAAGTTAGAATAAGCACAGACTTAAGCATGCTGTACTAGACCTTGCACAGTTCCATTACTGTATTTTAATTGAGACAACTCAGAAGGACAAGGAACTTCTTATATAACACAGGCCCTAGTGTTTACCCAGACTGTTCCTTATCCATGTCTAGACCCACTGCTAGTAGGGGGGGAGCTTATTCAGCCAAATTGGTGATGCAATACCCGCAACCAACTTAAAAGATGCTATCCATCATGAGAAACATGAATCTAGCCTTCGTTTTTGAATCTGAGATTCCTAACCCCCCCGTACGCCCCCTCCGAAGATAAAAAGTATTTAATCATTTAATTAAATACCATTTTAAATTATTTCTGAAAAATCTGTGCATAAAACCTGTATATAACCACTTTTAGCTGATGTATAAAAATAGTCAGCATGAAAGTGAACCATTTTTAGTCATCTGGAGAATCCAATATGGCCGCCAACTGTTAAAAATGACCCATTTTTCCCTATTTATGGAAGAAAACCTGTACAAAACCATCTTGCAGTGAAGTACCAATGTAGTCAGCAGGAAAGTGAACCACATTTAGATATTTGAAGAATCCAAGATGGCCGCCAAGAAAAAAAAAATACATATTTTTTGTTTTTTTAAAACTATTTTCGCATCAAACCTGTATACAACCACTTTGTGTTGATGTATAACAATAGTCAGCATGACAGAGAACTATGTTTAGATATGTCATTAATCCAAGATGGCCACCAAATTGAAAAAACACATTTTTTTAAAACTTTTTAATAAAAGATTCCTGGACAAAACCACTTTTTGGGGACACATAAAAATAGTCAGCATGAAGGTTAACTATTCTCAGACATGCAAAAATCCCAGATGGCCACCCTGTTAAAGAAACATCAGTATTTCATATTTATCCTTTCAGGTAAAATGTCAAATATCATGGCCTGTACTGTATACTAATATATTAATTCTATTACTAATACTAATATCTAATACCCGTGAGCCTATAATTATTATGAGCTTCAAGACAAGGGACAAATGTTAGACATGGTTGAGGTCATTATGGTAAATGTGACCTGAATAAAGACAGAATGATGAAGACGCTCTTACGACTTTAATCACCGCAGATCAAAGATAAGAATAAAACAATGGTTGCGTTTAGCTATGTAGCCAAGTGGCTGACACTCAGTTTTGACCAAAGCTGTTCAGATCTATGAGGGAAACATCAGGCTTTGAGGAGACATTGTCAAGGAAGATCTTTAAGTTTGTTGCATATGTTGCAATAGGCAGCTTCTTGTTGTCCCTCATCAGGCAGAACAGATCACTTGTTTTTGGCACGGTTAGAGATATGACCCTTGCATATCTCACCTCTAGATAGAACCTTTCCTCCTTTTTCTTTCAACGGGTCCTGATATACATATCCACTTCCTGGGAGGAACTGAATGCTCCTCCCATCCTCTTTAGGTCATCTAGATCTTTCAATATAAGCCTAGCAAATAGAATATTTCCAGCTTCTTTGCTTGTCATATTCTGGACTCTCAGGTCTGTTTATTTTGATTTGCATTCCAGTTTTAGTTCAGGTATGGGCCCATTCTTTCTTACCAATGCCTTGAACCTCCCAGATGGTGATTTCTCCTAGAGATCATAATGCCTTTGCATTCACTACCAAGGAAGACACAGTCTCCAGGTGTTTGCTTCTTATGACGCCTAGCTCATAATTCGCTAGTTCTACCTCTCCTTCTGATTTTATTTTATCTATAGGTGCATGTTCAAGTTTCTCTTGATGCATTGAGGAAAGCATGTTTTCAGTCTGTGGATCACATTCACCAAATCCAAAGATATTCCCCTTTTGCTTCTGAAACCAACAGGCTAGTTCAGGTAAAAAAAGCATGGCCAATACCTTTACAACCAGTGGCCGATACTCATTCAGTGTTTTCTCTATGGCTTCACAAATGTCATCATCGTACCTGGTACTTTGAAACCTTACATCAGACACAAATTTGAATGCTGGTTCACTAGTATCAAGAAGATTTACTGGGTCTGTGGATGAAAGATCCAAATAGAGCTGCTGGAAAGCTGGTATCAGGGTCAAGTAGGTTGTGCTAGTGGCGTTTGTTAATGACCGGAGAAAGGCTCAGTCAGGTGAACACCAATAAGACCGCCCACACAGAACATGACCTTGAGAAGTTCAAGTTTGATGAAACAGCGAACAATGCATGCCACTTGATTTGTCACATTCACAAACTTCTCAAGGAAGTGAGATAGATCGTGATAGTGATATGTCATCACAGCACATGAGAGAGTGACTATCATCTTTGAGGCTTACTGATTTGTTTGATTGCAATTTGATTTGGTGCAATGAAGTCATCAAATTCCTCAGCCTTGGTCCAGGGTTTACTGTTAAATCATGATTTATCAAGCCAGTCATACAGTCCAAGCCTTGAGTGGTAACAGAGTTAGCATTGGAAGAAAGCTAGAATATATCTTGTTCCTGCCTATGATATCTCTATGTCTACCCAACATAAGCGATTGGTGCACATTGCAAATCAGATGGCTAGGCACATTATCAGTTTCAAGTTCACTGTCCACCATTTTTTCTACTTTCAAATTGTGCCAAGTCTGGTCAGTCATGACAATATTTATATTTGCAAGATGTCCCCCAAAGAGTGGTTTTGTCCAGGAATCTTTTATTAAAATGTAAAAAAAAAGTGTTCTTTTTTCAATTTGGCGGCCATCTTGGATTACTGACATATCTAAACATAGTTCTCTGTCAAGCTGACTATTGTTATACATCAACGCAATGTGGTTGTATACAGGTTTGATGCGAAAATACTTAAAAAAAAACAAAAAATATGTTGTTTTTTTAATTGGCGGCCATCTTGGATTTTTCAAATATCTAAAAGTAGTTCACTTTCATGCTCACTACATTTGTAGTTCACTGCAAGATGGTTTTGTACAGGTTTTCTTCCCAAAATAGGGGAAAATGGGTCATTTTTAACAGTTGGCGGCCATATTGGATTCTCCACATGACTAAAAATTATTTAATTTCATGCTGACTATTTTTATACATCAGCCACAAGCGGTTATATACAGGTTTTATGCACAGATTTTTCAGAAATAATTTAAAAATGGTATTTAATTAAATGATTAAATACCTTTTATCTTCGGAGGGGGCGTACGGGGGGGTTAGAAATCTCAAATTCAAAAACAAAGGCCAGATTCATGTTTCTCATGATGGATAGCATCTTTTAAGTTGGTTGCGGCAAAAAATTTGGTCTAAGCTCCCCCCCCACTGCTAGCCCTCACCCCTCAGCCATAACTCAGGTCTTTTACTGTAATATAGTGGAAGGCCAGCAGTACTACAACATTCATGAGGCAGTAATACACTAACCTTATTACATTAGGTGCTGAGGCTTGGGGCGCAAGATAATACTGCTCCCTCTGTGGCTTCAGGCTTGGCTGGAGTAAGGTAGGGGGGACAGTAATTGTCTTCTGTAAGATCAAAGGCCATGGTCTGAGGCCCAGAAATGAGGGCAGGGAGAAATGATTGGTCAGAGGAGGTCTCATAGAAGAATGTTATCTGGTTGAGCTGGAGGGGAGACGAGGGAAGTGTGTTGAGAGGGGAGGTGAAATGTTTAAGGTAAATAAGATAGGGAATTGTAGGAGTAGGGCAGTGGAAAGACAGTTTATGAGGTATAATAGGCAAAGGGTTAGGATCATAAAGTGGGTAAGGTTAAAGGAGGTAAGAGAAGAGGGGACTGTCTTGTACGTTGAGGGGCAGGAGCAGTTATTGATAGAAAAGTAATGTTATAGTTTATATATGACTGAGACAAGACATATCATAAAATATCTGCAATATTGGAGGTTAGCTTAGTGGTAAAGCAAGTACTAGTGGACCTTTATACAGTGGGATCATGGTGTGTCATGGATATTGTAGGTAGTTGAAATCAGGAGGCATTAATGTATGCAGATAATATGGTACACTGATTTAACTTCATCATATAAAAATTTAACACACTATGTGTGAGATTCAGAAATATAAATTGCCAGAGTTAAAGTGAAGTTTGAAAAGAAAAGTGTCACTAGTTTTGTCAATTCATGTCACACCCATCTGCAATAAATCTTCGGCGGTACTTAACTGTAGTATTTACCTCATTTGGTCATTACACATGTCACTTGACCTGAAGTGTCCTCGGGGGACTGACAGCCATCGTCCGTGTGCTTAAACAAAATAGACCACAGTGCATGGCATCGTGTTTGGTTCCTTCACCACATTCCGTATAAAGATTTTCCACAAGTTTTTCCCATATAAAATTCAAATGGGATACCATGATGTAGGAGATGACCTCACCTTTAAGAATCTAAAAGAATTTTGTACTATTCAAATTAGTAGTACATCTATGACAAAATGAACAGGGTTGTAAAAAGTAAGATACCCCAAATTGCCCTATATGTTTCAATTACTGAGGTAAAGCCCTACTTCAAATTATATATAGCTTATCTACTGTTTATATACTGCCATGGTAACTTAGTTTAGGCCATAGTGCATCAAAATAGACCTAAACTTTTGGTAGCATCTATTTCAGCACAAAAGAAAAAGTGGACAAAAATAAGTCAAATCTCATCCAAGGAGTGATGCCCGGCATTTGTCAAAAAGTGTACAAACAAATTAAGATGTGCAGAGACAACATCCCATAGACCACTGTCAGATAAAAATCTTGTCAGTCATGATGAATGTCTTTGCTATGTACCACTGGTGTGGGTGTCCTACCAGGAAGGGTGCGCTGGTCCCTCTAGTGTAGAGTCTACACACATGGGTCTCAATCATATAGTGGGTGACAGAACAACCAGGGGTACCTGCACACATCCCCACACAGGTTACTGCAGACTGTGCCGTCACTGCACCTGGAAGACACATTTAGACATTTACGTTCTAAAGTAATGAACAGCTGGACATGGATCTGGGAATGTAATAAGAGTCTCGTTATATGGTTATATACAGTCATAAGTCTTCACAAAAGTGTTTTGCTATACTGTGTTAAGATCTATCTTGTACGGTCAGATCAGATTTTTTTGTGTGTGATACTAGATTGCTGATGTCCTTAACTGATTTGTTTTAGTGATTTTTCTTTGTGACACTGTAAATATTACTGCTAATATTACTACTTGAAGCCACATATTTAATTCCTGTAGATGCCACTTAAAGTCATGCATATATCAATATACCCTTTCCATTACATGTACATGTCATTTAGTGAACACTTCATTCAGGGTGTTGAATATAGAGTGGGGTTACAAGGGGTTTGATATTGTTCCAATCTTTCTATTTCATGTTTAGTATGAGTGCCTACCTAGCAGTACCCCGGCGGGTACAGGATGTCCAGGACCAGCTTGTATGAAGTGGTCACCTCGGTACAACCTCCAATCTGTAAATACAATAAACTACACACATTTAATTGTGAAAGTCCAATGACACTCAAACCTGTCAGATTTCCTAGTGAGACATTGTGAATGTAATTAACAGTGATATCCAGTCAACCCTGGCGAGTTACTTGACAGGTCATGCATCATGTTGACAAATAGCATAATGCATAAAGCCACTACAGGGCTCTTGAAGTACAATACACCTGCATGTATCTTCACTTTGTGTGAATGCACACTTTCATAAGCTCCATAGGGCATCTAAGTCTCGTTATGTGATCAACCTGCCACACATGCCTCCTCTGCGCTCTCACTGTTTGGTTCTCCCAGGGCCCAGTCCAGATCTGCCACCTCTGTGCCGTCGTCCCACTTATCACTCTGACCGTCACGTATTGACCCATCATCGATCCTAGAAAATACACATAGAAACTAATTTATCATTGTATATGTACTGGGAATCAGTGTTGGTATTGGTGTACTTTTTTACAGATTTTGCAACTAGTTATTATGCTATCTATGTACATGAATTTATATGAATCCAGTTTCTAGTATACAATGTAAAACACAATGAAAAGGTATGTACCTGCAGATACAGGCACATTGGGAAGATGACTGGTTTAAGTTATTTGAATTAACCTAGCACTTCTACAATAAATCTTAAAAACCATTAGGCACTCAATGATATATGTCATTAAAGCACCTAGCCCTAAAAGGTTAAAGCGGGTATATCTGATTTTTTTTCAAATTCTAAATCTTACTTAAATGTATTCCGCACACTGTCAAAGTATAATATCTAGAAAATAGAGGTCAATTGGATGTCCTCTCAATGGGTGTTAATAGTTCACAAAGAGATCCAATGTCCCCCAACCATGGGCTATTCTAGTACATTTTCAATGGGGGAGGGGGAGTAAAAGTGCTAAGAGCTAATTCAGGGGGCATTAAGGGGAATGACAAACATAGGAAGTTGAATATGGCTGATTTTCACGAAACTGCTTTTTTTCCACTTTCTTTTTCTCATGCCTATATTTTTTCATATATGATAGATACATTAAATCTTTTGATGTATTCTGGTCAGGACAGACCAGGACTTTACAGGGTACCCTGGTTTTGGGTATCTATGAGTAAAAATAAGAGAGCTGAAGGTCAAAATGTACCGAAAAACAGCCCTTTTCTACGCAAAAATCATGATGGCCCATTTTGCAAGCTAAATAATGAAAAGAAAGAAGGTATATATGCTTGTCTCTTTATTATCACACTTTCCCAATAAGGTAAGGAAATTTCTAGCACCAAATAGGTAGATATAGGCAGGATGACATAGGCCCTGTAGGCCTATATATATTAGGGAACTTTATTGGCTTCACGCCTAACGCCCTAAAGGATGTCCTACATCTCTGAGATTAAAACAGAAGACAGAATATCTGAATGTGCTATAGTAAGGGCTAACATATACCTACATAATGAAAAAAAATTAAGAGTGAGGGTTAATTACAATAGCCTAGAGAGGGCATTGAGCAGGTTGGGGAACTTTTACAGGCTTCACACCTAACGCCCTACATACACTCTAATGCTGTAGTAGCATCCAGAGATATTATATTTAACCACCATCACTTTGCTATAAATATACTTAAATATATATAGGTTACTTTGTGGTTTAATGGTATCATTCTACCATATGCATAGCAATAGCTAAGAGCTCATACATGTGCTGGCTTCACGCCTAACGCCCTGGCTTCACGCCTAACGCCCTGGCTTCACACCTAACGCCCTACTAGCAAACTTCTTCATCTTTTGGGTTCTTTAGTGTGGCAAGAAGGGTGGTACATGGTAGTCTCCTCACACATCGTTTCAGGTTGCTTGGATATCTTTTTCTACTTTACAGAGAGCTATACATAAGGGCGTTAGGCGTGAAGCCACGATGCTGACTTGGAGGTTAATATAGGATATACCTGCCGAAGTTTATATTAGCATGTTGGAGTAATCTTTTTTGTTCTCTATTGTTTTTGATACTAATCTGTACACCTCCCCTCCCTTATTCTAGTCCTTAAAGCATACATAAGGCTGAAAACATTTCTATATTTTGATTTCTTGTAAGAAATTGTTGACTTTTTGGCCGAAAAAGGATCTTAAAACATGAATAAAACCTATTATTCACTATAATCAACTGTAGATATGCTATGGGCAGAAGGGTTGTACACAGAAGCACCCTCACACATTGATTCAGGTTGGTTGGATATCATTTTGTACTGTGCAGAGAGCTATTGGTGAGGGCGTTAGGGGTGAAGCCATGACGCTGACCGACAGGGTTAAGATAGAAATGTTTTGAGCCTTATGTATGCTTTAAGGACTATAATAAGGTAGGGGAGGTGTACAGCTACGTATTAAAAACAATCAAGAACCCAAAATATAATGCAACATACTACAATGAACTCCAGCAGGTATATCCTATATTAAGGCTAATGGCCATGTATTCTGGCTTCAAGCCTAACGCCCTTTTCAGAAGGCTGTAAAACATAATCTATTCACCCAAGACCCATTTAATTATATACTAGGCTGTAGATATGGATGTTTTCATATGCATTATGGACAAATAAACCATATCATAGCCTGTTATTACAGAATTATTGTCTTTGACAATGAATAATGTAGAGATTTCAGGAGTTTTCAAGACATACCATCATGTTTCCGGGGCCAAAAAAACATTAAAATGACCAATCAAGTAGCTATAAATGGATTCCTACCCCAGGGTAGGATGTTTTCTTCAATACTAAAACATAATATTAATGAAAGATATACCCTTATACATGATAAGATGGGCTCCTTCTTGAGGGGAAAAGGGCGTTAGGCGTGAAGCCACGCTATATGACTATACAACTTAGCCCCTCTATCATACATTTGCCTTATATATTTAACCTGCCCAAATATTTCTGATGTATGGATGACCCCCTTAGGTACATAGATACAAAATGTTTTAAGCATACTCCTACATTATATTTGGACCCCTTGTTGCATGAAAAAAAGCAGTTTCGTGAAAAACGGTCATATATTGTTTGTGAACATTCTCCTTTTTAGGGGAATATATTTTTTGTCCCACACATCGAGTGCTCACCTGAGTTGGTGGTTGAGGTATGTGTGTACCAGTGTGGTGGTCTCCCTACTGTTGAGTGCAGCCAGGGCCCCGTTATTCTGTCCACACACCTCCCGTGCAGCCGTGTGGTTCACGCCAGTGATAACCCAATAACACACGCCCTTATGGGGATTGACATTTGTCTCACTGAAATAACAAGCACTGCATAAATATTAGCATTGAAGCAAATTAAAAATGCTTCAAATCACCTTTAAAGTGCTCGGTCAATGCCATGTAACTTTTACATTTTGATGACAGATTAAAGATACTTTTAGTGTTACTTTTTAATTATCTTAAATTTGCTTAAATGAAATGTTCATGCAGTGGAAGAATTTAAGGTAGAAAAGCAGACAGTATCAGGTGTCACTACAAAGCAAGGAATTACGTGATGCTAGAACTTTTAATGGTTTTACCAGATAAACTATCAGAAAGTGCCATCTAAATGTCGCGAAATGCTTTTAGTAGCAATTACTTGAATCAAAGATGATTAAAACAGTACAATCATCAAATGGCAACATTCATAGTGAAATCTCGTCAGGAAAGCAGTGTGTAGCTTTTTTCAAATGACAAATATTTGCATGCTACTTCCTGTGGATCCTTGATGCATAAAATCAATAAGATTACCTAAATATCATACACATCCTTCTGTATCAGAAAATGATACTGCAGAGATACAAGTCATTATGTGCAAAATGAGTGCCACAAAGATGGTCCTGTGTCAAAGCATTGTCAGCTTGCTAATGGAAGCCAGACCTCTACAATGTCACTTTATAAGGCACTCTAATGAAGATGCGAGTCTAATAGGGAGCATCTCTGATTGAATCACATGATTGGGTTTAACCAATTCATACATCTCTGACTGCTTCAAGGCTACAGCAGAGCCATCACTCTCTAAGCAGATTCTTAGTGGTAAACCAGAACAATGTGTTGACCAAGATCTATGCTACCTACACTTTCAGAAATGTGTGTGTGGGAACATGTATGAGCAGTAACATACAATAATTCATAACACATTTTTGACATCAACACACTTCTGGCAAAAAGGTGTGTAAGTGTGGTGTGTTACAAGTGGCTGAAAAATAGCATGTTAAAATGTGTTCAAATGTAGACACTGTTATTTGAGTGTATGGTCACTTTCAGATGTATATAGAATGTACAGAGACTACTTTTACTACCCGTTGCCACATTGTGTCCTGTGACAGAATGACAATATTGAACCAAGCTCTGATATGTTATTGTGAGCCGGTGTACCATTCGGGTGGTTGTTATGTGCATTACGGATCTTCATCAAAAAGGTTGGCCATCATGTAGCCATTACTGAGTTTTACCAGCATTGCAAATATTGATCTCCACATTAAATGTGTCTATTTTACCAGGTCATGTTTCAAGCTCACCATTTCCTGCACTAACAGCTATCTTTCTGACAGTCAGTTGTATTTAGGGAAATGCATAATGTCAACACAAGAGCTGTCAATAATAGGGTACCTAACATGCATTGTCAATAGCAAGAAGGCCTAGGGCCAGCGTCTTTAATGTATACAGTGTTTACATTATACCAAATAGGGACAATGACAACAGGGGGAACAAAAACTGTGCATACATGTATGGGTTTTAATGTGCGAACCTGTCATTTTATGTTTTATTAATGTGCACAGCCATAACAATCTCTGTCTGGTACAAATTTCTGTCAATTGATGCAGTCTATATGGAGAGACATTTGGCATGCAGCGCATTCAGACCGTTCAGAATTTGTACAACCGAGTGTTCTAGAGAGGCTACAATAAAACTGTGATAAACATAAAGAAGGTTACCCTTCCTATAATGTTTATCATATGATTTATTTTGAATTGCTTTGGTATCATACTTTCCATTTCACCCCTTAGGAACCTTGATAGATTTTCAATGTACATTAAGAAATTTGCCTATAATGTTTTAAATCAAATGGTTCCTGCATAGTAGAATTTAAGAATTGAATACTAGAAACTACTTACTGATACTATGAAACAAATAGGCAGAAGCAGCTAGAGACACTGCCTGCCCTACTCAGGGTAGCCCTACTGTTGAACTCGAATCAGCCCCCGTCACACCCAGCACCACTCACGGAATGATCAAAGCCATCAGTGAGCCACACCAGCATCCATGGGGACTGACAATTTGTCAATAATTTGTGATGTCGTTTCAAGAGTCATCTGTCCACCCAGACGTGAAGTCAGTGAGACAGGTGTCTCATTAGTGCGGTATATAGTGTGTCATGAGTCAGGCTTTTCTGCTAGTGTGTAAGGTCTGGACTCTACCAGAGCCATTTTAGATTGTGGTCCTCTATGGAGGTCACAACAAGGCATGAATCTCTGTATGCATGCACACTAGTGTATTACTATAGGTTGCCTTTAGTCTAACTTCCGTGCATGCTTTATACAAGATTCCAAGGAATGTGGTATAGTGTATAGAACCACTCTCAGTGACCACCACACTCTAGGTTTTAGTCAAGCAGCAAGATTTCTAAATTTTTTTAAATGGGAGATTAGTAATAGTGAGCTCAAAGCAGTGGGATATCCATACTGGCGCTGGATCAACTCCAGGGCTAGTTAAAGGCCAGAACTAGTAAAGTGTTGTTAGTTGGATATTATGAGTTGCTAAAGCCTGTAGTGGAGCTACTACTTGTGCCACCTCATGGTTACGGGGTTTAACAGTTCTTAGCTGGGTATAATGTGAGTTACTCCCCACCTTAAACCATACACTGTAGCTACCTGGTAACCACTTACACTACAAGGAGCATGCTCCCCCTGCAGGATGTGTACCGAGGTAGGGGGGGCCTGTACCTGGTTAAACTCCAATCTATCCACACTGCCTCACAGTCCTGGATACATGATGGCTATAAAACTGGGGCATGCCTGCAATGGTGTATATAGTTAGGGTAGATTAACCTAGAGTGAACTGGTTCAAGCTGATCAGTTGTGTACTAATTTCTTACATAGCTTGATGAACATGATTGAAGAAAGAAATATAAGCTGCTCTATAAGCCTCTGAAAATAATTTTGTGTAGGGGAAGGAATATTCTTGATATAAAAAACACTGAGAAAAAATATGCAGCACATAACAAGTGTTGTTAAGCAATCCACATAGGCTCATGCTCTGTAACCAGTTGTTGAAGAAGCAAAAAACATCCATTGACAGAGAAACACAGTTTATGAGAAAGTACCAGGAATAATAAAAACACACAATCATATAAAACAGCGATGTATCCATAGAGGCCACACACTGATAAGCTTTAGGCTCCAGAACTTAGCCAGTGCTGGCTACTTAGTTAGTCATTTTCTTGCTCCCTATACTACCCATCTATGTCAGTTAATACTGTCAGGATGTGAAAGGAGCCTAGGTAGCACTACATTCCCAATGTCGCTTATATCGCCCAGCATGTCTCATAATAGGGAGTTCAGAGAGGGACCATTTTATTGGGTACGAAATGGGGCTTCAATTACAGGCACCGGGATACAGGCAGTTAGATGGTAATAAAAGGTGGGAATAGTTTTTGGCATTTCTGTGTGGGGTACTAGGAGGTGGGTGTAAAGAACTAATGAGAGTTCAGTTGGGGTGGAGGATGTAGGACTACCATGGAGTATACTGTTGTACGGTCATTGGGGAGTAAGCCATAGCGATGAACCTCGCAATTGCCCTCATGAAGTAAGGAAGCCTTCTCCATGACTAAATGTCTTTTATAGAATAGATCTGTTACTCACCAAGAGGGGCAGGTATTTTTCTGACCCCTCTCCCCTCTCTTTAAACTATAGTTATTTGCTCGCATTTCTGCTTTTTATAAAGGAGTCTACATTTTATAAAGGAGTCTAAATTTACATCCAAACTCATTGTTGAATAATGACTACTCCCTTAGGCTACAAGTATGATTCCCTTGGCCTTTGTTGCTATAGCATTGTTGGGGCAAGCTTAGAGCCTACACTTTAGGATGTAGAGTAGATGCAGCTGGTCAGAACATCATTCAGAGGAACGATTGTCCAACAGTCATTCAGCTGCTCCTCTATGGTCTGATCTTACATGTGCTTCTTAACTACCCAGACAAAGTCCAGTGCTCTGCCTAGTTCTGTCAGCTGTACTCTCTGGGGGATACAGCAGCCTGCTTGAATACAAAGAACCAAGTCTATCTACTGCACTCACTGCTTGAGACTTCAGCCATTGATACAACAAACCCAGTGCGTTAGTCTGTCGTCTCTACTCAGTGGTGAATCCATCAGTGCCTGGTGTGAAGGATTGTAAGGATGTAACAACACCCTCAGCACACCAAGTCACAACCTCACACACCTCTGCATAAACACTCACTACCAACACATATGTGATATAGATTACATCAAAGAGACAGGTGCTTTATTGTAATGGTGAACAGAAAGTTCAGATAGATGTTTTTCACATTGCAATCGCATTTTAGCTTAGTCATGTAGACTTGCATCTAGGAAATATGTATTACAATGCCTTCATTTTGGAACATGGTTCTTCATTCTCTTCAATTCTGAAATTTTATGTTTAAGTTAATCAAGTAAGGGTAGGACTTGTATTGGCAATTTCACATGGCACTTTTTCAAATACTGACTATTTGAGGAAACACAGATGGTTTCTGAAAAAAAGAAAGAAAGGTTTGCATTAGCAAAGGCTCAAATTTCATTTTTTGGAGGAACTAAAACGCCATAAATATTATTGAACAAGGGCCCAGGGCCCTCATTACATTGAATAGGGTATAGCACAACACCAATCAATTGTAGACCAGATATATACTCAGCATCTACTATGCCTCGCTGTAATTACATTCCGTTGTCCTTTCAGTGTGGGAAGTGTCTGGATCTGGCTTTGTGCTGTGTATGTTGAGGGGTTATGACCGTGGTTTGTGATGTGACTATTGGATTCCCCATGGCTCATAGGGAATAACACAATGTGAATGCTTCAGCAATTTTTTTGTATAGCTATTCATGATTGCGTTCGCTGATATGGATTACTCCTGTGGTATTTCCATTTCCCTGATGGGTTGGAGGGAATTGAAGTAGGGCCCTGTGGATCATATATATGTTTTTGATATGTAAGCCATGTAGGCAAACTTTCTGCAATAAATCAAAGCTCATTACCGACAAGTTTAACAAATATGCATACAATATTCATGAGAGAAATTCCGTTTTGTTCTGTGATGAGGTAAGAAAGGGGTTTCCTACATCAACAACCTGCAAGCAAATGTGGCCTAGGAGAACCAGTGTTAAATGCCATTAATCAGAATTGCAGATACATTTATTTGTCTTCTACAGCAACAAGCTGCACGCAAATGGGGCCTGGAAGAACCAGAATTAAATGCATTTATCAGAATCACACATGCATTAATCCATCAACTGTCATTTCTAGTGGTTTTCCCATCACTGTCCCTGATAATAAATGTGTTTCAACACCCATTTAGCCTCATTCCTAAACATACATGTGTAATGCCTTATCATCCTGAATGACATGTTGAATAAAACTCCCAGCTGAATAGGGATCTTTGTATGCACATAGATATTCCTATTGACGAGTACTGGTGATGCAGGAGAGTGGTACATATCTGAAGCCATGTCAACAAGGGAGCGATATAAAACCACACTTCAACCTGCTCTCGGGTCTGAATTTGCATATTATTGGACATCTGATAGTGGTGCCTAGGCATATCCTACATAGGGCATTAACCAAAGGGGGATATCATCTGTACTGAGCCTATGTGTGGCCGATTGAGCTTAAATATTGCTAGCAGAGGAAACATTGTTCCTGCTGTATAATGGCATACATACTAAACCTTTGACCTTCACTCATACCCTACATGGGGCGTCCTCCAATTAAGGATTGACAGGGCATTACATGTTTATCAATATTACTGTAGCAAGCAGTTTCTGTAAACAGTTTATTGGAAGTAATCTAAAACAGAACTAATGTCTCATTAATGGGGCTGAGACCTGCCTAGGGATAATATCAGGCTAGCCTGAGGGGTGCAGCTGAATATATGCTGAATGCTATGTTGAGATTTCTTAGAGCAAGACGGTAACTGCCTAGGGAACTGAAAAGGAACTGTAGATACGCATAGTTAGCCATAAAAAAAGAGACAAATATCAGAATGAGAAATGAGAAATTTATTTTTGGCTGTGTATGAATGTCATGTTAGCTAGAGTTGCATTCAAGCACAATGTTTACATAGGACACAGTGTATCAAGCACCATGCTGTCCTTAAAGGGTAAAGCATGGCTTTGGTTTGCTCTGGGGCAATGACAGAAAATCCTGTACACCATATCCTCTTACAGATAAGAGAGTCAAGAGACCTTGTCAAGAGCCAGCAGTGCTTGGGGATTGGTCATCCCCTTAAAGTAAATATACATATATTTTTGGCCGAATAGTCAGCAGGGATTAAGTGTAGTCCCTTAAATTGACAATAAAAAGGGTAAAAGTTGACCCTGTTTTTAAGGGCTCAGTTGGGTAATGCATCAACTGTATCTTGCATTGAGCCATGATGCCTACAATGAGGGTCACAAACTAGGGAAGGGCTGCACAATTGTATCATGAGTGCATTGCAACACCATATCATCATTGAAGAAGTACCCCTGGTCAAATCACCTTCAAAGAAAGGTACTAACAGCAGCATATGGCTTCAAGTTAGTCATCAAAGATAGCTGCTAGGGAATGTTTTCTTGGCATATTGCATTGAGCAAGAAACCTGATTGCTGAATTAGATTGCACAGGAACAGGCTAAGCAACATTATTACCAGCCAATAGTCTGGGTGTGGCACCTAGAACATAGTATTCCACTGACTTAGTAGGAGCCCTCCCTACCATCCCTTCAGTGCACATCAATATTTTAGTTTCAACCCAGTTACCTCCATAAAAAAGTGAAAGCAGCATGCAGCAAATGGTGTGTTAGCAGTGCCATAATGTAAAGACATGCTGCAGGCATGTTACAGTAATAGAAACATGATTGGGGCATGTAGTGCTGGCATGTTAACATGTAGGTTTATGTGTGAGTAGTTTACAGTGACAGGAACATGATTGGGGCATGTAGTGCTGGCAGGTTAACTTGTAGATGTATGTGTGAGTAGTTCACAGTAATAGGAACATGATTGGGGCATGTAGTGCTGGCATGTTAACGTGTAGGTGTATGTGTGAGAAGTTTAGCAAATAGGAGTTTGCTGGTTCCTGTTAGTACACTTGTATCTGTAACTGCCAGCTGCTTTAGTACCTGTTTATCCCTGAGACGGGAAGTTGTAAATGAAAACTGCTATGGTTAAAGTGGTCTGAATCAAGTGCCTTTAAGCATTTAACTAGGAATAGACTGTAAATTACAGTACATACTGGATGATGAATTGAGGGGAAAATACATGCTTATTTTGTGCTTGTTTCAGCAAATTCATGGCTCCTCCTTTTAAATTGTCTGCTCTGATGAAAATATTTCTAGAATACATAGATGACCTTTCCTACACAAAGGTATGTGGAGGGACCTGAGAGCAAACTGTTCTAGGCTGTCCTACATGAGTAACTGTCGAAGAAGGGTTATTAATCACCCCTGCTACATATGGCTGTAGGGATGTAGAGTTACTGTACAAGAAGGCTTAATTAATCGACCTGCTACATAAGGCTGCAGGGATGTAGGCCTAGGGCAGAGAGTCCCCTCATTCATTACTGTGACTTTCTATGACCAGAGAGCAATGACTAGTATGAGAGACTCCACTCAGCGGAAGTCGGTGACGAGAGATTGACCCTCCGAAAGCGCGTTACATATACGAGACAGGCCAGCTTGTGTAAGGGTGTAGCGGGCACTGGCTCCCATAGGCCGTAGTGTTAAAGGGCCCGTTTCCAGAAGCCATTTTAGAATAGTAATCCTGCGAATTTCGAAATGTTTAAACACTGATAGATAGATATGGAGCTGTAGTTTATGATACTTTAGACAATTTTTATGTAGGGGGAAATATGTAACTATGAGAGCTGGCGATTTAACACATACGTTGGGTATTTTAGCCCCAAACTCTCCTCGCCGCAGGCCATGCATGGCTACGCGAAGGGTAGCATGCGCGGATTCCTCCCTCCACTTTCCACTGTCGGTATGGCTAAACTGGGCCTATCACAGCAAATCAAACTACACACGAGTCATAATTGGGTATTTCTTGGTGATATACTGTAATAAAGAGATAGGGGACGGATTAGAAATGATAGTTTTGATAGGGTTAACACGGGTCTTTCTCTCGCCAAGTTCCGCGATTTCCGCCGAATATGCCCCGAAATGCCAATGTTTCTTGATCTACCGGAGCTCCCCCTAGCTTAATTTTGCACACAGACCTAAAATAAACCTAAGAATAAGAAAATTCACGTCTTTATCTATCCATACATGGTCATATTCTATTTCAATTCTAATTATTACTATTTTTAAATAGCCCCTGAACATGTTTTGTTTTAGCACTGCTGGCAATGGGGGCCTCTCGCTGCTACACCCTCACGGCACACTGGCGCTCTGGGCGTCAAAAGTAGCGCCGAGAACCCTGTCACAATGCTAAACCAATGGGAGAGGCGCGCAGAGCTCCGTCTTACGCTATACTCTTATCCTCCTTGGTCTTTGCTATGACCCCCACCAGCTACACACAGCAGCAGATATAGACCCCCTCAGTCATTGCTTTACCCATATATGACCCACACAGAGAGAGGTGCTACATCACTCTACACTGGGGGTGGGAGGCTTATCCATCATACAAGGTCCTCATTAGGCAGGGGCTGGTAACTGGGGCAGTATACATGCATGAAGTAGGTGGTGAATGATGATGGCTATCACTGCTTGTAGTATCAGCCCTAAGGAATGATTCTTGGCAAAAACACTATTTCTTGGCTAAATGATGCTGGATGGAACATGCATTTCTTTTCAAATTTGTAACAAAAACTGTTACATCGTAATACTGTAGTTCAAGCATCCGATGAAAGTCTATAATGTTAAACTTTTGGACAAATCTTGTCCGATGACGCAACCTTAGCCGATTTGTCTCAGTGAAATACTGCCCATGTCACCTCAAATGATGCCTGTCTGGATGATAGCTTCCAGCCCTTGTCATAATTCACTTTGCTGCAGCCCATAAAACAACAGTACACTTTTTATTATGAAGGCATGAACAATAAGGCTGCTTTGTTGTCATAATGTATGAATGCAGGCCTGGCCAGTAAATAATGTTGCATTCAAGCATCATGCTGACCCTCAGGGGTTGAGATACATTTAGAGGGTCAGGCTTTTACTGCATTGGTGCACATATGACCCATCATTGATCATCAGGTTAAATTGTCCTTTTACTTTTGACATTGTCTGTATACTTTCTGCCTAGAAATTTGTACCACATAATACTAGCACCAAACATGGATATCGTACATGGATGAGTGTTGGTATGGATTCCCTTTGTATGTTATATGTTGTGGGGTTATGACCCAAGCCTTTAGAGTCAGGACTCCTTAAGCCTCACAGGATATCTTGTGTTTCTGTCTCTGGCTGTGTGTGTGGATGCGGATTGGTGATGTAGCAGTGTCATGTCCCTGATGGATTGGATGGAAATGGAACTGAACCCAGAGGTTCAGATGTATTGTGAAACCTTTACAACTGAATCCTCAATAACTCACTGCCAGAGTACCATGTCCTCTGGTTTATCACCTGCCAACCCCTCAAGGATGGAATGTCCCTAAAGTATGATATTTGTAACTCACTGGCACTACATTGATGCATCATGCCTCCACCCTGTAGGGTTTGCAAGATGCTTGATAGCAGGCCTGTAGAGTAACTTGCCAGGGGAATATTGTATCAATGTTTAATGTTTTATGATGTATGAATGCAGTCATGTAGAGTCACTCACCAGTGACACATGAATGCATTAGGAGGGACCTTTGGGAGTATATAAACCTTAGGGGGTCGGCAATATGCATGACCGAAGCTCTGGCAAGGGGTGCAGTTATTAATCATTACAAAATGCAACAGTGTAAAGCACTATTTAGTCCTTATAGGGGAACACCCATACACCTACATGGTGTACTGTGCATGTCTATTTTATATTGGGTGTAGAAATGTATAGAAATAAGGTGCAAAGTGGAACAATGTAAAAATGTTGGTGCTGTTCTATATATCTTGTAGCTATTTTGATGCTTAAACATTAGACAAACCATGTTCAACCAGTTTTCATTATTTGCTCTGCCTCCATGGACCTCGAGCTATCTTAGTCTCTTAACATGCATAGGAAACTGAAGAAATGGCCAATGGTGTTGTGACAGGTTGCAGGCAGAAGCATGCAGAAAGCTGTTGCTGTGTTGACAAGGGTTCTATCATGGTTGGCTATGAACGTCCCATTGAAAACAGTGGACCAACGTTCATGGTGTTGGTCAGAGGACCAACACATGATTTTATTTTTGTAACAAGCCTTTTCATTGGACGTCAGTGACGTCCAGTGACGTCACGGACGTCCATGACGTCACTGACACTCTCCAGTGACAGTGCAAAAATGGAGGAAGTTGTTGTGGGAGATTTGGTTTTATACCAACACAAACCATGGCTTTTAACAAAGATAGTCACTCTACCCTTTGGTGCACACATGTATCAGGTGTCTGATATTGATAATATTGAGCACACAGAAATGTTACAAAGGTACAAATTCGACAAGATGAGTATTGAAGATCTGCAACTTGTCTCCCTACCACTGGAGGAAATGGAGGAAATGGAGGAAAGCCTGTGCTTTGAACAAGTTCCAGTAAAAGTTGAGGTCCCATCTACAAGTAATCTTACTCCTCAAGCCAACCCAACCACCACTAAATCTAAAAAGATGCCCTCTCCAGAGGAGATTGTTAAGATGAAAGATGAAGCAAAATGTGCAACGACTGACAGGCAGACGCGATGGGCCGTTGGCTGTTTCCGTGGTAAGTTGAAAATAAATCTGACCAGAAAACCCTGAGCCTAAAACTTGAAAAACCCTAGGCCTAACACTGATTAGGTACCTCACCAACTAACAATAAATCTACTGTTTTATAAACTATAAAGCTACAGTGCCTGCAAATTGTTTCTGCCTAAGTTTCCTGAAATAAGAAGCTTAATCTAGACTCACCATTTCTCCATCGTGCGTTTTCAGTTTTGTTGTAAATGCCCGACCGGGCGTCCCCCTTCAAACTCCTTTTACATGCACAGCACATGGTTGAGATGATAAAACTGTCCATTATATCCATTCCTAGTCCAAGTTCATGATGGTGATATGTTCCACACATATTGTCATTTAGATATTTTGCCAGAAATCCAAGTTTGTTGATGGGAAAAATGTCAACCTTTTTCATGTTGTCAGTTCCCTGTCGTCCGTGACAAGTTTGTGACTTTTGGGGTTGGTAAGGGGTTTTGGGAGTTGAGCCTCTACAACTCCCCTGAACTTATCTCAGGAACTACTGGGCCAAATTGCTTCATCTTTTAATACAGTAACCCTGGATAGCCATGGAAAAATCATAGTCCATAAAAACAGTGCCCAAATTTTTTTTCAAAAACTTGATTTTTTAAATTTGGGAGTATGGGAAACCAATACACGTTATCGTTGATTTCTCGGGAACTACTGGGCCAAATTGCTTCATCTTTTAATACAGTAACCCTGGATAGCCATGGAAAAATCGTAGTCCAAAAAAACAGTGCCTCAGATTTTTTGCAAATCATTGATATTTTAGCCTTGATCGGATAGGCCCCATGAACGTTATCATTGATTTCTCGGGAACTACTGGGCCGATTTGCTTCATATTTTATCTCAATAATAATATTATTTTCTTTCACTACAGAGTGGTTACTCGATGTTGGCGACGACCCTATCTTCGAAGATCTGACAAAGGACGATCTAGCAGCGAAATTGGAAGCTTTCTACACAGTCACAAGAACAAAAGACAAAGATGAGCTTTACTCAAAATCTAGCTTAAAGAACCTTCGGGCTGGGTTGCAGCGGCATCTAGCAGGCTCAGAGCACCAGAAGAGGTTTAACATCATCACCGATTCTGAATTCAGGCAAGCTAACTGTGCATTCAGGGGCTACATGGCTAAGATCCGCAAAGAGGGGAAAGACAAAAGCAAACATAAGGATGTGCTGCGAGAAGGTGATGTCCAAAAGCTATATGAAGTAGTCTTCATGGATAGCCCCCTCGGACTGGTCCGACAAGTCTTCTTCCAAATATTATTGGCGTTTGGGAGACGGGGTCGTGAGGGGCTGCGCGAGCTGAAGAGGAGGAGTTTCAAAAATTGAGATTGATGATAAAGGGCAGGAGTATGTCACTATGACCTTTAATGAAAAGGAAAAAAACAGGAATGGCCTCAAGAACGACGAAGAGGATGCAAACAAGCAAATGTATGCCACACCAGGATCAAGGCACTGCCCAGTACTTGCCTTCAAAAAATATCTAGACAAGATGAATCCTGAGCAAGAGGCCTTCTTCCAGAAACCATTGGATGAATGTGATGCAGAATCGAAAATTTGGTTTAAGAATGCGCCAATGGCTATGAACACTCTTGAGAATATGATGAGTAACATGAGCATTGATGGAAAACTGAGTCGGAAGTACACTAACCACTGCCTGAGAGCAACCTGTGTGAATGTGCTCGATCGCTCTGGATATGAAAGCCATAACATACAGGCAGTGACCGGGCACAAAGACCCGAAAAGCCTAGAGGCATACAGGAAGGGACCCTCCTTTGAAACCAGGAAAGGTATGAGTGATGTACTTTGCAGCTATGGCGTGCCTATGGAGGAACAAGCGAAGAGCCTAGGCAGTGCTGTACCATCATGCACAGCCAGTGCATTACTGCCAACAGTCGAACTTGGAGGACCAACGATCGAACTTGCAGGACCAACAATCGAACTTGCAGGACCAACAATCGAATTTGCAGGACCAACAATCGAACTTGCAGGACCAACAATCGAACTTGCAGGACCAACAAACATGCAAGGAAATGATGATGGAAACAAAGAAAATAATGCCATGGACTTTCTGCAAGGGTTCTTTGGGGGAAATTGCCAACCAGTATTCAACTCTTGCACATTCAACATACAGTTGGTACAAAAGTAGAACTAAATAGTCATACTAGGCCTATAGTACAAATTCCTTTGTGATGTAGCAAATGTATAAAATTGAGAGCTAGGAATGTGATATATTTATGGATTTTCATATCTGCATTGAAACTGATAACTTTGGGATGCAAAATTTAAAATGTAGTTATCCTTGTCACCTATATTTGGTATGTGAAATCTGTGATGGAAATTTGTGATATGTACTAAGTCTCAGCTATTGGAGTATTGTCATTCTATTTAAGTGAAATGAAATGATATAAAAATTCATACTCATTGGCAACTTGTTAATTGTTAATGAAATACAGCCTATTTGTTGAACAAATTTGTGAATTGTGTTTACTTTGAAATCTTGCCCAAATAATTGCAGAAGAAATTAACAGAGTAACCCTGGATTGGCATGGAAAATCGCAATCCAAAAAAACAGTGCCTTATTTTTTTTGGAAAATTATCGATATTTTAGACTTGATCGGATAGGCACCATGAACGTTATCATTGATTTCTCAGGAACTACTGGGCCAAATTGCTTCATCTTTTAATACAGTAACCCTGGATAGCCATGGAAAAATCGCAGTTCCTTAAAACAGGGCCCACATTTTTTTTCAAAAACTTGATTTTTTAAACTTGGGAGTATGGGGTACCAATACACGTTTCCATTGATTTCTCGGGAACTACTGGGCCAAATTGCTTCATCTTTTAATACAGTAACCCTGGATAGCCATGGAAAAATCGTAGTCCAAAAAAACAGGGCCCACATTTTTTTTCAAAAACTTGATTTTTTAAACTTGGGAGTATGGGGTACCAATACACGTTTCCATTGATTTCTCGGGAACTACTGGGCCAAATTGCTTCATCTTTTAATACAGTAACCCTGGATAGCCATGGAAAAATCGCAGTTCCTTAAAACAGGGCCCACATTTTTTTTCAAAAACTTGATTTTTTAAACTTGGGAGTATGGGAAACCAATACACATTATCGTTGATTTCTTGGGAACTACTGGGCCAAATTGCTTCATCTTTTAATACAGTAACCCTGGTTAGCCATGGAAAAATCGTAGTCCAAAAAAACAGTGCCTTAGATTTTTTGCAAATTATCGATATTTTAGCCTTGATCGGATAGGCCCCATGAACGTTATCATTGATTTCTCGGGAACTACTGGGCCGATTTGCTTCATCTTTTAAGACAGCAACCCTTGATAGGCATAGAAAAATCGCAGTTCCTTAAAACAGGGCCCAAAATTATTTTCAAAAATTTGATTTTTAAGCTTGGGAGTATGGGGGAGGAATACACGTTTTTATTGATTTCTCGGGAACTACTGGTCCGATCTGCTTCATATTTTAATACAGCAACCCTGGATAGGCATGGAAAGATCATAGCCCATAAAAACAGTGCCCAATATTTTTTTTCAAAATCTTGATTTTTAGGCTTCAGGGGTTAAAATAAGGAAGATTGAATGTTTCATTGATTTCTCTGAAGATATTGCACTGGATGGCTCAACAATTTATGAGGTCTAACAGATCTTTGTTGAATTTAAAAGTTATGAGCCTAAATGTACCCTAGGAACCGAAACACACAGAAACCCCTTACCAGCCCCATAGACTATCACACAGCAGATCTTTGGTGCAAATGACTGGCTTTCTATATTTGGCTACTGTGCTGGGAGAGTGCAAAATCCCCATCAGCCAATCAGATCGCTTCTCTCATGTGGCACTTGGTATTCCCAAGCCAAAGTCAAGATGGCCATCCTGTCAACAACTTATGTGGATTCTGGTCAGTAAATGTTGTTGTTATTGATTATACATCATGATAAACCATAATAGAACCGTGTTTACACATGGGGGTGGAGTGTTGGATCCCCTGACCCACGCACAAGGCCCCCAAGATCGCTGCGCGATCCTGGGGGCCTCGTGCGTGGGTCAGGGGACCAACACTCCACCCCCATGTGTAAACACGTAGACCACCTGAGGCGGTGTGAAACCACATCACCCCCCACCACCTCCTCCGCCCCCTCCCCCACCATGACACACAGGGGAGTACCACAGGTTGTCTGAAACCACATCCCCCCCTGGTGTAAGAGCACTGCTTGTCTGACCTCAGAAAGAGGCTCTCTGTATTCATAGAATCATAGTGAGGTTATATCATGTCACATGACCCTGTGTGTGGCCCCTGTTTGTCACGTCATGTGGTGGTTGTTATAACCTGGTGTATCTGCATTTATTGTCCCTTAGCTTTCCAGATGTTGCGTTAAGTCTAGACTGGGGCACAGCCATCCTGTTCTTGGAACTTGATAAAGACAAATTTATGGAAGAGTCATTAATACTGCATGGTAATTCAATGGGAGAGTAAGTTGCAGGTTTTCTTGCTTGAAGCAATCACATATTTCATGGTTGAAAACAGTGTGAAATAGGGTCAAGCAGCACTAACAGCACTTTTGAGTTTTCGTATTTACCACAGCAAGTATGACCTTACTTATAATCAAGCTCCAATAAAAATAATCTGGAATTTGTAAAGGAGAATGGAAAAAGGTTCATTCATCAGAAATAGTATTGTCAATGGGCATTACTTTTGTTGTTTGTGGCTCAGGTACAACTGGAGTCTAACTGTAGTAGGAGCTAACACATGTGATATGACAGTTGTTGATGTTTAGGTCAGACAGGTGATTAGTCACTGAGACACAGGCTCTTGTTACTTCTATACTAACAGTGTTGTGTACCTCACCCTGTCATTGTGTTAACATACATCACCCACCAACTGGACTGGTTTACTTTTGTAGCCAGCAGACCCATTGGACAATAAAGAGTATTGACACTGGCTGACATAAGATGAAGCACGGCTGTATATGTCATTGAGTATTTTAGATCAGAATAACACCTAATTGCTACTGCACCATTGCGCTGCATGTATTATTGTTACTGACATTCAGGTGTTAAGGACCAGGCATCAAACATTGAGCCTAAGTGTACACCTCATACTACACATGTAAGAACTACTGTAACTACACACTCTGAGAACTGCCACATCAGACTGTCCTTAGAGGGTTAACTCTAAGAATAGCTACATCATGTTGTCTTTAAATGGTTAAATCTACTCTTCTCCTGACTTTAGTTCGCCCCACGACTCTTTCTTAAAGTAGGAACCACTGGGCTTTGCCCAGTGTGAGCCCACGCAGTGGGGTCACACTGGGCAAAGCCCATTCTCACTTTATGCAGTGGTCAGAATTTATGGAGGATTTGCAGCATTCAATTGATGAGTTCAATGATTCCCAAGACGTTCATGAATATTAATCCTTAAAAATAATGAGAGATCATCTGTGAATATGAAGATCTATCACTCACCTGAAGATGGATTGAAAGATAAATCGATCTATCATCATCAAATGCTGTACAATGCTGTAAAATCTTTGAGAGTTGACAAAATGGCCAACCTTGTGCCTATTTTCACATTTTCGCAACACATTCCAATTCATCAGTTGGTGTTTAATGCAACTCGACTAAACCTCTGGATGGAGAGTGCCACAATCAGTGATGTCATGATACCAGTGACATCACTCTATAAGCGACAACGCTATGTCACAAAGCAAGGCTACTACGTCACATAGCAACGTCGCTACGTCACCTTGCATTGTCACTCCATGTTGTTTTGATTTTGTTGCTGTTTGAAGTACAGTTTGCCGTGATCATTGACCACAGTTTGCCGTGATCATTGACACCAGTTTGCCGAAATCATTGACCACAGTTTGCCGTGATCTTTGAACACACTCACAATGTTCCCCCAGTTGACCGTTTACTGCCACCTTCATGGTTGGACAATCTATCTCACTTTTTGCTCAGGTCTGTGGGCGCCAACTGCCAAATGGTAGTTGTGTGACTAGGCCACAGAACCAATGCACATGCATATATTCAGAACCTCCTGTCAGGACAGCTTAAGTAAAGGTCCTGGGAACACTGTTGCTATTCTGTCTGTTATTATCAGTTGAAGTACTTGTATAGCATGACAGGATCGCCTGTACTGTAGAGCAGGCTAGGGCATAGGCTTTCACACTTTCTCCATTCTCTGCTACATGTATGTGACAATAGAAAATAAACTCTGATTTGGGTCTTAATAAAAGGTTTTCTTGGCACTGCTGATGTTCATCATGAGGATAAATATACCTCATGCCTGTCCTTAAAGGGTTTACTAAGAACCTGCTACATTAGGTTGTCCTTAAAGGGTCAACTCTGAGACCTGCAACTCTAGGCAGCCTCAGCTAAGGGCCATAAAGGGCCTCCAGGACTCCCTTAATGACCTCAGCACCAAAAGGGCATCATCCCTCAGCCAAGTTCTACAACCTTTGCCCCTGGGAGTGTTCTTCTATTGGTCTATGGCCGTGATAATCAATAGTGACCGTGCTAGTGGTGAAGTGGCAAAAGCCAGGAGAGGAAAAACTGTATGGCCAGGATTTCTTATCACTAACTTACCAATTGCATCAACAATCAATCCAAAATATCCTAAGGGTACTTTTAATGTGGGGTGTGGTGAGGGTTGTCATAGGCTTAGTTTGTTCAGAGGTAAGGCAAAAAGTAAAGCTGGCCAAATGCATTTCCATTGTTTTTTATGCCGAAGTGGTGGCGTAGCCACCAGGGGCCCTTTACATAAAGGAAAGGATTTATTTCTTTAGGCGATTTGGGACAAAATAGGTTTCATAACAAAATTATTTGTCCTTTGTCCTCAAATTTTGGGATATCTAAGAATTTTGGGAATATTCCCAACTTTGAGACAAAGGTCCCATCTTTTTCCCTTTCAATTTACAAAAACAGGAACAAAATTATGTCTCAAATTCGGTTTTGTCCCCTTTTTTTGTCCCAAACAGCCATTTGCGAGAACCGACCAAACCATCGGTTCTCGCAACTTTTAAATTTGGGATAAATACCTTTTCCACTAACTTCGGATGTATTCTCAATTGCATGTAACAGATATGTTGGGGGTTAATCATTTCTTTCCACCTTCCTTTGATTGTGGAATATTTGATGCATTTTTTGTATACTTTTTCTTGGGTTGATTGAGACCATGTCGAAAAAGGGGGTTTGGGGGGGTGGGGACAAAAGTTGGGACATATTTATTTTGCCCCTCGCTGGTAATTGGCGGGGGGCAATTAAAAGAACCAGCGATCTGCTCCGAGCAAAACGCGCGAAAATGGCGGATCTCGACCGGAACGGTCGCAAAAGAAAGGTATATTTGGCCCGCCACAACCCCTATAGGAAGTGGTCGGAGGGCCGCTTCGTTCGCAAGTACCGTCTGTCTAAGAAAAGAGTGAAGAGGGTAGCCAAACGCTTTGGAGAGTGGACGGATAGGACGAAAGGCAGCAGGGTAGGGGGAGGCCTCTCCTACATTGAGCAGGTGAGCCAAATGATTTGGAGCTTTTACCTCATGTAAGGTTGATATGCAATGGGCTATTATCATGCTATTTGTACATAGGGTAGTACATGCCAATACATTTTTTTCACGTCAGTTCTAATTGCTGACTTTTTTTTAACTTTTTCTATGTTTTTTGGAATAGTGCACTATATGGTTGAAAATAGGATATATTCTACTGCCCATATATAATTGCTACTTTTCTTCTCCACAGGTATGTCTGGCCCTGCGGTATTTTGCAACCGGCGCTGCCTTCAGCGTCATCGCGGAGACCCAGCAGGTCTCAGAGGCGACAGTCAGCAGGGTGGTGAACGACGTTTCGTGGTTCTTCTACCTACATGCTGCCGAGTAAGTTTTGCCCTTTAATTTTAATTAATTGCCTAATTCCTTGGGCGAAATGAGCATACCCTTCCCACCATATTTCACATACTTTTGTGTCATCTTTATTTGTCTTATTTTGCTTAACTATGACAGCGGCTGAATCTTATGCGAATATTACTTTTACAGCTATATCCACTGGCCACACAGACAGAGAGACAAGGTGGGAAAGGCAGCTAACTTCTACCAGAAACACAAGCAACATCCGTTTGTGTTTGGGTGTATAGATGGCACCCACATACAAATCATTGCACCCAAGAAGAACGGGTACGAGGGGGCTCACCCTTCGGAGGGTGTATTCGTCAACCGTAAAGGTTTTCACTCTATAAATGCCATGGTAAGTCAAATTACTAAAGAGACATATTTCTCTTTATCTTCTACATAGGACCAAGTCTTGTAATCATCCCCATCTCATATTTTATATCAAGTGTGACAAAAAAATCTTTAGGAAAAGACATAATTCTTATTGTTTTCACAATTTTTTTCATTGGTTGTTTTGCAGATTGTGTGTGACGCTGACCAATACATCACACACATCGATGCGTCGTTTGCGGGGTCAGCCAATGACCAGTATTCCTTTGCTAGCAGCCCCCTGTTCGAGGAGGCAGAGAGTGGTGACTGGGGGACGTTCTTCCTGTTAGGTGATTCCGGGTGAGTGACGTTATTTGGTAATATTTCAAGTGACTGCATATGTAGGTGCTATATAATTTTCAGGATTTCTTTCCCCTAATAGTTTGGGACTTTATTTTATGAATTCCTTTAATATTTTAGCTACACCCTAAAGGAGTATATGATGACGCCCTACGACAACCCGCGTGGACCGAGACAAAGGGCCTTCAACCGATGGCACCGGTCGACATGGTGCATCATTGAGAGGACGATAGGGGTCATGAAGCAGAGATGGAGGTAACTTCATAGTTTATTTTACTCGCCTTTACTATGGGGTCAACCGGAAAGGTTTCAGGTTAGGGAAAATGCATGACTGGGATGCATTTTATAATATTTGTCCTCTTTTTTTTCTTAGGGTGATCGACGCAAGCGGGGGTTACCTGCACCATACCCCGGAGAAGGCGTGTCGCATCATAACTACGTGTGCCTGCCTTCACAACCTTGCTGTCCTGGACAGGACCCCCCATCGTGACGCTGAAGATGATGGCCACGACAGGTTTCGGCCCGTACGCGTTGCCCCACTCGGCCCCGTTGATCACAACCAAGGAGACATTGACCCTGAGGCTGTCGATCACCGGGACGAGTATGTAGCGGCCAACTTCAACCGCCGGGCACCCCGACAGCAGTGAAAAACATAACAGCCATGGATTGTGTTTGGTGTCTAAATTTATTCAGAAATTAACATAACTTTTTGCATTTTCCCTAGCAGTATATTATAGGTAACAATATATCATTCGTTTAATTTCCATCGCTTTTCCATGAATAGTCATACGAGTATATTACAGGTAAAAATTAATCATTGGTTTAATTTCCTTAGTTTTTTCTTGAAAAGTCATTTGTCTGCCTTCTTGGCCTTTTTTTTTCAGCCCCCCGTGCACAATTCCTTGCCCTGTGGAAGGTCGAGCGAGTAGTCGGGCATCGTTTCCCGTTTGTAGTCCCAAGCCTTTCTAGCGCTCTCCTCAAACTTCTTCATGCTCGTCATCCGTTTGTGAGGTTTGAGCGGTACTCCGCTGCAGCCCGGTATTCCTGTGACATATAAAGATGGATGTATGTTAGTCTCATAGTAGGTACTGAGTTACACCAAGATATTTCAGGTCAAGAAGGATGTATGCTATTGAGCTGGTTCTCTCATAGTAGGTACTTAGTTAGATTGAGATCTTTGACCTTTTCTTTAGCCACGCCTCGACGCAACTGCTGATCTGATATTTATTAAATTAAGAGCTCGTGGAAGAAGTAGTATAATACATACCGACGACGCCCTCCACGCCAACATAGTCGAGCATTGATTGCTCTTGCGCAGTGAGGTATTCCTCGTCCCGTATGCGGCCGCCACCGGTTTTCAAGATGGCTCGACGCAGCTTGTTGAACTGCAAACGCAGAAGGAGACATATGTTTCATTTTATTACTCATATAATTATTTTACCACTTGGTCGGTAAATAGGATGTGACAATTGTTAAAGTATTGTAAGCCATGTATTAAACCATTCCAGGTTGGAGTTAACCGAAGTATGTATTTATCCTAGAGATATTTTGTTGTTGAAATAAAAAAGATAGTGCCGTTATACACACCTTGTCCTTTACCTCTTTGGCGTACCGCGTCGTCTTCCCCTTACACTGCTCGACATTCCATCGAGTGCCACAGCGTTTGTTGATGTAGTCTGTCATAACCGAGAATGAGTAAATAAAAGTAGCTCATCATGCTAATAACAGTAGCAAAGAGAGATATGCATAAGTGGCCTTTCATGTGAGGGAACTAACTATTTATTAAAACAAATTTAAAATCATACGCACCGGCTACCTCTACCCAGGCTGCATCACGCCGTTCCTTCCCGCCACCGCTCCCCTCGAAGTTCCCCTTCCGCAGCTTACGGTGGTGGTTCAGGCATTTAACCAGGGCCGTTGTGTCCTGCTCCCTCCAGTAATTGACATGATTGCCAAGGTCCCCTAGGTCTTCAGGATCGAAAGGCCGCTCAATGTCGGCCTCCGTTAACTCGCGGGGTAGGGTGTGGGCTGTAGGGTCAAACCCGGGGTCGGCATCCTCCACAGAGACATCGACAACAGCCTTCTTCCCCCTCTTCTTCTTTGGTGGCGGTTCTACGTCCTGCGCAGGCTCCGCCTCCCAAGAATCGTCACTCTCACTTGCCTGTTGTACAAGAGGACAAAAGGTGAGAATTTGGGACAAATGTTAGGACAAATGTCCCAAAAGGCAAACATTTTTAAAAAGTCCAAAAAGAACATAATTCAGCGAAAAACGGTGTAGTTTAGACTTCCTCCAGATGCTAGAGACCACCAGGTACACAATTGACCATGTATAGAGAGGAGCCACCTTACCAGATCGTAGTTTGAAGCCATTTCAACGTTTCCTTGTCACGTTTTGCCGCCGTGGGAAAGACCGACTATGACGTCATTTCGCTAGGGATTCCCACTAGGTGGCGTGTAAAACGTAATTTTTAGGAGATATTTCCCAACTATATGAATTTTTTCAGCATGGTTTGGATTAGCGTTTTGCTTAAGATATCATCAGAAATGCCCCCCCTCCTTCTGCCTCCATTACTACACGATAGAACAACAAGTTAGGCCAATGATTGTGATTTATTTCTTTATATTGCGTGGTCAGTAGCACCCATGTTTCACTAAACACTTATACACTAACTTTAGCTATAACTATAGCTTTAGGAATTACAAGGCGACAAAACCTGTATGACTAGTGATGGATATAAATTCTTGTTTGCGTGTCCATTCTCTACATTCATTCTCCAAAATCCTGAATAACTTTCACACGTGATAATGGTATATATATTCGTTTTAGGTATTGGTTTACAAACCAAACTAATACACAACCCTTCAATAAAATTATACAGAAGGACTTTAACTTGGTGATGCGGGTTACATGTTGCCTGCTCCCTTTATTTTGCGTGGTCAGTAGCACCAATGTTTCACTAAACACTTACACACTACCTGGTTTTAAGAATTGAAACAAGACAAAACCTGCATGACTAGTGATAGATATAAATTCTTGTTTGCGTGTCCTCTTTGGGCGTTTATATTCGTTTTAGCGATTGGTTTTAAGAATTAAAACAAGACAAAACCTGCATGACTAGTGATAGATATAAATTCTTGTTGGCGTGTCCTCTTTGGGCGTTTATATTCGTTTTAGCGATTGGTTTTCAAACCAACAAATTACACAAACCTTACAATACAACTATACAAGAACCTGAAGAACTTTTACTGGTGATGCGAGTTACATGTTTCCTGCTCTTTAGGGACTGGACAAAAACATGGTTTTATAACAGCAAATAAAATTCCCGGCTCGAGACATCGGTCCTAATACTAAGATGCATTGAAATTCTCAGAAAAACGCAAATTGTCTTTGTCACAGTGTGACATATTACCGCTTGTGTGCCCGCTTGGGGCGTTTATATTTGGATTTAGGGGATGTGTCGTTTCTCGGGGGGACCGATTCCAAGGAGTTCTCATCCTGAACAGCTGGTCCATTTGCAGTCTCCCCACTGTTCTGCATTTCGACGAGCACCCGCGAGGCAGCGAGAACTCCTGCAGGCCCATTGTCCAGCGTTTCCAGGGCGTCTGTTTGGGTATCCGATTGGCGGGTGTTGGCGGGAGGGTTGGTTTGACTACTTGAGGCCGAGAGATTGATGCATTTGGTCTGATCCGCTCTGCTGTTCGTGGGAATTGGCTCAGTTTGATCTGCCCTGCTGTCTGTCATTATGTTCTCTGTCTGTTCCGCCCTGCTCTCTGTGACAATCCGGTCTGTTTGGTCAGCCCTACTGTCGGTTGCTACCGGCTCCGTCTGCGAGGACTGATGCACCGGGTCACGGCACGTCCCCCTGGCCACAACATCCTGAATTTGACGCACAGTCTGAAGCTCTGAAAAATATAAGAACCGTTTGTGTGATCAACATATATTTTATTCGAGTAGAGGGTTTAGGACAATTGTTTTTTTCTTGCACAAGACTAAATTCCCAAAAAGTAAACAATGAGCACTATGCGCCGTGCAGAGTCATAACATTCAATAATTTGGGATATACGTCTCCAAGTAATGGGCCTATAGCCAGCTTCTACTCATTGATTTTAATGTGTAAATAATGGTAGGTATAGGTACTAACCGGTTGCTATCAATGCTTGTGTATTCGCTGTCTGGCCGATGGCGATCCGCAGGGCGTCGGCGAGGTTACTCTCTGGGTCCTGGGGCCGTGCTGGTCGACCTTCATCCGGCCGGGTGGGCGGAGGGGCAGACTGGACCAGGTGTAGCACCCGGGTGAAAGCCTGTTGCCTCGTCAGTTGGCGAGACTTCTCTATGGGGGTCGAGGACATGTGGTCGTCGTCGAGGTCCTCCTCCTGTTCCTGGCAGAGAAGGGTGTCCCCTTCACTGACGTTGCTTAGATCCACAGCAGTCTCGTCATCCTGCTCATCCGCGTTGCTCTGGTCGTTGGTGGTGTCCCATACCCCGGAGGTCTCCTCTACGGGCGTGTCGCTTTTTGAGCGCTTACAGGGGGGCTCATCGTCGTCGTCGTCATCGTCGTGGTCATCTGGATCACTGAGTTCGACCTGCTCCTTCTGTTCCTTCCGTGCCTTGCCTGTCTTGTGTTCTTTGGTGGACCGGACGTCGCTGCTGGTGGAGGGTATAGGTTGCTCCGCAACCAAGGCACTGTTCTTGCTACCGGTATGCTTGTGTGAGCGAGTTAGGCCTAGAGGAAAAAAGATAAAAACAAATAGTCATAGTAAGAAAATGGCCCAAATTCCATCTTGCCATTCACGGTCCTGTAAGGATAGGGAATTGTGCCTTTAAGAAATATATATATATATTCACTGAGTGAGTGATGGTAGTAAGTGGGGAACGAAGTGCCTATATACTGTTAACTTACCTGCTATCTCTCCGACATTAAGCTTAGCTTTGAGACACAACTTTTCGGCCTCGTCGAGGCCCATGCCTGGCGGAACTGGCTTCCCCTTGGAGATGTAGTGCTTCAGGAGGTCGTCATTCTTCTGTGCGGCCTTCCCGGGGAAAGTCCTGAACTTCTTCATCACTTGGTCGAGAGACCTTCCGCCTGTTTTGCTGACAGCGTTGACGGCCACTGAAGAGGAAGAAGATAGTGTTACAAGACAGAAAAACTTTACATGGGGAACACAGGGTCAGGGAACGATGGTCCTTATAATAATTATGCGACCAGGATAAATTACAGGATATTTCTCAGAGTACTGGAATTCCTAACCATGACCCATTGTAGTACAGGTGCTAAGTCTTTGAAAGAATATATCACTGTGACATGCTAGAAACTTACCAAGCATCTTGTTTTTCACCGCCTCTTTCAGTGGTGCATTTTTCTTGCTCGTGTGCTCGGCCATGAGTCTCCGATGCTTGTGTGCGACAGTGAATAGGGCGACTTTCTCCTGGTCGGTCCACCACGACTTCTTATTTTCGGAATTGGTGGAATCCTCTAACTCGGGGGGTGGCGCTTTTGTTCCAGTTTTATGTTTTTTAGGTTTCGCCACCGGTAAGCGATGGTCGACATGGGCAGTCTTTTTAGTTTTGGGCTTTGAGTTTTTTCCTTTAGATTTGTCACACTCCTTTTTGGTAGAGGGCGGCTTCAACCGGTACTTGGCGGGGATCTCCTGCTGTTCCTCATCCGAGGAGCTGGACGATTCTAAACTGTGTGCCGACTTTGGCTTGGTGAAAGATGGGTCGCGATCACTGTCATCTTCCTCCTCACTTGATGAGGACGAATCGCTCTCAGAGACAAGTTGTTGCGGCGGGGGGTGATCTTTCTTTGGTTTGGCATGTCCACGCGCCATGTCTAGGACAAGAAATAAGATGTATTAGTGAGAGAAAATTGTATATAAATGATGAACAACAATGGTATTACGGCCTATAACAGATAGGACATAATGCCCAACTTTTTCCCGCCCGAAATGAACGTATTCCCCCTATTATCGCTCACATGGGCCACCGTATTTTTGGTGTAAATGTGCAAATTACCATATTTGAGTAACAAAAGTTAGACCGGGGGGATGTTGGAATACATGATAAACGGGTGGAAAGGTTTTTGTTCAGCTATTTAAGCTCTTACCTGCTTTTGGGAAAGTTTTTGTTTCCGTGCGTTCTCGCTGTTGGGATGTCGACCGGAAGCTGAAGTTGGGACATATGTCCGGGGATGCCCCCAAAGTTGGGAGGAATCCCCCCTGTGACGTCATAGTTGCGGGAGAGTAAGGAAATATGTCCTTACTCAAAATGAGTAAGGATATATTTCTTCAGGATTTATCCCCAAAAAAATAGGATAATTCCTGTCCGCTAGGACAAAAAAAAACACCCATTTTGTAAGGCGAGTTTGAGATTGTCCCAGAATCCAGAGTTCCCAACAAAAGTTGGGACCAAAAACACCGTTTTTTTATGAAAAGCTCCCCTGGTGGTGCCGCCAGGCACCACCAGAACGAGGTATATGATGTTTGCACTTTGCCAGAAGTCAGAACGGGCGCCGCCATCTTGGATTGTACCGCCATCTTGGATTGGGTGTCACAACACAAATTTATGCTATGTGATAACAATAATATAAATCAACCTTTGATAGTTCCTGAGGTTGATTATAATTATACCTACCCCCCCTAATATGGACGCAAGGAATTCAATGGTTCCATCCATTTGTTGCTAATACAGCTGGTTGCCTAGCAACAGCTATTCTAATTGTTTATCTGCTTAGCAACACACATTTCCATGGTCCTGAAGTTGATTATAATCATACCTATCCCCCCTAATATGGACCCAAGGAATTCAATGGCTCTATCCGTTTGTTGCTAATACAGCTGGTTGCCTAGCAACGGCTATTCTAATTGTTTATCTGCCTAGCAACACACATTTCCATGGTCCTGAAGTTGATTATGATCATACCTCCCCCCCCTAATATGGACGCAAGGAATTCAATGGTTCTATCCGTTTGTTGCTAATACAGCTGGTTGCCTAGCAACGGCTATTCTAATGTTTATCTGCCTAGCAACACACATTTCCATGGTCCTGAAGTTGATTATAATCATACCTACCCCCCCTAATATGGACGCAAGGAATTCAATGGTTCTATCCGTTTGTTGCTAATACAGCTGGTTGCCTAGCAACAGCTATTCTAATTGTTTATCTGCTTAGCAACACACATTTTCATGGTCCTGAAGTTGATTATAATCATACCTACCCCCCCTAATATGGACGCAAGGAATTCAATGGCTCTATCTGTTTGTTGCTAATACAGCTGGTTGCCTAGCAACGGCTATTCTAATTGTTTATCTGCCTAGCAACACACATTTCGATGGTCCTAAGGTTGATTATAATCATACCTACCCCCCTAATATGGACCCAAGGAATTCAATAGTTCTATTGGTTTGTTGCTAATACAGCTGGTTGCCTAGTAATGGCTATTCTAATTGTTTATCTGCCTAGCAACACATATTTCTATGGTCCTGAAGTTGATTATAATCATACCTACCCCCCCTAATATGGATGCAAGGAATTCAATGGTTATATCCATTTGTTGCTTATACAGCTGGTTGCCTAGCAACGGCTATTCTAATTGTTTATCTGCCTAGCAACACACATTTCTATGGTCCTGAGGTTGATTATAATCATACCTACCCCCCCTAATATGGACCAAGAAATTCAATGATTCTATCCGTTTGTTGCTAATACAGCTGGTCGCCTAGCAACGGCTATTCTATTTGTTTATCTGCCTAGCAACACACATTTCCATGCTCCTAAGGTTGATTATAATCATACCTACCCCCCTAATATGGACCCAAGGAATGGTTCTATCTGCTTATTGCTAATACAGCTGGTTGCCTAGCAATGACTATTCTTATTGTTTATCTGCCTAGCAACACACATTTCCATGGTCCTGAAGTTGATTTTAATCATACCTACCCCCCCTAATATGGACGCAAGGAATTCAATGGTTCTATCCGTTTGTTGCTAATACAGCTGGTTGCCTAGCAACAGCTATTCTAATTGTTTATCTGCTTAGCAACACACATTTCCATGGTCCTGAAGTTGATTATAATCATACATACCCCCCCTAATATGGACGCAAGGAATTCAATGGTTCTATCCATTTGTTGCTTATACAGCTGGTTGCCTAGCAACGGCTATTCTAATTGTTTATCTGCCTAGCAACACACATTTCTATGTCCTGAGGTTGATTATAATCATACCTACCCCCCCTAATATGGACGCAAGGAATTCAATGGTTATATCCATTTGTTGCTTATACAGCTGGTTGCCTAGCAACGGCTATTCTAATTGTTTATCTGCCTAGCAACACACATTTCTATGGTCCTGAGGTTGATTATAATCATACCAACCCCCCCTAATATGGACCAAGAAATTCAATGATTCTATCCGTTTGTTGCTAATACAGCTGGTCGCCTAGCAACGGCTATTCTATTTGTTTATCTGCCTAGCAACACACATTTCCATGGTCCTAAGGTTGATTATAATCATACCTACCCCCCTAATATGGACCCAAGGAATGGTTCTATCTGCTTGTTGCTAATACAGCTGGTTGCCTAGCAATGACTATTCTTATTGTTTATCTGCCTAGCAACACACATTTCCATGGTCCTGAAGTTGATTTTAATCATACCTACCCCCCCTAATATGGACGCAAGGAATTCAATGGTTCTATCCGTTTGTTGCTAATACAGCTGGTTGCCTAGCAACAGCTATTCTAATTGTTTATCTGCTTAGCAACACACATTTCCATGGTCCTGAAGTTGATTATAATCATACATACCCCCCCTAATATGGACGCAAGGAATTCAATGGTTCTATCCATTTGTTGCTTATACAGCTGGTTGCCTAGCAACGGCTATTCTAATTGTTTATCTGCCTAGCAACACACATTTCTCTGTCCTGAGGTTGATTATAATCATACCTACCCCCCCTAATATGGACGCAAGGAATTCAATGGTTATATCCATTCGTTGCTTATACAGCTGGTTGCCTAGCAACGGCTATTCTAATTGTTTATCTGCCTAGCAACACACATTTCTATGGTCCTGAGGTTGATTATAATCATACCTACCCCCCCTAATATGGACCAAGAAATTCAATGATTCTATCCGTTTGTTGCTAATACAGCTGGTCGCCTAGCAACGGCTATTCTATTTGTTTATCTGCCTAGCAACACACATTTCCATGGTCCTAAGGTTGATTATAATCATACCTACCCCCCTAATATGGACCCAAGGAATGGTTCTATCTGCTTGTTGCTAATACAGCTGGATGCCTAGCAATGACTATTCTTATTGTTTATCTGCCTAGCAACACACATTTCCATGGTCCTGAAGTTGATTTTAATCATACCTACCCCCCCTAATATGGACGCAAGGAATTCAATGGTTCTATCCGTTTGTTGCTAATACAGCTGGTTGCCTAGCAACAGCTATTCTAATTGTTTATCTGCTTAGCAACACACATTTCCATGGTCCTGAAGTTGATTATAATCATACATACCCCCCCTAATATGGACGCAAGGAATTCAATGGTTCTATCCATTTGTTGCTTATACAGCTGGTTGCCTAGCAACGGCTATTCTAATTGTTTATCTGCCTAGCAACACACATTTCTATGTCCTGAGGTTGATTATAATCATACCTACCCCCCCTAATATGGACGCAAGGAATTCAATGCTTATATCCATTTGTTGCTTATACAGCTGGTTGCCTAGCAACGGCTATTCTAATTGTTTATCTGCCTAGCAACACACATTTCTATGGTCCTGAGGTTGATTATAATCATACCTACCCCCCTCATATGGACCAAGAAATTCAATGATTCTATCCGTTTGTTGCTAATACAGCTGGTCGCCTAGCAACGGCTATTCTATTTGTTTATCTGCCTAGCAACACACATTTCCATGGTCCTAAGGTTGATTATAATCATACCTACCCCCCTAATATGGACCCAAGGAATGGTTCTATCTGCTTGTTGCTAATACAGCTGGTTGCCTAGCAATGACTATTCTTATTGTTTATCTGCCTAGCAACACACATTTCCATGGTCCTGAAGTTGATTTTAATCATACCTACCCCCCCTAATATGGACGCAAGGAATTCAATGGTTCTATCCGTTTGTTGCTAATACAGCTGGTTGCCTAGCAACAGCTATTCTAATTGTTTATCTGCTTAGCAACACACATTTCCATGGTCCTGAAGTTGATTATAATCATACATACCCCCCCTAATATGGACGCAAGGAATTCAATGGTTCTATCCATTTGTTGCTTATACAGCTGGTTGCCTAGCAACGGCTATTCTAATTGTTTATCTGCCTAGCAACACACATTTCTATGGTCCTGAGGTTGATTATAATCATACCTACCCCCCCTAATATGGACCAAGAAATTCAATGATTCTATCCGTTTGTTGCTAATACAGCTGGTCGCCTAGCAACGGCTATTCTATTTGTTTATCTGCCTAGCAACACACATTTCCATGGTCCTAAGGTTGATTATAATCATACCTACCCCCCTAATATGGACCCAAGGAATGGTTCTATCTGCTTGTTGCTAATACAGCTGGTTGCCTAGCAATGACTATTCTTATTGTTTATCTGCCTAGCAACACACATTTCCATGGTCCTGAAGTTGATTTTAATCATACCTACCCCCCCTAATATGGACGCAAGGAATTCAATGGTTCTATCCGTTTGTTGCTAATACAGCTGGTTGCCTAGCAACAGCTATTCTAATTGTTTATCTGCTTAGCAACACACATTTCCATGGTCCTGAAGTTGATTATAATCATACATACCCCCCCTAATATGGACGCAAGGAATTCAATGGTTCTATCCATTTGTTACTTATACAGCTGGTTGCCTAGCAACGGCTATTCTAATTGTTTATCTGCCTAGCAACACACATTTCTATGTCCTGAGGTTGATTATAATCATACCTACCCCCCCTAATATGGATGCAAGGAATTCAATGGTTATATCCATTTGTTGCTTATACAGCTGGTTGCCTAGCAACGGCTATTCTAATTGTTTCTCTGCCTAGCAACACACATTTCTATGGTCCTGAGGTTGATTATAATCATACCTACCCCCCCTAATATGGACCAAGAAATTCAATGATTCTATCCGTTTGTTGCTAATACAGCTGGTCGCCTAGCAACGGCTATTCTATTTGTTTATCTGCCTAGCAACACACATTTCCATGGTCCTAAGGTTGATTATAATCATACCTACCCCCCTAATATGGACCCAAGGAATGGTTCTATCTGCTTGTTGCTAATACAGCTGGTTGCCTAGCAATGACTATTCTTATTGTTTATCTGCCTAGCAACACACATTTCCATGGTCCTGAAGTTGATTTTAATCATACCTACCCCCCCTAATATGGACGCAAGGAATTCAATGGTTCTATCCGTTTGTTGCTAATACAGCTGGTTGCCTAGCAACAGCTATTCTAATTGTTTATCTGCTTAGCAACACACATTTCCATGGTCCTGAAGTTGATTATAATCATACATACCCCCCCTAATATGGACCCAAGGAATTCAATGGTTCTATCCATTTGTTGCTTATACAGCTGGTTGCCTAGCAACGGCTATTCTAATTGTTTATCTGCCTAGCAACACACATTTCTATGTCCTGAGGTTGATTATAATCATACCTACCCCCCCTAATATGGACGCAAGGAATTCAATGGTTATATCCATTTGTTGCTTATACAGCTGGTTGCCTAGCAACGGCTATTCTAATTGTTTCTCTGCCTAGCAACACACATTTCTATGGTCCTGAGGTTGATTATAATCATACCTACCCCCCCTAATATGGACCAAGAAATTCAATGATTCTATCCGTTTGTTGCTAATACAGCTGGTCGCCTAGCAACGGCTATTCTATTTGTTTATCTGCCTAGCAACACACATTTCCATGGTCCTAAGGTTGATTATAATCATACCTACCCCCCTAATATGGACCCAAGGAATGGTTCTATCTGCTTGTTGCTAATACAGCTGGTTGCCTAGCAATGACTATTCTTATTGTTTATCTGCCTAGCAACACATATTTCCTTATCCCCTAACATGGGCCCAAGGAATTCATAGGAAATGCCATTTTTGAAGTACTATCATCCTTCCCCTGATAACCCCTTCCCGGCCCTGCTTTTTTGGTGTCTTGAACGGGTTCCCTTCAAACATACCAACCATCTAGACATTATGTTTCTTCGAATGCAAGAATTGCGGTTGTTGCCGCATATAAAATTGCCTGAGGCATTATTTTACGCGGCAACAACCGCAATTCTTGTTATTAGTACTTCCATTGGTATTGAGTGACTGTTTTACTAAGAACTCACTGCTGAATTGATATGAGTGTGCAACCAGGACCCTCTTAGCTAGCTTTAGAGCACTAAATTGTTGTTTAAGCAAGTTGACATATCGTATGGGTAGCTGTGTACAATGATTACTTTGTGAGATGACATAAAATCCAATAGGGAGGTGGTTAAGAACAGCCTTCCCATCACTCCTCTTACATGGCAGTCTTCACAGGGATGCTACAGGGAGGTGGTAAAGAACACAGCCTATCCATCACTCCTCTTAAACAGCGATGCTATGTACAGGGACTGGATCATTCATTAACCCCTTGAGGATGACATGAAGCCTTAATGCATCATGCCCTGGGTCATAATGATATATGAATGCAGCCCTGGCAAGTAACCCACCAGTTCTGTATTAAAGCATCATGCTGTAAGAGGTGTGAGAGCTGACATGAAGTGACAGACCAAGGGTGGTTGTATAATGCAGGTCTGTTGTTACAGCCCTGTGCTGTATACACTGGGTGTATGTGACATGAAGTTACAGACCCAGAGTGGGTTGTAGCATGCAGGTCTGTTGTTACAGCCCTGTGCTGTATACACTGGGTGTATGTGACATGAGGTGACACACCCAGAGTGGGTTGTGGCATGCAGGTCTGTTGTTACAACCCTGTGCTGTATACACTGGGTGTATGTGACATGAGGTGACACACCCAGAGTCTGTTGTAGCATGCAGGTCTGTTGTTACAGCCCTATGCCTTATACACTGGGTGTATGTGACATGAACTGACGCACCCAGAGTGGGTTGTAGCATGCAGCTCTGTTGTTACAGCCCATACACTGGGTGTATGTGGCATGGAGTGACACACCCAGAGGGGGTTGTAGCATGCAGGTCTGTTGTTACAGCCCTATGCCATAGACACTGGGTGTATGTGACATGAGGTGACATACCCAGAGTGGGTTGTAGCATGCAGGTCTGTTGTTACAGCCCTATGCCATAGACACTGGGTGTATGTGACATGAGGTGACATACCCAGAGTGCTGGGTGTGTGTGAGGAGTCTATACAGAGTGATCTTGGATAACAGCTGTCAAAGGCCGAGGGACCATAATGCAGAAACCACAGACTACAGACAGCTTGCATTATTCAGAGGTGTTCTCCATGCTTACAGCTGGACCTAGCAGTAGCGGCACCAGTTGAGTGTCTTACTGTCTCAGACATTGTGCAGGTCTGTATACTGCCTTACCCTGGTAGCTGTAAGGTCTCTACACTAGGTGGATGTCAGATGTCAGAGGTTCAGGTACAATAATGCAGAAACAGCAGCCGACAGACGGTATGCATTATACAGAAATGTTATTCAGAGCTACAGTCCATGTCACAGTGGCAGCTGAATGCTGGACAAGACTTCTATGTGTGAGCGCTGGACTGGGGGCTTCTATGTGTGAGTGCTGGGCAGGGTGCTTCCATGTGGCAGGTTGGATAATGCGGACATACTGTTGTATGTGCTTGGTGCTGGAGAAAGGGGCTGATGTAGGAACAAACAACCTTCACAAGGGCTGCATCAGACCCTTTTGACATCACATTTGAATACACATTGAGTGGTTTTGAATCTATAATCAAATCTGATCAAAAATCTTACCATGATAAACAGCTAGATTGCATTGCTTCAGAAGGAGTGCCACCTATATTTGAATAAGACAATTAAGGCAAAATTTGACAAATATAGTCTTCAATAAAGAATCCTATAGCAAGATTTGAAGGAACAAAGATTAAGATGGTGTGGGATTTTGAATTGCTTAAAAGCCAGATACAACAGTGACCTCAAGTTATATAAATGTGGCCAAAAGAAACACTTTAGACAGTGGATGTACAATTCTAGTGGAGTTGTGTAGCCTAGCACTTACTGGATGTACACAACAATGAGCAACTAAGTCAATACAACCATTCCCTAGATAGGTTTGCTTCAGGCCACCACCAACTTAGCCCACAGCCTGTGTGCTTCCACAATGTACTGCAGCTGTAAACCCAGGTAGGGGATGGCACTATTTCTTTTAAGTTTGACTCGGAAGTAACCAAATATGTCCATGTATCAGAGCTAGAATGGGAGAACTTCATCCTCTTCTAAGGGAAGACTTTAGTGGAGATTACCTCTCTTCCTACCTCAGGCTTTATGATGGAGAACACATCCTTGCAGAGGTCCTCATTTTATGCCTCTGTCATCACTACAGAAGAAATGGCACAGAATGTGAGGCAGATTTTTATTTCTTGCAACAGGTTCTTATCTTGACTGTTGGTATTGATAATAAGTGGTCAGAAGCAGATGTCATGAAGGTATTTATCACAAGTGTAGGTGTTATGCATATTTTGTGTGGACTGTGGAAGCTGAGAGTGAGATGTAAACATTCTGATGGTTTCTGGGTACTGCAGGCCAGATGTACAAACAAACATACATAGTAGTATCTCCCCCCCCCCCCCCCCCCCCCCCAGCAATAACAGGTGAGGTGTTCCCATGCACTCTTTTTTTCTTCTCATTTTTGTGCTTCTGCTCTACATATTAGCAACATCAATATATTTCCACTTTGACTAAGCATCAGATGAAGGACACCTGTCCTTGTGTTGTTGAGAAGCAGATTTGGGGAAGTTCTTTGTCATAATGAGCCTCAGGTGAGGTCAGGTCGGTATGTAGGATGGCATGTATAGTTACCCTCCTGTATAGATTCAGAGGTGTTTTTTCCTAAAACAAAACCGGCTGCTTAGCTGCCAAGAACCATGCTTCCTTTTCATATTTTGCTGCTTTTTGGCCATATATCAGCAACACCTTTATTGCTACATTGACCAAAACTTTTTCTAAAATGACCTTCCCAGTAAATGTCAAACTAAAGCTTCTGACGGCATGTTAATGAATACTCTCTACGTTCTGTATATTCTCCCCCCTCCGATCAATCAACATAAAACAGAGCATACATTTGAATGTCTTTCCTACCCACAGTGACCTTTAACTCACCCACCCCCTGTACAATGTACACCATAGGTCCAGCCGTCTACCTGCCTGTGTATACCGTTACGATAGAGCAGTTTACTGGTTGCCATGGCAACCTGGCCTCACCTGTGGTCCACCTGGTCATCCCACAGTAACTTGACCAGTTTCCATGCCACCTGTTGTCATGGTAAATTAGGAGGGGTGGATGTATTTGTTTACCAGCTGCTTGTGTCATGGACAAGCCGCACAACCAGCTTTCATGCGGCTAACAAATGGGGCAGGTGTCTGAGGCTACAGGTGTCCCAGCGTCTATGTTGGGTTGGTGGATCAAGATTATTCAGATGAGATGTTTAAGTAAAAAATGTTGAAGCACACTGAGCACCAATAACATCAAAGACAGTAGTTGTATTTACAATGTAGGAACCATCGAGCAGAACAGGCAACCTGTATATCTATACTTAACAAACCAAAGACATGGCACATTAATTCACCTTAAAATTAGAATGTTTTAAATAGCTTTTATTTACCATTTTAGATTATAATGATCATAACATTTTGGCAGATGTAGGTGCCTTCATCAGGTGAATGATGCATGACCTGAGTTTTGGCATCATTCAATGACCTGAATACCAGCTTTCCAAATATGTGCTTGTATATTTTTAATAACATTAGTATTCTGACACCAACAGATACCACCTGGATACCATACACCTATGTTTTATGACCACCTATCAAAAAGAATACAAAAATAAAAACAGGCAAAAAAGACTTCAATTTTGCCTCTGCAGCATCTTTAAGGGATGTCTCTGTGTTTTAATGTGATTCAATGCTCTTTGCCATTATTATGAATGAATGCAGATCTGGCAAGTGAATCCCAAGTACTACATCTGTCCATTCTGCCAACCCTATGGGGTTGCTGCATCCCTAAAGGGTTGGCATGAAGCATCAATGAAGTGTGACTAGTTTACTCTCTGGCACTGATGCACTAATACAGTAATCCCTCCTTAAAGGGTTGATACATGATAATGTGTTGGTGCATCATGACAACAGATGCTGCTGTAGGGCAGCATGCCTTTCTCATGATAATGTCCCCGGCTGTGGCTTGGCAGGCACTACTCACGTCATAATGAGTTCTGACCCTGAAACCCATTCAGTGCAAAAAAGATTGGCACAAGTCACACATCCTCTGCAATAAGCATTGAGCTTTAAAACAAAATAACAAAAGCAGCAGTTAAAAGCCTCCCCCTCTTCCCAGCACGAACCACATGGTTCTGTTTGCACTTTTGCACCTGCCAAATAGTGATATCCATTAGGTTGAACGGCACAATCACCACATTTTTTATCAGAGGTATATTTTTCCTCCACATTTCCTGAGGTGAGAGGTATCTGGGCAAAGAGGAGGAGCACAGCTTACCCCTCAGTACACCTACAAGCTGTCCAATCACTTTGAAGCAGTGACAGTGATACCCCATTAGTAACAGAGCTTTTTGTAGTTTATCTGGAAACCAATAGACGATTCATTCTGGGTCCCCAAGACGTGCTGTTTACACCAGGATTTTCCTGTTTATTTCGATAGAAATAGCAACAGATAGCATCAGAGATGTCACTGTACCTACTACATGATATGGTACAAGTGACTTGCTGTAAAAGCGTTACAAGCCAGGGACAGGGTTATTGTCCAAGTAGCCAGCCATGGATAATTACCATTGTCCAAGGCTCATAATGCATGCAAGTGTATCATATCTGACTTACACTCAAAGTAGGAGAGGCTGCTCAATGGACCGCTTAAAGTGGACAGCATACTACTAAAACATATCTCACACACTCAATATCACTCATTCTCACTGCATGCGTTCACATACCTGAAACAGTATAATGACCTACTAGGTATGTCTTAGTTTCTGGAATCCCCAATTCGAGCTACAGACCAGGAGTGTAGAGGTGGTGTGGAGTGTAGCTGGGGTGGTGTGGGGTGTAGTTGTGGGGGGGGGGGGGGGGGCTGTGGGGTGTAGTTGGGCTGGTTTGGGGTTTAGTTGGGGTGGTGTTGAGTGTAGTTGGATTGGTGTAGGGTGTAGTTTGGGTGGCATGGGGTGTAGTTGGGGTGAAGGGCCTCCTCTCTGCGTGAGTGCCTAGAACTCCAGGGACATGGAATGTACCACATGCCGTGGAATCCTAGAAGGCCATGAGTCAAGAAGCAGCAGTCGTGGATCCTTACAACAATGACCATTAGTCAGGTCTGCAGCTGTCCCTGCCACGTGAGTACACTGGGTGTAGCCCGGGCATGGGTAGTACAGCACAACCATATTGCACTGGCTTCTGCACTGTAATACAGCCATATCTCTACATGTTATGCACCTTTTTAGTGTGTAATGCAATCTTGCAAAAATATCTAAAACCCTGGCTTTTATGATATTTAGATTTTAAAACATATTTATCTTAAAAAAATCACCATGATGCATTTGCATTGTTCTCTGGACTCCTGGTCTTAGTACACTCGGTGCCCAGGTCCAATTTGCTAGTGTCAATGTAGCACAATGTCAATTAGGTATCATTGGCTAGTAAGACAATACCATCAAAAAAAGCCTGAGTATCATAACAGCAGCCTTTACTTTTGCTGAAAATGGGTGTGATATCTCTGACCCTCCGCTCAACCTTAAATCAACCAGCCCCACTATCATTGAATGATGGCTAATCCCTATGGGTTCAGCAGCCACCCATACTAAAACGCAAGCATTCTAGAACAAGAGATGACAGTGATTGGTTCAGATAGGAACCATTTTAGTATATTTACTAAAAGAACGGAAGAATTTTAGCAATGACCATGCAGAGGTGGAGGCACTTGAGTTCACACAAAAGGAGGTTAAAGGTCTAAAGGCCATGATGGGTAAAATGCAGGATGACCTCATCAAGGTTAACTGTAAGAACTGTTAGAAAGAGAGCGAAGAAGGGCTGACCTGAAGTATGAGGAAATGAGGGACAAATTGATTAATGTGGATCAGCAAGTCTGCACAAAGCAATTGATCCTAGAAGGTATAGATTATACAGAAGGAGAGGTCCCGGTGGACTTAGCATATGACGTATTGGAGTGGATTGCCCCACTCCTAGTACGTGAGGACTTGGACAAGGTCATCTAGTAAAATCAAAGGCAAAAGTAGAGCTGAGGGAGCACAATGATTTAAAGGTTATGTATCTTAACCAGGACGACTGTATTGAGGTTAAACAACAAAAAGCTGACGTAAGGGCAAATACAAGGCTGGCTGCACATGCTAATATGGAGGTGTCACCGAAAGGGCAGAGGGATTGTGTACCAGGGTGCATACTACTCCCATGCTCACCTGTCAGACCTGCCCTATGAACTGAGCCTAGAACACACAAACACAAGAGTCACAGAGCGATTTGTAGTATATAACTCCCCACTGGCCCCCTTCTCCAACCTGTATGAGTGCTGCATAGTGGATAAAGGCAGAGCTTTTAATTCAGTGGAGCATGCACTGTCCTTTGAAGAGGCACGATTGCTAGTTCTTGTTCTGTCAATATCAGGGGATCCATCCCATAATTAGAAATCTGAGTGAAGGCTTATATTGTATACTACAATATGTAACTTCAATAAGATACTGATTGATTTTATCTTATTTATACTGGATATATAAGGGCAAACAGTGTGCCTGTAATTCGTTCATTTCTAGTGAAGAAAAAGACCTGCAAATGTGAGATGGAAATGTAGATTCCAATTAAATTCAATATTTGGTATTCTTTTCAAAATATTGACTCAATTCTTCAAAATATAGATGAATTTGGGCTCCGGCTCTTTTTAATGGTTTCTCTATTAGTTATTTATAAAGCTAGACCAAAATGCAGTTCAGCTGGGTAAAGGAATACATAAAAACATCATCACAGACCATCAGTGTTGGATGTGAGAAAAATCACCACAGATAGTTTAAACATTTGGAATATAAAACCTGTAGAATTGTTTTGGGACTGAAGAAGTAAACGCTGGTCGTACATTAAGGAAACATCTGTAAATCCGTTAAAATAAATGAGACAAAGCCTGCCTCCATGTTTCTGAAAAGCATGCTGTTTACTTTCCTTATGCAAATTTCTTTTTAATGTGACTGCATTTAATGAGCAGCATTTATATCCACTTAATATTCATGGTTTTTAGATGTCATGCCAACTGTATGACGAACCCTTTCATTGGATCTTGTTGCTTTGCAATAAGTGTGAACGATTTGTAATGCCCAACCTAAATTGCCATCAATTTGCATAATGCTTTTTAAGTAAAAACTGAATGAAAACAGCAAAATAACAAGCCCCTGGCAAGCTGAACAACGCCATGTAAAATGAAATGGGAAGTGACTTGTAAACAAACTTTCAAGAAGTGTTTTCCTTTTTCTATACTATTTCTCACTTCACCATGTTGTCTCTAGACTATTGGTGGCAAAGGTTTTATCTGAAAGCATAAGCACATAATGTAGAATATGGTTGGGGTCGCCTTTGAATGCAGCATCTGGTGTTAAACTGCCTTCACCAGAACTCCTGCCTCATAGGTTCAAGCCTTTCATTTTGAAGTTATATTATCCTCCTGCCCTGTTAATTTTGTGTCTTGAATGGGTCTCCTTAAAATTTACCAACCATGTAGACATTATGTTCCATCAAATGCAATAATTGCAGTTGTTGCCGTATATAAAAATGCATTTTTTTATGTGGCAACAACCACAATTCTTGTTAAGTAAAAACTGATTGAGAGCAGCACATTTACAAGCCTCTGGCAAGCTATAACAATGCCATTTAAAATGAGATGTGAAGTAACTTGAAATCCTACTTTCGAGTGTTGTTCTCAGCATGTAGCAAAACCTTTTCCTTTTTCTTCTACTATTTCTCACTTGACCATGTTGTCTCTAGACTATTGGTGGCAAAGGTTTTATCTTAAAGCATAAGGACACAAAGTAGAATGTGGTTGGGGTCACCTGTGAATGCAGCATCTGGTGTTTACCTGCCTTCACCAGAATTCCTACCTCATGGGTACAGGCCTTCCTTTTAGTGACTACAGGGAGCACAAGGGAGCAAACCTTTTTCACCCTTTAAGGATGGTATAGTTCATAAATGCATCATGCCTAGGTCGTCATGATGCATAATTGCAGCCCTGGTGAGTAACTCACCAATGCTGCATTCAAGCATCATGCCAATCCTATATGGGGGAGACACTCCTGAAGGGTCAGCGAGTTACTTGACAGGGCTCTATTGTCGCATCATGACGACAAATGTGGTCTTTTAGTAACATCTGTTTTTTAAGGGTTAAACAAGAAACCCAATGTGTACTAGGAGTTTGTAGACCTGTGCATTTGAGTACTGTGTTAAAGGTTGTTCCACATGCCAAGGCAGTAGCGTTATATTAAAACAACAGTGAGGCATGTTCCTGTAATGGGAACACAATTGTGTATTTAGTGAAGGCATGTACACATGCTGGTTTTCTGGCAGGAAGGGAGTTCCCTATTTTGTATTTACATTACCCTTGAGCATGATTTATCATCCTAACAGCTGTTACAGCTGTAGTGTGTATTACCTAAATTGATATACGTGTCACAGGAAGCAGCATAAAGCACTGTCAAGGTAAGAGTGCAGTAAACTCAACAAAGACGGCAGGTTGCCTTTCATGCCACTCTTGTAGCTTTGACCGAGCAGCAAATCTGACCCATGCTGACCTGAATATAAAACAGCTCTGTAACCCAATGTTCACACACTGGCTACTGCACAGACTCATTAGTAAAAAACAAAGATGTATGCATTGCATGCACTGCATAAATGTTCCCGTCTTGGCCTAAGGAAGTATTGGTCTGCTTAAATCTACACTTTGAGCATATTTTATTCAAGTTAATGCCACTGAATTTTGTCATTTTGACCTTTCCATGACATTTAAAATGACTAAAAATCGGCTGTTTTGATACAAATGCTTATTTTATAAGTGTAGAAGAGGAAGCAACTGGAGAAATTTGAATCCAGACATGAGTAGATATCCCTGGCAGTTTCATTTTTGACGAAAAAGTAATAAAGAAACCGATGAGGTTAACATAATAAGCTGATACAGATTGACACATGACACCAGAAATGATCAGCTTTATTCCCCAGGAGGCTGGTGTTAGGTACAAGACCCCCAGTAGGGTTCTGATTGACAGCTGAGACCGACCAGGGACAGGGTCTGCTGGGTCGCGGTTATTAAATCTGAATCAGGAACCACGCCACTGATACCTGAGGCAGTAGTTCTGTTTTCCACCACTGAGGGGGCGCTGTGGTGGCTCATGATTTAATACAGCTATCTCTGCCCCTAGTTGTCTTATTGTGGGGGGGGGGGGGTTAAGCATTGGCAGCCTTCCTCGCGGCCCCTTGAGACTTATGGATGGCATGTCGCTTAAAGATGCTGCCCAAGTAAGTAATGTGCTAGTGCTGTATTAGTGCATGATGCTGACCTTTCAGGAGTGTATCAACCCGCTAAGGTTTGACATTATGCTTGAATGCAGCACTGGCGAGTTACTCAACAGAGCTTCCTCAATGCATCTTGACATTCAAGCACAAAATGCATTGGGGCATTATTTTATCTTTAAAGGCTTGACAATCTCCACTGTAGAGGGTCCTCACTATACTGCATCCGTCAGCATTCAATTTTGTTCCTGTAAAAGATGTCATTTTAGTTCTTTTCTCGTCCTTCCATTTGGTTCTTCCACTGTTGTTCTGCATTATTATCAAAGCTTATCATTTATATATTGTATATCTCTTTAAGTATACATTTGGTCTACACTCAACCCTCTGAGAAAACAGTTTGTATACATGTAGATATGATCAGGTTAGAAGGAACCTAGATAGGGGAAGCTCCCTTTCCAACAATACAAAAATACCAATATCAGAGAGGTGGATGCAAATAATCAGTTTATAAGTCACGCGGAGAGATCAGTTGAGACATGCTACACCAGGATGATTAGGTTTTTATCTCTGGATATTCAATTGACCCCTCTGCACAAAAACATGTTTTGGTACAACAAGTAAAAACATAGGAAACAATGTAAAGTCATCAGTGTTTATTGTTACTGACACACTTCATGTACAGACCACCCATTTTACCTTTCTGGTCGGCATGATACCTTATTGCATCCTGGATTTGATTGTCATGATGCATAAATGCAGCCATGGCGAGTAACTCTATGTGAGAAATAAAGTCAAACATTGTTTAAAAAAAACACGCCAGCACTGCATTCAAGCACCATGCTGACCATACAGGCTTATGACACTCGCCATTGTTTGCCATGCTGCATTGGTGCATAAAGACAACAAATGTTGTCTTTTAGCGACATCGGTTCTTAAAGGGTTAAAGGGTTATACAGCAACTATGCGTTACAATAAATATGATTATCAAAAATGCCCCACAATGATATAACAGACCCATCAACATATGTCCTTGTCCCTATGAAACTCCCACCTATCATACACTACATGTAGATCTGTCTGTGTATTAGCCCTCCCACCGTGAGACTAATACAAAATGACCGCCTTATCAGTGCCCAGTGGGTAAAGTGTCCCCCAATAAATATACCTCCCACTCTCTAAGCAGCTACTTCATGCTTTGTCCGTGCTACAACTCTGCCCCAGAGTAAAATGTTCATTGACAGGAGGCAAGAAAGCTGTGCAGAAAAGGTGAAATGTCCAGTGCATGGACGACATCATGCAGCCCGTTTGATAACTTACAAAAGCAACCCTTAACCCATTAACTATGGCATGATGACTCAATGCATCATGCCCTTGGTCCTCATGATGCATGAATGCGATCTGGTGAGTAACTTATCTGTGCTGTATTTGTGCATTTTGACAACAAAAATCTTCCAGTGATGTGTGAGATTAATGAGAGAGGTTTCACGTTTCAACATAGGGCTTATCAAAAAAACAGTTAGTATGAATTTTACATGATACTTTGGTGAAATTCACATAACTTGATCAAATAAATAAGTTCAACTTGAGAGTATAATAGGGATTTTATTTGTATGCCAATACATTGGATTTTCTGTAAAATGCACCTACACAAGTCAAGATTAAACCTAATGCATAGATTCTTATGTTGCAGGAGTGGAGTGCTGGTATGTAACATGGACTGCCAGGGGTGGCAATAAGACCACCAGGGGCAGAGATATGACTATTAAATCATGGGCCACCACCGCGCCCACTCGCTGGTGGAATGTAGAACTACTGCAGCAATCAGGAGGGTGTTTCTTGATTCAGATATAATTATGGCAGCCCGTCTCACCTGTCAAACAAAACTCAGCTTGGAGTCTTGTACCTAACTAGCCTAGCACTGCCTCTCGAGGTAGGCAGCCTATAAATATGTGCATGCACTGACTACTTCAGATTCTCTGATTGGACAGAGAGCTGGTTGCTGGCAATCAATCATTGCCTGACTAAAACCAGCAATGGGTTGGTAGCTGGTGTTTTGGCCTTGTATGCAGTTACCAGCAAACCTAAATTTTGATTGGAATTCCTGTCAAAATAGCAGAAAGGATGGCAGCCGTTTACATTTCCTCCTCGGGGCTAATAGCTCAGTGGCGGGAGGATGATCAGTTCTGGTGTCACGTGACTATCTGCACTTATTCGTCTCCATCATCTATATTTATAATTATATATTATTGAGGTGTTTTTTTCCCATTATTGTTCTGCAGAACAGAATGGCTCTAGATATAAAACAAATGCTTCCTGGTGCTGGAGGTCTTAACTAATTCCTGTTAGCCTTGAACCCAATCAGGACAACATGATGTGTTGATGCATTATGCCCTTAGTCATCATGATGCATGAATGCAGCCCTGGTGGGTAATCAGCAGGTGCTGCATTCAAGCATCATGCCAAGCCTATGGGATAAATACACTCCCAAAGGTGCAGCATGATGCACCAATGCAGCGCTGTTGAGTTACTTGCCGGGGCTGCATTGGTGCATTATGACAGTAAATATCAGCCTTTAGCAACCTGCCATCTTAAAGAGTAATGTGAATGTGCCTGTAGAAGGTAAACTGGTTTACTGACAACAGACCTACATGACAGTTGTTTGTGCCAGGTGTGTGTGTCATGAAACAGATATGGTTTTAATTCACTTCTTTCAAGCCTACACATTCACCCTGTTTTTGTAGTGTTTTTTTTCTAAAAATGTGTTTTGCTTTGACTTTATCACCTGCTCCACAGGAAGCCATAAAACTCACTTCACTACTTTGTTACATTTAATCACACACGATAGACTCATAAAGAATGACAATGTTTTGTGGTATCAACATGACTCGCAGGGTAGGGCAGGATATTTATGTGTACATTATATGTGTTCCATAATGATTAATCCAGGGCTCTGCTATCATCTAACTTCATATTCATAAATGTATGTGATTGATATGTGATGCATGGCGGGGTAATAAAAGACATTTAGCAGCAAACAGTCATCTTATTTATGTAGCTGACATGATGTGGTCTATGTTAATATGTCTGTGGTATGAAGTACATCATATAAGCAGGTATAAGCAGGTGTGTGTGTGTGTGAGTGTGTGTGTAGAGGTGGGTAGGGCAGGGAAGGGCAGGCATGAGGCATGTTCTACAAACTGGTTCCTGATAGTTACAGCTAATACATCATGTCCACCAGGGTGTGCAGCCCTTCATAACAGTCACTCTTACTGTGTTAACTGAGGGAGGTTGAAAGATAAAACTATCCTGTGTTTTGGGAACATTTTTGAGCCTATTCCTGAAACAGTATGGCAAAAAATTTGGATAATGGTTCATATACTACTCATAGGATGTGTCACTAATGGCAGTAGGCTATTTCATAGAGGGAGACTATATAAATATGTTTTGGGGTTATAAAGCCAAACAGCATTTCAATACACTTACTTCAAAAGGACAATTATATTTTCTACAGCTATGGCTTACTCACCGAGCACATTAAACAATATACTACATGGTAGTTCTACATACTCTTCCCAAACTGAACTCTCAGCAGCTCTTTACACCTGCCTCTAGGTACGCCACCCAGAAACGCCGGAAACTATTCCTTTTATTACCACCTAACTGCCTGTATCCCGGTGCCTGTAATTGAAGCCCCATTTTGTTCCTCATAAAATGGCTGCCATCTGCACTCTTTTTATGAGACATTCTGGACAATATTAGTGACATTGGAGACGTAGTGCTACCTAGGCTCCTTTCACAACTAGGTATGTATCCTGGTTTTATGAGAGCTATGTTAAGGTTCTTAACTCCCATAGCAGGCAAAAACAAGGAAGACAGCCAAGGTTTGGATGAATTCTTGCTTCTAGTAACCAGACAGCATAATTTGAATCATAATGTTGCAAAAGCGACTGAGAGAGATCTGCTTTACAAATCAGGCTACTCCTAAAATGTCTCGTACTCTGGATACAACATACTAGCTTTAGCTATGAAATATTTTTGACATATTGAATGCAATTCTAATAGGTGTGTGTACAGGCCAGCCTTTAAATGCTAGCAGGAGAGGGAGGGGAGGAGCTGGGGCAGGAATGACAAATACCCACACTCCCATATATGAGAGGTAACGACTGTTATTAGCAACCAGAGACTAATAAGTAGGACGCATCATGACCTGGGAGGTTGCCATAACAACCATCTCAACGACCCCCATCATGTTGGGAATGGCCAGAAACAGGCATCTAGAATTCTGCACAGCGCAATATCTGTTAATGTCCTCTCTTTTGGATGCTCTGCAAGCATGGCCTCTCGATGTGGTGCTCGTTCTGGAGTGATGAGAAGGGTTCTCTCTAGCAGAGGCATCAGGCTGCCAGTATGTTGTTGGTCTTGTTCCAAATCCAGGGCTTAGGCTTCACAACTATATCTAACCTGTAACTCAACATTTAGGATTGGTAGCGTTAGGGGAGGCAGTGAAGCTGCCTTCAGGACCACACTTGTCCCACATGCCATGTTGGGACTTAGAAACACCACTATGACTTGCACTTGAGTTTTTGCTAGGTTTAGGCCGTCCCTGCTGTTAGCTTAGAACCAGCATATATGAACTGGAACTGGAAACTAAGTATGCTGGAACTACTACCCAGTAAACAAATAACATTATACACCATTTTATAAAGTTATTCAACGTTATATGTCAATGTTTTTCTAAGGCTCTTTAGTATGACATGAAGTTATGTAAAATTTAATATATTATTTTGATGTAAAAAAATGTTTTTTGTTAGTTGGGTACCATCATTCATTCTGCTTCCTGTAAACTGGCTCCAACCTATACTGGCAGGGATCGCCAAAAACAAGCAAAATCCAAGTTCAAGATCATAGTGACATTTACTAGAGCTCTTCCTTCTAAGGGCCTACATCTACAGTTAGGGTAGAACTGACAACAATGGACGTCAGCTCGTGTATAAAGCGTAGTTGCCTCTGTCCCAGGAAAGGGCAGCACTGAATCGCAAAACAAAGATCACATAATCTGTCATAGACAGGGCATAGAGCTAGGCCTTTAGGAATCATGATGGCAGAATGGCTGCCATGCTCTGTCCTGTCTATAAAAATGATTCTATGGAAAGTGCTTTTTGATTAATCATAGTCTCCTGCATTGTTGTCCTTGATTCTTATAGTCAGTGAAGGCAGAGAATGTCAAGCTATATAAGTATCCCATATCCTCAAGGTCCCTCATTTGGAGACACAAGACTGATTCTTAACTTAGTTGAATTATGTCGGCCACAGGCGCAGATATCATGGAAAGCTATTTGGATGTTAGCTTCAAAGTAAGGTAGCACAGTAGGGCTGCATTCATGCATCATGATGACCAAGGCACCCATAGAGTGTTTATGTAGCACTTAGCCTTAGTCATAGAGGTGGATGTTTCTAATCCACACGACGGATGCAGGCCACTCAGTCCTACAAAAACTGCCACTCTGCCTACAGCCATACACTCACTGAGCTTTACACAACTCACTCCTACAGAAACTGCTGCTGTGCCTGCAAGCCATGCAGGAGCTGAAATATGATTTTAACTCCATGAAATATTTTGAATGTAATGTCATCAGCAGAGAGGCATTAGCTTTGTGTGCAGGGAGCTTGTCCCAGACAGTGACAGTAGTTTTTGTTATATCAGCTTTATCTGTCTCAATCACTCTATTAGCCTTTAAGGACGGCATGTCGCTCAAAGGCAACTTATCCCCCCAAGTAACGATGGGGTAAGGTCAGCATGATGCAGCCTGGGTGAGTTACTCATCAGAGCTGCATTTGGTACGACAAAGGACTTGATGTATTAACACACTCTGCATCATTAAATAGGATTAACTATAAAGACAGGGACTCAGAGACAAATCAAATCTAACAATAAGAATGCATTAGCCCAGAGAGAAATACATGCACATACATTAAATATTTAATGTTGTTTTTTCATGTTGATAGCTTTCTTGAATGAATATGCAATAATTTTTTGACTTTCTGTTATTCTATACACTATTCCATGGGCAATGTGCAACAGATAATTTCAGCAGAGCTAAAAATAGAAAAGTCACATACCCAACTGCTGCTTACTAAATTTACAGGACCGGACTGGACCCTATAAGGTGCATTAGTCAATTATGCCCTTAATCATTATGAAGCATAAATGCAGCCTTGCCGACTTGATATTAAGACTATCAGAGGATGGGGCCCATGCAGGGTTAAAGCCCGAGGTCAGGCAGTACAATGACCTTGTAGCTGCATTGGTTCATCATGACCACAAATGTTGCCTCTTAGCAATGTACTGCCTTAACCCTTCAAGAATGGCATAAAGCATTACTACATCCTGCCCTTGGTCATCATGATGCATGAATGCACCCCTGGAGAGTAACTTGCCGGTGCTGCATTGAAGCATCATGCTGACCCTATGGGGATGAGGCACTCCAATAGGGTTGGCAGGATGCACTAATGCAGCACTGGCGAGTTATGTGCCGGCGCTGCATTGGTTCATCATGACACCAAATGTGTTATTTTAGCGATATCTATCCTTAAAGGGTTAAAGGGTTATATTATAATTGATCTAAACCAGCCCTTTTTCAAAATGGCTGTCACAATATATTCAAGATGTACTGCACTTGTCTCCAATCAGCCCAGCATGTTGACGTCTAATGAAGCACATGGAGTCATGATAACATATAACTAACTACAAATCAGCACTGCTGCAATAATCGCTCACCAGCCTAATCAAGCTTTATCTGATTTCTCTAAGTGCCTTCACAATGTCTCAATGCATTGACTTCTATACAGGGGCTAGACTAGATGTCTCCACTTTTGTCAAAGTCAAGATATGGCTGTTTTGATAAAGGGAACATGATAGGACAAGGTCAGTCAGGTCTAATTGGTCAGCAAAGTGGGCAGAGCTAGGCTGTAAACAAGCAATAGTTGGCTTCTACTAATACATTGTAATGTCATGCTTACACAGAGCGAAGAAACAGCGTCAAAAGGGAGTCCAGGTTGCCTCCAGAATGACCCCCCTCTTCAGGGGAGCCCAGGTCACTTCAGTGAGGCCAGGTGACTCTCTGGCTGAGGGAGTCACTTTGGGGAGTCATATTCATGACCGTACCACAGCCAATAAAAGGACCAACTTTTGCCCTTCCTCACTTCTCCACTTCTAGTGACTTGTTTTTAGTCTTCATGTCCTATCTCAACTATGTAAGGTGCCAGATATTTGATTTTACTGAAGAATGTCATATTTCACATTCCCACTATATGTACCTCCAAAGTATTTCCTAACCCATGAGGCAATCAAATAACACAACAAATCACTCGTGAAGTAATCAGTTGTAAACAATTCTTATTTTGTGTCTTCAATACAATAAGATTCATCACATCACACAATAATCAGGACTGACTAATGACAACAAATAAGGAGCTGTAAATCAAGACAGCCAGATTAACTAACTCAACGTAATCAGACTCTATGGTTTCTCTAAGTGACTTCACAAGTACCATCTCGCATTCCTGAATCCACTCATTACGAGAGACCAGATTAGTACTGTTTATATTAGATATACTGCATCTCTCAGCTATTGGTGGGGACTGGTACTGTTGAACATCTTTTAGATTAGGTTGGAGCATTCATGGCTGTACTGGGGGGGGGGGGTTGACATGCTCTTGCAACTGTCCCTGTTGTTGAATAATGAAAACTCTCTCAGTAAGCCTCTTAAGGTCTTGTCTATAGAAGTTATGACTTAGGCAGGCTTTGGGGAGATGCAAAGGAGGAGTTGAAAACTGTGTGTTTTTCATTGAGTCCATCAACTTTACATGGCATTATCAGTTAACTTTATCCAATATTATGAAACATTAAGCTTTCAAAAAGTGGTTTATTGGGTCTAACCATATTTTCATGGCCTAGCTCAGGCAGATTGCCCTTCTGCTGTCAGTACCCTTCATATTCACTTTGCCTCTTATAGTCATTTGTTGCCATTTAACAATTCTATCCGATGGGAACTGTTCCCGATTGATCAATGAATTTGTGTACACATTTTATATGAAAGTCATGCTAGCAAGCTCCTTCAATACCTACTCTACTCCCCCTCACACCTCCCACACCTGCTCTAGTCCCCCTCACACCTCCCACACCTACTTTAGTCCTGTCACACCTCCCACACCTACTCTAGTCCCCTGACACCTCCCACACCTACTCTAGTCCTGTCACACCTCCCACACCTACTCTAGTCCCCCTCACACCTCCCACACCTACTCTAGTCCTGCTCACACCTCCCATATCTACTCTAGTACTGCTCACACCTCCCACACCTACACTAGTCCCCCTCACACCTCCCACACCTACTATAGTCCTGCTCATACCTCCCACACCTACTCTAGTCCTGCTCACCCCCCCCCCCCCGACCTACTCTAGTCCTGCTCCCATCTCGGCCCCTGGTCTCCTGTTTTTACTCCTCCATCTCTAATCCCCTTCATCTGCTTAGCTGAATAGTGTTTGTAACATCCTCAGCAGAATCTACTTAATCCTATAGCTCCAGTCATGAAGTATAGGTAAAAAGTTTTAAAGTTCATTTACATCTTTTAGTTAAATGGCATTTATTTAATGACCATATGGCACACAAAAAACGCTTTGATCTCAATTTAAAGCTAAGACATCATGGAATACGAATTTTTCATTAGAGATAAAAGTTTTGAAAAATTGTGGATTCTGTTGCCATGGCAACGAGTATTCTAAAATGTTGAAATTTCCAATTTTTCACTGTCTGGAGTGCCCTGCCTGGCTCCGCTACCGGATAACCGAAAGGACATGGCTTAGGTGTTGCCACCTAGTGTCCGTTGGAGGCACTTACCGCTCTGACTCCACGGACCTTATATGTACGCGTATTATTCGTGCCCCTACATCACCCCCACCAGATTATAACAAGGGTCGAAATACATCTGATATAATATAATATACTCGAATATAGGAGAATAATATCAGTGTACATGATGATAATACCGGGTTACATTCAAAGGTACGACATACGTTTTACACATACATGTAGAAAGTACAATTTTAGATTTAGACTGACCTGTTACACCAAACAACACTTACATCTCTATGTACATAACAGGGATCTTACAGATCCAACACCATAACGACAAGATAGATACGTGAGTATCCATCTTTGATAAAGATATGAATATATACGAATATATATGTTCTATACTATTTCTAACTACAGTGATCACAGATCTGTATGTTTTTTGTTGAGATACAATATTGATTACTACATTAATCATATTAAGGTAGGTTAAGAGTGCACGATACGTGACTTTTTAGGACGGAATGACACAGAAGTAATGGCTCGAAAATATTTATGTGGGCGAACCGTCCCTGGAGAGGTAATTACGTGAACTATTGGAATTATGAAATACATGGAACCAACATAGGTGTGACATTAACTCTTATAACCAAGGAATGTAGTAATATTAGCCTCCACATGAGGCAACCGATATATGACTCTATATCCTAAAAATAGATATACTCTCGAAATCCGAATACCAGTTGTTATGTCCAAAAAGATAATTTTAGGAGATAAAGGTAGGTATCGAACACTATGTACAGTTTTGGTTCGAATCATAGTATATAGTATAAGTTATACTCCTTAAAGTATGAACACTTTTTTTTTTTTTTTTTTTAGACAACGAAGACATTTCTTGACAATTATGCATTTTACACCTGGTTTATGTCTTTTTTTTTTTTTTTTTTTTTTTTTTCTTTTTTTTTCCCCCCGAATCATGACCTTAATCATGGACGTTTTATAATACGAACACAATTATTACGATATCATCGAAACATCATATGCACAAGTCATCAAAAACACAACTGAACAACCGAACACTCAAATTATCTTATAAGTCCTTCACCAAGCCCTGGAGCTCTTCGAGGGACCCACTCCATTGGGTGAGTCCTATCCCGAATACTCGAATGAACTTAACGTTCAGCGCCTTCAGAGTTTTGGCCTGATCGTCCAAAGTGTCTTCCGCAGCTTTTTGGAAGGCACGAGCCTTTGAGAGTTCCCTCTTCGATTGTTCCAGCTGCTTGGTGAGTTCGATCACCTTATCTGGCTCCGGCTGCTCGTCAATCCGTTGTTGTTCGAAGATCTTCCTCAGTCTCTCGACCTCCTTGCCCTGCATGGTGATGGCATAGTCGACTGATGCCCTTGCCACACAGGCGGCATATCGCTGCATGCCAGCTAGGTGTTCCTGCAGCCATCGTTCATATAGCTCCTTATGCAACACTGCATCCGGAGCCTTCACAGGCTCGAAGTAGTCCTTTGGAAACTGTACCCTCGGACGAATGTTCTCACCACTTATCATCAGGTCATACCACCTATTCGGATCAACTGCCGGTTCTTCACGAACGTTGGGCCTAAAAGGCACGGTGGCTGTGGTGGTAGTGGTGGTGAGCACGGTGTCAGCGACAGTTGCTGCTTTCCCTCCTCCAGTAGTTGTCGTTGGTGTGGTGGTAACTGGGTTCGAAGTGGTCACTGGAACCGGGTCCACCACAGGCTCAGTCTGCATGAATGATGAATTCGCACTAGTGGCAGGGGTTTTACGCCCCACCGACTTTGTAGAACTGTCAGCCTTCGGTTTCACCTCATCTACTGCCCGAGGAGTGAGGATGGTGGTCGTCACCACCAAGTCCTTTTTCCCAGGCAGCACAAAGTGATCCGAATCCCCCATCTCCACGTTCCGGGAGTCCGGTTGGCGAAGGGCATCCCCTACAGAGATACCCGTTGGGAGATTTTTGTACGGATCCCTCTCAGTCTGTACTTCCGGACCAGGAAAGTCCATTGAAGGGTACTCAGCCCTGCTAGCCAGGTTACCAGGAGTCAGAGGACGAAGGGTTTGTAGTTGGGAACGACCCTTGGGGGCTGAGAAGTCTGGACCATAGTCAGGACGCAAGTCCTTCAGTGGGGACCTCTGCTCAATCGTTGTCGCGCGCCCTCGTGCTGCAGTTGGAGCTCTCGGAGCTGGGACCTCCGATTTGACCTTTTTACAGTCAGGTTCGGAAGTGGCCGGACTCCTGGTTTCACTTCGTTTCCCCGTAAGGGGGTTGGCCGCTCTCCAGTCGTACAACTCCTTGTACAAGGTGCTGTTCAGGTCCAGTCGACCACGTCGATATGTACGCTGGAAGACAGCTGACTGCTTCGAATTCCTGGTCAACTGGACCTTTCCGAATTGGAAGGTCTCAATCGTGATGGTGTCGAACTTTACTTTGTCTAGGCCTGCCACCAGCGATGCATGGAGATCTCCTACGTTCTTTCTGGCCAACATCATGGCTTGGCCATGACATTGTATCAGGTGTTCGATCATTCTGCCTCTTCGGGTGGTCCACTCTCCCGAACACCTTTTGTTTGCTTTGCCAGTATCAGGGCAGATGTACATCGCACGGTGGTGCATGTGGCATTCAACCAGATGCCGCATAAATCTAAGACGAGTAGGCATGGGGCGGTTCTCGTGTTTGAAGTAGCTGCGACAGGAATCGAATGGACAATCCTCCCTTACCCCTTCCTTGTACCGGGCCATAGCCCATCGAATTTTGGGGCGTCCCTCATGGTTGTAGTAGGTCTCGGGGAACTGTTTTCGATCCAGCAGCCGATTGAACCAGTTTTCTGTCCATGCGAAGGTACTGGGTGAAGTCATATTGGACCTCATCCATTCCTCGTCATCAGACAGCCCCTCATAGTCCGTTGCTTTGGGACAGGAATACATCTCCCTGGATCGTTTGCAATGTTCCATGCATTCGGGCCTAAATTTCTTGAAGCCCCCGCTGGCATTGCGCCAGATCATCTCTCCCGCCTGAGAACTCGGAACGTCTGCTGAGGCGTTTGCCCCTGCAGCTGGAGGGGGCGACGAAACCACAGGTGGCGTGTTCGAATGTCCCGACTCGGAGGACGTAGACGGAGATACAGGCATGGCAACCTGCACTGGAGTCTTGGTCGGAGTTGTTGGAGGGGTCGAAAGCGTCCTGGCGGGTGCCCTAGGAGGCGTCGAAGGAGTAGAGGCCGTACTGGATACCACATCCACCAACCTCACAGTTGGAGACATATTAATCGCAGTAGTTTGGGGAGGCGAAGGATGAGGGAGACAGGGCTGTCGTGCCTCACTCTTCTTTGCCTTCCGTTTCTGGCTCTTAGTAAGTTCGAATGGGACCTCCTCCACATCTGAAGCGTCGGACAAGGACCGTCCCTTTTGCTGTGGATTGGGGTTCTTACGGGACTGGGCTCGAGTCATTGGAGTTCTGGGGGCAGCTTGCATAGCTTCCAGAGTTATCCGTAACTGTTCATTGGCTGCCCTGAGTTCATCGGATTCTCTGACCACCTGAGCATAACGAGCTTCCTGCTCAACTGATCCTGAGGTATCCGAATTGATCTCCATCGGAGACAACTCCACGACAGCTAGTTCCTCCTCGAATGGGACTGGTGAAGGTCCCGGGGCTTTCGGAAGAGATTCGGATTGAGACTCAGTAGTCCCAGTGGTAGTAGTTGGTTCTTCGAATGACGTTGTATGGGAAGTACTCGAAGAGCACTTGGACCGAGCGAGGGTAGGTTCGGATACTTCAGACATGGACGGAGTAGATGGAGGAGTACTAGTTTTGGAAGTTTTACGACTACCTCTGGTTTTGGTGAGTTTCTTTTTCTTCCCCTTCGTACTTGTTGTGCTCCCATCACTTGAGGGCACTGATTCCTCCATTTGTTTGGCTTGTTGGAGATTCCGAAAGTTCGTACCGCATTCTAACAAAATGTCACTGAAGATTCCATTCTTGAGAGCTCCTCGAATCGCCCCTCCGTAACTGTCTAACCAGGTGGGATCGTAACGATAGAAGCCCTCCTCTCCCAGCCTGTCCAACATCATCAACATCAGTGTGGGATGTAGTTTCAGCGAGGAATCGAATGGCGAATCGCACGCCAGCACTTCCATAAGTTGTTGCTGGGCCAGCGATTTTCGTACAACGTCTTCCATCTCCTCGTCAGACACTGCTTGAATGGGCAATTTCTTACCTCCTCTAACTCCGGCATCTCGTCTTCCTCCTCATCACCTGCTGCGTTGAGCCGGGTTGGTGTGGAATTGTCAATGTCCTTCGAAGCAACACGTTTTGGGGTATTGCGCCACGGCAACGACCCCAGGTTGACTGTAGCCGGGACTGGCATGGCCATGCTGTCCCGCTCAGCCATCGAATAGGAGCCGATCCCCGCCACACGGACGGTAACTGCACTCCCGGTGGATTCGGAGGCGGATTCATAATCCGATTCCTGAGCATTGTCGAATTGGCCATCATCCATCCCGAACAGATCTAGCTCGTCGGACTGGAGGCCCTCACCGGGGATGTACTGCTCCTCCATCGAAGTCGAATGTTTTCAACGAAAACGAAGTTTAAAATCGAAGATTTGCGGAGTACGAAGCTCCGCGTGTCCTAATGACACTATGAGCGGGAACTAACCAGGTTGGCGCGTATTATGATGTGGTTTTGGAGACTTTTGGTCGATAACCAGATCCTTCTTCCTCCTCCTTTGCCCTGCAGCGTCCGCGCGTCTTCTTGGCACTGATCCAATATGGCGACCGCCCTTCTTGTCTCGTGATGCCACGCCCGCCGCGGGAGCGAAGGTCAACCAATCAGCGTTCACGCTTCACCGGATAGCCCTTTTCTAACGGATAACGCGGCGGGAGACGCTCGCGTTTCCCGCCACTAATAGAATGGGTAGCTCACCGGAGTGTAATCCTTATTGAGTCAGTTCCACAGGACCAGGGGTACCACTAATCATGAATTCTTCAGGAGTGTAGGCAAATGTCATTACGGGTAACATAAGAATACCCGCCGCGGACTTGAATTGATCCCTCAATGCCTCCACGAACATCACCTGACAGGGTATTTCAGCGTTTATCCCAGCTACGCCAAACACCAAGTCAGCAGGCATAATCAAGTCCTCTCCGAATACTAACAGATTGGGGGAACAACCGGTGGAAGCATGCACCATACTATTATAAGCATGTACCACAAACTCACATTGCTCGTCCCAATCATCCATCTGACTGTTGACCAAAGGCTTCAGGACTTGTATCAAGGTTCTGTTGAACCTTTCTACTTGACCATCAGACTGAGGCCTGTACGGATTCGTTCTGGTTTTGCATATAGCAAGGTTATGGCACATTGCTGCCCATAACTCGGATTCAAATTCTCTGCCTTGATCACTATGCAACATCAAGGGTACGCCTAGATGAAGCACCCAACCCTTTACAAATGCACGAGCACATGTATGAGCCTTATGATCTTTCAGAGGAAACACTCTAGTGTACTTCGAATAGTAGTCGGAGATCACCATCATGCACGTGTTTCCATCAGGAGTGGTTTTAAGGCCACTAATGATATCAACCGCTATGCGTGCAAATCTAACTCCCCAAAGCTCTTGAGTTAGTGGCAACTTCCCCAGGCCTTCACCTGGTTTGCTCAGACAACAATCTGGACAAGTAGAGATCCACCTAAGCAGATCTTTACTCATGCCAGGCCAGTAATACCTTCTGGAGAGTCGCGCAAGGGAGCGCTTCTTTCCAAAATGTCCACTGGTCTGGTGTCCGTGTACGAAATACATGATATCCCTTCGCATAGCTGTGGGTATCACGATTTGCCGAATTTTGGTCTTGTACGGTGTTATCTTCCACCTACATAAGATACCGTCAACAACAGTTAGCTCAGACCATTGAGCAAGTAGCTGTCTCATTTCCCGGTTCTCAATCGAAATGGCTGGTCTTTGTGGTTGGGCACCACTGGAGACCTGTTCTATTAGTCTTGACATGACAGCATCACCCTTCTGGAATTGCCTGATAGTTTCTGTGGACCATTCCATTGCTTTAGAATGTCCTACATCATACGGCATTCGAACTCCAGCTATTACAGCGTTATGGGCTCCACAATCATCACAATCCATTCTAGAACATTTCCGTATGGGTCTTCTCGAAAGGGCGTCAGCATTGATATGCTTGCTCCCTGCTCTATGTTGGATTTGGCTATTTTCCAACCCGAACTCGGACAAATGGGTTAGCCATCGACCGATCATTCCTTCTGCTTCCTTAAAGTTCAACAGCCACCTTAAGGAGGAGTGTTTTGTCCGTAAAGTAAAGTCACCTCCCCAAAGGAAGTGCTTAAACTTCTTCGTATACACCACTACCGCCAACAATTCGCGCTTAGTGGTACAGTAATTCCTCTGAGCCTTATTGAGGGTATTACTAGCGAAAGCCAGTGGCACTTCTATCCCCCCTTGCATCTGGGATAGAGCAGCACCTATACTGTCGTTACTGGCGTCTGTGTCCAGTATGAAATGTCCATCAGCTGTTGGATATTTCAAAACTGGGGTGGTTCGAAATAGGTTCTTCACGGCTTCGAATGCTAGATCTTGTTCCGGACCCCATGGGAAAGGTTCCTTCCTTCTACCCGGAGTCCAGTGAGCTAGAGCCTGCATAGGCTGAGCTATTCTGGCATACCCCGGTAGAAAGTCCCTGTAGTAACTACAGAAGCCAAGAAAGGACCGTATGTCTTTAGGTCCCTCTGGCTTTTCCCATTCCGACACAACATCTAGTTTCTCAGGATCCGCTTTAACTCCCTCAGTGGATATGATCCGACCGAGATAGTTAATGGAAGTCCTAAATAGGTGACACTTCTTTGGCTTCAATTTCAAACCATTGGTTATCAATCTCTCAAAAATTTTGACTAGAGTAGCCAGGCACGATTCGAAGGTCTTCCCAAAGACAATTACGTCGTCCAGGTACACCAAACACTCCTTCCACAACAGATCACTCAACAGAGATTCCATCATGGCTTCGAATGTTGCAGGGGCGTTACACAATCCGAACGGCATCACATTGTACTGGAAAAGACCGACATGGCTCGAAAAAGCTGTCTTTTCATGATCCTCTTCCTTCATTCCAACTTGCCAGTATCAGGATTGCAAATCCAGCGTACAGAACCATTGGTTTCCGCCCAGGGAATCAATAGTCTCGTCTATACGGGGGAGAGGATAGGAGTTTTTCTTAGTACAACCATTCAATTTTCGATAATCGATGCAGAAGCAAATTGTGCCGTCTTTCTTAGTCACCATCTGAACAGGACTGGACCAGGGGCTAGTGCTGGGAACAATCACCCCTAATCTCAGCTGATCAGCGATTTCCTTCTCGGCCATCAATTTCTTCTTCAAAGGTAGGCGTCTATAAGGGATTTTGAAAGGTACAGCGTCCTCTGTAGTGATGGAATGTAGCACCTTATCAGTTCGCCCCAAACCAGTGGGCTCCCCGAAGGCTGCATCATATTCCACCAATACCCGTCTCAACTGGTCTGTCTGGTCCCCCGTCACCAAGCTCGAATCGTCCACCAACTTCTGAAGTTCCGGACGCAAATCGAACATCCCTTCAAGGTTCGGTTTGGTATCTTCTGAGAGTATACTGGTGCTTGCCTGTGCAACGATCACCTGCCCCACGGGAGTACCTTTCATCAGATAACGGACTTCACCACCAGGATTCGAAATAGGAATTAAATTCCTGCTGCCACTGCCTACGAAAGTATCTGCACTCTCGAGTCCAATTGATGCAAGTCTCACCACATCGGGTTCAACCACCGCCATCTGATCTCGGAAGATACTGTCACTCGAAAACAGCACATCACATGTCTGTCCTGGGGGTATCTTAACCGTCTGTACCACCGAGGCTACAGAAGATACCTTCCTCAACACGCATTGCACGGCCACCTTGTACGGATGTTCTATCTTTATCATCCCCCTACAAGGTTCCAACATTGCCCCGTACAACGCAGCGAAATCTAATCCGATGATGCCATCATCACTCAGATCAGCAATAGTAGGTGACAGGAGATAATCCTGTCCACCTATATTGATTTCGAAAAATGCTTTACCAAACGTCTGCATGCAGCTACCGTCGGCCGAATGAGCTTTTACCCTCGTTGTGAAGTTATCTGGTTCATCGGCTACAAGGTCATGGAATCTCTTAGAGATCATGGAGTGACTAGCTCCAGTATCCACTAGGAATTCCGCAGACCTTCCCTTCACTGCTACAGTCAAATACCACCTCTTCCCATTCAGTGGTGATGGGTTAACGGTGAAACGTTCAAAATCCTTAGTGACACCAAGATCTACTCCCCGTCGTTTCAAGTGCTTCAAACAGGGATGATCCGGGGACAATCGGGCACTGCTGACTACTTCCAGCTCCTGTATCCAATTCGCCGCTTCCCCAGTACTTCCTCCTCGGACGTCTACTTTTCTGGGTTCATTGGACATACTTAGAAGGGACCGATCAGGCCCCTCCTCTAAGCTTCCAATCTCTACTGCACCTCGGACTTCCTCGCTTGCACCGCTGGCGATAAGCTGGCTTTCATTCACCTTAGGGGTCACTACCTTGCCATCCCGAGCAACCCCCTCTAGTTTTCAGTTTTCTTCTCCTCAGGCTTTGGTACCGGCTTCTCAGCTGGGCATTCTGCAGCAAAGTGTCCCAGGGCCTGACACCTGTAACACTTCCTAGTGGTCTTGTCCACTCTCGGCTTCGAATTCCTCCCTGTTGATTGCTGGTTTCCAGACATCAAGTCAGTCAACCTTAACAGAAGTTCTTCCATAGAACTGGGAGTTGAGGATGTAGTCGAAGGTGCGCTTGTAGCTCCTGGGGTCACAGGTGGTGTTTTCCTGTCAGCCTTCGGATAGCGCTTCGAATTCGAATTGGAATAAGATTTGCCGCTGTTCTTTTGAGCAACTGCGCCAATCTCCTCCTCCCTTCCAGAATCACCTTCCTCTGTATCAGAGGCTGGTGGGTCTTGTACCATACTGGAAGTTCTCGAAAGTACTCTCGAAGATAGCAGATGCCGTTTCCTGTCATAGTCTTCTATGGCCATGAACAAATCAGTGAGAGAAGTTCCAGCCTTCCAACTATCACATGCTGCGGTCCGTTCATCAGAATCCCTTAATCCCTCAATGAATTGCGAGAACAAATCATCTAGGAACTATGGGTCATCTAACTGCCATCTTGGTCTAGCCCTTTGCAAGAGAGCTTGCAATTCTAGACCGAACACACGGTGCGACTCGTTTGGTTTTTGAGTCCGTTTCCGAAACAATCGAAGCGGATCCTCATTACCCACATTACCGATCAGATAACTGGCGCATTCCACCAATTGGGTAAACGATCCGGCACCAGGCATCGTTCTCCATCTCGAAACAGCTAGCTTGCCGGGGCCATTTCTCAATGCCCGAAGAAGCTCGTCCAACGATTCCTCCTCTGACCACCGATTGTACCTCATATCGTCCATGAAGTCTGCAAACCAGTCCTGCCATGGCTGTCTGCCTGTGAACGGAACCGGAGTGCTTGCAGTGCGTCTAGCAGCGTTGTGGTTGTCTCTGTGCAACAGAAAAGACTGCTCAATGCTCCAGTCAACGATATCAGCATTATCAGCTGGTCTGCTAACACAGTCAACTCCCATTTCAGCAATGCAGGGGTTCGAATCATAAATCAATTTCATCCCAGGGGACATTGATTCGCGGCGAGAGACTTGTCTACTTGCATTTGTAGGAGATCTCCCTGACCTCCTTGAGGGCCCACTCGAACGCTCGTTCGGATCGGATCTCGAAGATCCATCATTCGAACCCGGACGGCTTGGTCTCTCTCGAGAGCTCGAACGGCTGGGAGGATTCGAATAGTCGTCATCACATGACGTTGGGCGTTGGTCACGCCGTGAAGATCTTCCGTCCGAATCACCTGTATCAATGGTCACCCGTTTCGGTCTCCCTCCGGTTGAGGCAGCGGCACCACCCCCACCAGATGCAGAGTTGTATATGCCACCACTGACATGATCGAACCCCGAATGGCCACTTCGAGTTGACTCTTCTTCTCGTTTCTTCTGTAAATCTTCCACTTCCCGGATCAGACGATCCTTTTCTTCCATCATCGCCTTGGTTGCCTCTTGGATCGTATCATGGAGCTCGTCCGAATCTTGTATGGTCTTATCTTGACGTTGTTCAAGAGCCTCTGTACGTCGCCGCAAGACATTCTGCTGATGAGAGAACTGGTTTTCCATATGTTCCAGTTCCGCTTTTGTTGTGTCTAAGCGGTTCTGTTTCTCCATTGTTGCCCCGTCTAAATCTTCATTCTTGTTTCGGAGCTGTACCAACCGATGACTCAAAGCTTCAAACTCTTCATTCATCCTGTCCATCTCTGCAATCCTTGCTCCCTCGAATCGATTCTTCTCTTCGGCAAAATGACGAAGCGTCACCTCCTGTCGCTGGTGTCGTTCAGCATGCAGCATGCTCATGCCCTGTGTTGGCATCGGAGCAATGTGCCTCTTCGAACCGCCAGTTTCAAACAAAGAATCCTCTAGGTTTGACCCCAGATCTTTTCGAATAGTATCAGGATTGCCTCTCCTTGGTTCTGGTGTCGAACTCGAACGGCTTGGCCCATAGTGTTTCTCAAGGGCTGCTACCACCTCCGGATCCGGACTCGAAATAGGATGAAGGGACGCTCCACCCTTTGCCTGTTCAGCCATGTTCACCCTAACCGACTGTGCTATTCTGTGTTTCACCCGAACTGGTCACGGCACCAATGTAGGGGTTTCATATGCGTACAACTCGAACACAGGTTCCAAATTCGGTTTGAATGCAACAGGTTTTTATTCGATCACAGCCTCAAAAGTACACAAAGGTTTCTACTCGGTTCACTTGGTCTTTCAACCATTCGAAGACACACAGGATTCTATCGATAGTTCGAAGTCTTAGCAATACCGGACAGTCAAGCCCTGAGCCAGCATGGCTGGTGCAGGAGCCATAATGTGGGAGGGGTGTAGGTGCCCCTGTCAAAGCGAAGGTACGAAAGGTGTGGGTCAGAGCTCGTCCTGGGACGAACTCCCTGAGGTAGCCAACCTCGGCCTCTTATATACCCTGAGCGCGGACCAAGCAGTGTCGACGTGGCACTCCTCCGTAGCGCCGTCTGGAGTGCCCTGCCTGGCTCCGCTACCGGATAACCGAAAGGACATGGCTTAGGTGTTGCCACCTAGTGTCCGTTGGAGGCACTTACCGCTCTGACTCCACGGACCTTATATGTACACGTATTATTCGTGCCCCTACATCCATAACAGTACATTGAACTTATTATGATCTTTAATAAATGTGAAGTTGATGCTTATCATTCCTTCATTTGATATTCCAGTTAGTTTATCAAATAATCTCCACAATAATAGGCCTGATTTTAGTTGGAGGGATACAATATCAATAAATATACAAATTGTAGGATTTCATAGGATAATAATGGGTAAACTTTTTTCTGGATGGATCCCTGACATGGAAGGGAGAAATACATTTTTAACTGCATCTAACCCTCTGAGAAATCACACAGCATCATACGTATACTGACTGTCTGATGATAAAGTCTATAATGTACTGGCCTGACATAGAGAAGACAATACTAAAACATTCATGGAGCAGTAATACACTTAACTTATTACAATAAGTGCAGAGGTTGATAATGCTGCTCCCTTTGTGGCTGCAGGCATGACTGAAGGAGGTCATTTACTGGACGGGTGGAGATGGGGACAGTAATTGTCCTGTGAGTGATCACAGGCTAAGATATGAGCCCTGGAGGCAGGAGGGGGAGAAATGGTTGAGTACAATAGGCTTCATACAAGACAGTAGATGTTTATTTTTAGGGGCTGGAAAGGCAAGACAGGGGGAAAAAGGATGTGGCATGGAAGAATGCCTTGAGATAATACAACAGGAGTCCAGCCTGAGCAATCACACCTAATACAGCCAGAATATGAAAGTAGTGCACAACACCAAATTACTAAACCAATACACTAATCATTGATGCTTGCTGATGGCATGCAGATCGGGGCATATTGCCTGTCCAATTTATGTGTCATGGGAACAGTAAGGGATCCAATTAGTGAAATATGTGAGCTGCCCTGGGAATAAACTGGAATTAAGAGCAGTAAAATAGTGAACATTTATGTTTTGTAATTTACCATGGGTACCTGGTGTGGTTCTGCTGTAGAGAAGTATTCACTAGACATCATCAAGGTAAAACTACCCTTTTTTAGCATTCAAAGATTTCACACGACATGAATAAGTGTCAATTCTAGCGAACCAGTTTTGTGTCCAGGTGATGTTGCATATAGAGGTGGTGGTGATAACATAAGAATTATATTTAATAATCCCTTTAAGATGCAATACACTTTGATTAGGATGTATGGCTGTAGTCTGAAGGTAATGGTGCAAAGAGCAACTAGTTCTGGACTAGAAGCGTGGCTAATTCCATCTGAATTTAATTCAGAGAAGGACTATCATAAGATATGCATCATCAGGTGTACAAACTGTGCTGTCCTTGTCTCTCTCTCCTCCTCTCCCCATTGCAGGACAGAAGCCCTCAGAGCCTTTTCAAACAGACTATGGTTCGCTGATTGAGAAACCAGAATGTAATAATTTCTTTGAATTTGAAGTGTGTGATTAATACCAGAAATTCCTGGTATTCTAATACGGCTGCCAATCACAGACCCAAGTAGCATGATCGAGAATCCTCCTCTACACCTACTCTTCCCTCTACCTGTCTGTCTGTCTGTCCATCTGTTCTGTTCTGTCTATTGCATCATGTGTTTATATTCTCTCTTTGTCCCCTTTCACTAAAGCAGGTTGCTGCAACCTTCAGATCCATTCAGACACATGCTTTAAGGGACAAACAGTAACACCGATCTCATCAAACTCTGAGGGTGTTTGAGAGCTAATGACTTTAATTGAAAACCATTAACAGATTTCAATAATCAAAGAGAGCCTGTGGTAATAGAACAGGGAACCTTTATCTCTTAAGTACGTGCTTAAGGATTTGATTTGAAAATTCCATTTGTAGTCTTGTTTTCTAAAACAAAAGGATTTCTGAGGACATTAACACATTTAATTGTCCTCACATTTGGCAATAGGCACCTTCTAGTGTGAGGTTGCATGCTTTAGTCTTCTTCGTCCTTTAAGGAATTCTCTTTCAAGCATCTGTCATCATGATGACTTAAGGTGGGCAACTCGCTAGCACTGCATCAGTGCATTATACAGACATAACAAAACCATGAATATCTATCCAGTCTTTGTGGAAACTTTTTCATCCCACAGGACTTTCAGTCCTGCAAAACTCCAATGTTGAAGGACCGGCTACATTTTTGTAGGACCGGACAGCCACATATCCAGTCTTTGCCAAAAATGTAGCCGGTCCTTCAACATTGGAATTTTGCAGGACTGAAAGTCGTGTGGGATGAAAAAGTTTCTGCCAAGACTGAATATCTGATGATTTCTGCATTTTAAGTATAAAGGAGTTTTATCCGTTAAAAAACATTTTAATTGTAATCATTTATGGCCAAATCAGGATAGATGTATTTATTTCTTACCGGGAATGGCTATTACTATGCTTAAGTACTAGAATTCTCGTATCCCATGCCCCCCATGGGATACAGTGTTGTGATTCCCCATGGCCCATGACGTCAGAATGAGGTCGACGTCAGAACGAGGTCGCTTTGTCACTACGAGGTCGCGACGTCATAATGAGGTCAAAAAAAAAAAGTTCCGGCATTGGCAGTGACGACCTGTCAAGATGAAGGGAGAAGTGGAGGAGTCCTACCTGTCTGCTGACGATGAAATGGCGATTTCCAGCGATATTCTGACATATGACTTGCAGTTTAACATGGGCGATAGTTTGGCGATAGATGGGATAAGTTTTGATGTCATTGAAGTGGCAAACAGCGCTGTTGAAGTGGAAGAAGTGGCAGAAGTTGCAGAAGTGAGTTCTGGCGTCGTTGATGGCGTCGTTGATGGCGTCGTTGATGGCGTCGTTGATGGAGCTTCAAAAAAGAAGAATAAAGTCAGCAAAGCCCAAGTAGAAAAGGTGATAAAGGACATTAAAGGCAGGGACGAGTTAAAGGAATTTGTGGAATCTACCAAGAATGTGAATACAGCCCGAAAAACGAAGCAGGTATGTTGAAATTAGTAAAAGCTGACCCTTTGACCTTGACGACCTTAAAAATTAAACCCCCAAAAATTTGGGAAAATGCAGGCCCCCCCCCCCCACATTTACATTGTGAAGGGACGACCGTAATGCAGTGTAGAAGGGACGAGCAAAGGGCATGGACTTGGGCTTGAACTTGAACAAAATGATCAAATGATCAAGATTATTTTTCCAAAATAGCAAGACGAAAATAAATATTTTAGGGGTCTTAGGCCTAATTGGGTGAAGTGATACGATAGTGCAGTACAGTACAAGTTTTGGGCATTCCAAAAATAGTAATTTTGTAGAAATAGGAATTTTTTTGAAAGGGGGGGGGGATGAATTGAAAAAGGGTTGTTTTTCCTTAGTCCTCTCCAGATAGCCCACATAATCCAATATGCTTGCTGTTGGATGGACAGTGAAGAAGAATGGGGAGAAGGGGTCGAAACATGATTGGGGTCGCCTATAACGGAACATCTTGAAATATGGGGAAAAAATATTGTTTGGGGGGGGGGCTTAGAAATTGTTATAAAATAACAATTATACTATTACTGAGTTATGAATTTGATCAATTTGCGTTATTTTATTTTGTCAGGTAGTAAATGCGTTCCAGCGATGGCTCTCGAAGGTATGCCAGGAAGAAACACCAATCGAGGCGATGCATGCCATCGATTTAGATGGCTTTATCAGTAACTACCTCATGATGAAAAGGAAAGCGAATGGAGAGGAGCACGAGCCGGATACGCTCACATCCATACATCGGGGAATATTAAGGTGAGACAAATAATGAAAAAGTCGCATTTTTGGGGTTTTAGTGTAGACCGATTAAGAAAAAAAGTCGCATTTTTTGTGTTTGAGTGTAGACCGATTAAGATAAAAAGTCGCATTTTTTGGGTTGGAGTGTAGACCGATTAAGGAAAAAAAGTCGCGTTTTTTGGGTTTGAGTGTAGACCGATGAAGATAAAAAGTTGCGTTTTTTGGGTTTTAGCGTAGACCTATTAAGATAAAAAGTCGCATTTTTGGGGTTTTAGTGTAGACCGATTAAGAAAAAAAGTCGCATTTTTTGGGTTTTAGCGTAGACCGATTAAGATAAAAAGTCGCATTTTTTTGGTTTGAGTGTAGACCGATTAAGATAAAAAGTCGCATTTTTTGAGTATACCTAATTTGAAATTGATTTTTATTTTGCAGGCACTTGAAAAACAAGCATTACGCTTATGATCCTCTGACTGACGACGAATTCGAAATGTCTCGGGATGTGCTTGCCTCGAAGCGCATGAAGCTCAAGCAGCTGGGTAAAGGGAATAGGCCCAACAAAAGTGAGGCAATCGACGATGATGAAATTGAAAAATTGTGGGCCACTGGGGCCCTTGGAATGTCGACCCCCCGAATTCTACAGGAAACAGTATATTTCTACACTAATATGTGCTTCGGTCAAAGGGGATGTCACGAGCCCAAACAAATGTTATGGGGAGACGTTGAGGAGTTAGTCGAGTCGGATGGTACAGTGTATCTAGAATTTGCCGAGAAAGCAACCAAAACCCGACAGGGCCATGGGGGCCCCCGTGAGTACCCCCCCAAATTATATGAAACGGGGGACGACAGATGCCCCGTATGGTATTTCAAGATGTTCCGTCATAGGCGACCCGAATCATGCTACGACCCCTTCTCCCCATTCTTCTTGACTGTCCATCCAACAGCAAGCATAAGGGATGATGTGGGCTATCTGGAGGGGGCTATGGGGAAAAACACCCTTGAGGAAATTGTGAAAAATGTTTGCCAAAGGGGGGGGGGGGGTC
>OX381716.1:1632612-1688737 GCA_947462335.1 Harmothoe impar | reverse complement strand
ACTTCTATCCCTAACACTGGGTTTTACATCATTCATTACTAACTTAAGGGAGTGGTCACTTTTTAACAACAGGGGGGGTCGGTGGATTTTCGCGCGAGCGGGTGGAAATCTTTTTGGTCCTCCCCCACAGGAGGGGTCGAAACTTTTTTGGTCCCCCCTCAGGCCGGCTGAAATTGAGCGCGGCCGAACCCTTTGAGCTATAGTAACGCGCAGACTTTTTCGCTAAAAAGGGGTGCAATTTTTTTGCTCCCCCCCCTTCAAGGGGTCCAAATTTGTTTTGCTCCCCCCCCCTTCAAGGGGTCCAAATTTTTTTGGTCCCCCCCCAAATCCACCGAACCCCCCTGTTGTTAAAAAATGACCACTCCCTAATTAGCTTGGGTCTGTGAAGCTGAGTGTGGACACTACAATGTAGAGAAAAAAAGTTATGCAGCTGCTACGTCCCAACTATTCAATGTTGTTCCATCACCCGCTTAGATGTAATTAGCTTTCTCACTAGCGATATGCCACCCACTTTTACTCTCAAAGTCATCTATGAACCACCTAGTTTGTTATTTGTTACATTCTTAATAAATTTACTTTGTGAGAAGATAAGAAATTCTGTATAAGGCCCAGGGGTGGTATAAAAATGTTTTTGCAGGAGTCCGGGCCTGCAGGAGAACTGATGGCTGTTAATGAGGTCATCACTTGACTTTATCCTGCACTGTAAAAATATTCCGTTGAATATACGGAGAATCAATGCAAAACTTTATGGTGGATCATCGTAAATGTGATTACGGTGAGGCAATGTTAAGTCAACCAATTTTATTGTGAATATCTGTAATCCAGTACGGTGAAACACAGTTTGTTCATTTACGGTGAAGCTTTGTCTTGTAAAAATATTCTGTTGAATATACAGAGAATCAATGTAAAATTTTACGGTGGATTATCATTATATATTACAAGTGAGGGCGCAAACAGATTCCATCTGTTTGCTAGCCCTCACTTGTTTGAGAAGATACTGGATTTAATATTTATGCAGGGTTGTGGTTGGAAACATTTTTTTGTTGCAGGTCTGATATTTGAGCAGCCCCCAAACACACTGCCTAATGATACCTGGATTTGATATTGGTGCGGGCATTTATTTCTTGAAGATCTATAATTAAGAACAGGGGTTTTGTTGACTTGAAAACATAACAAATTTATTGACTTGAGTAAGGATTGTTATCGGAGAGTGATTTTAATTTTTCTGGTCGGCCTAAACTCAATAGTCTAGGCCTTAAAAAAAATTAGCTGTCTGCCCTCTCAGGTATCAATTACCTTGAAGGGGAAGCAACTATTGAAATTGGATGGCTTTACAAAGCCATCCTGGTAAGTAGTAAGTCAATGCATGGTATGCAAGAGACTATAAAGTCGAGGACGGCTATGTATGTGGGCGGTGAGGCACCAGGTAAGTAACCAAACTGACACTGCTTGCCTTTCTTATTGATAACAAAAACCCACAGGAGAGGTGTAAAAAGCAGTGCGTCAACTAAATGACTGATTTTCAGTTAACTCTGACACTAACCAACTGTTCTTGTCTATCGTAGCAGTGCAGTAGAGAAAATGGTGGATTTTGATACTAAATGTAGGGCCAACATGTGAATTGTTAGGTATTGTGATGCTGTTTTAGCAGAAGACGTGTAAACGCAAACACAAAGTAAACAAAACACACCAGAAGTGCCACCTGGTGTGGAAACTGGTGTTGATACCAATATTTGACACATGGTGGCGAGACTTGTATATTTTGAGCTCTTGTGTCCCGGGTTGAACCATACTGACGCGCAGACCTTTTTGCTAGAAAGGGGATTCAATTTTAACCCCCCCCCCCCCCCCCCAGGGAAGGGTGAATGATCTTTGCCCCCCCCCCCCCCAACACACACTCCCCTGTAACTAATGAATAAACAAATTTATTGACTTGAGTAAGGATTGTAATAGGAGAGTTATTTTTATTTTTCTGGTCGGCCTAAACTCAACAGTCTAGGCCTTAAAAAAAATTAGCTCTCTGTCCCGCAAGACATAAACTATCTTGATGGGGAAGCCGCAATAGGTGGATGGCTTGACAAAGCCATCCTGGTAAGTCCACAAGAAATCACCAAAAATGTGATGAAGGACGGTGGGCGGTGAGGCCCACCAAGTAAGTACCTATACTGACACTGCTTGCCTTTCTTATTGATAACAAAAACCCACAGGAGAGGTGTAAAAAGCAGTGCGTCAACTGAATGACTGATTTTCAGTTAACTCTGACACTAACCAACTGTTCTTGTCTATCATAGCAGTGCAGTAGAGAAAATGATGTATTTTGATACTAAATGTACGGCCAACATGTGAATTGTTAGGTATTGTGATGCTGTTTTAGCAGAAGACGTGCAGACGCAAATACAAAGTAAACCAAAACGCACCAGAAGTGCCACCTGGTGTGAAAACTGGGGTCGATACCAATTTTTGCCACATGGTGGCGACAGGTATATTTTGAGCTCCACGCGGGAAATATGACTGGCAAGTTGCTTCTACGTCAGAAAACATCTGGTATTTGCGGAAATAAAGTTCACAAGACCTGATGTGTTTCATCAAAAAGGACACCATGTACTGCTCTTTTATTCTGTTGGACTGTTGTTGAAACAGGAACTAAAAATACACTGTAAATCCTAGCTTTAGGGCGTGCCTGATGTAAAACACCCCATGTCTGGATGTTGCCAGAACATATAGGACCGGACACCACCAACACTCGGCAAGCTCCAACTCACATTGCATGTTGTGTGTTGGGCTCCACCTCACATTGCATGTTGTGTAGGTGGAGCATGCTTATTCTGCGCCTGTTCCTCGCAGTCTTGGCGATATTGGCCCACCGATGGTGAGCCAAGTCGACTTGATGCGGAGACAATTTTTGCAAGCTGAATTCTGCTGGTCAGATTTCAGCCACAAATTTCAATAAAAGAAAACAGCCTGGGTACTTGAGCGGAGACAAAACAAATAAGTGCCGTGTGTAACTCACACAGCCTATGAAATTATATTATGAGTTTTTAAATAGGCAATAGTACTGGCTGATAGGTGTTGTTGGGGTGGCGCCCCCTGTACCATACAACTACGCCCTGTGTGTGACTGAAATAGCCTGTAAAATTATATCTTGAGATTTTACATAGGCAATGCTACTGCCTGATATGTATTCTTGACGTGGCGCCCCCTATACTATACAGGGCACACTACGCGACTATGTGACAGAACCCACATAAAAGGTGTGTAAAGCAGGGTTTTGGTCGGATGAGGTCCAGTTTGGTCTAGTTACGAACCCTCAGATAGACCTAGATGTAAGAAAAATAATGTTCTCTTATACTAATACTAACCCGGATAATAACCTACACTGATGACGTCACAACGACTCTGTGTAGAATTTCACCACCCCCCCCCCCCTTTTTCTGAAAAAATGAGCACTCTCCAAACGGGTCTTGCACTATGTAGGCTATGGGGGGTGGTGGGGGGTGCTGGGTGGGTGATGCTGGGTGGGTGGTAGGTGGTGCTGGGCGGGTGTTGCTGGGTGGTGGGTGGTACTGGGTGGTGGGTGGTGCTGGGTGGTGGGTGGTGGGTGGTGGTGGGTGGTGGTGGGTGGTGGTGGGTGGTGGGTGGTGGTGGGTGGTACTGGGTGGTGGGTGGTGCTTGGTGGGTGGTGGGTGGTGGGTGGTGGTGGGTGGTGGGTGGTGGTGGGTGGTGGGTGGTGGGTGGGTGGTGCTGGGTGGGTGGTGGGTGGTGCTGGTTGGTGGTGGGTGGTGGTGGGTGGTGGGTGGTGCTGGGTGGGTGGTGCTGGGTGGGTGGTGCTGGGTGGGTGGTGCTGGGTGGGTGGTGCTGGGTGGGTGGTGCTGGGTGGGTGGTGCTGGGTGGGTGGTGCTGGGTGGGTGGTGCTGGGTGAGTGGTGCTGGGTGGGTGGTGGGTGGTGGTGGGTGGTGGGTGGTGGTGGGTGGTGGGTGGTGGTGGGTGGTGGGTGGTCGGTGGGTGGTGGGTGGTGGGTGGTGGTTGGTGGTGGGTGGTGGGTGGTGCTGGTTGGTGGTGGGTGGTGGTGGGTGGCCGTGGGTGGTGGTGGGTGGTGGGTGGTGGTGGGTGGTGGGTGGTCGGTGGGTGGTGGGTGGTGGGTGGTGGTGGGTGGTGGGTGGTGGGTGGTGCTGGTTGGTGGTGGGTGGTGGTGGGTGGTGGGTGGTGCTGGGTGGGTGGTGCTGGGTGGGTGGTCAGATTTCAGCCAAAAATTCCAATAATAGAGAGTTGCGTTGGGCGTGTCATATGCAGGCAAGGCGCAAGTATCTGGCACACACAACCCAAGCACTGGTCGTGACACAAAGATCTACCTCCACGCCATACCACCACCACAACGGCAACTCAATCAGCGCGTGTAGTCTCTCTCTATATATACTACAGTGTCATTCAAATTCCACAGAATAGGTGTGCAAGCTGTCGGCCACAGTAGAAACCCCTTCCCTTTCTTCTGTTTCATTTTCCCCCGAATTACAAACATATGTCCTTGTATTGCAGTTAATTGTTGTATGGTTTTTGAAATATATAGGACATTTTCGCAGTAAATAACACTGAAAACGAGGTGAAACGAAGGTAACTGCGTCAGAAAACGTAGTGCATACGTATGTATACCGCTATGCCATCTGGTGTAAAACGGTGGAACTGACTGGACACCTTTTCTGTGGTCTGGCTGTATGATGTAGTATATAAAGAGCGTACACATATGGCCTTGTAGGAGGGCCCGCTGGGTGGAGAGGTGTGGTAGGCGGGTGATAGGCGGGCAAGGCGCAGGTATCTGACATATACGCAGGTACATGACACATACACCAAGCACCGTATGTCACACAAAGATCTACCTCGATGCCTGCACCACCAGCGCGTGCCCTTTTACTCTATTTCATTGCTCTGTGTAGAATTTCACCACCCCCCCCCCTTTTTCTGAAAAAATGAGCACTCTCCAAACGGGTCTTGCACTATGTAGGCTATGGGGGGTGGTGGGGGGTGCTGGGTGGGTGATGCTGGGTGGGTGGTGGGTGGTGCTGGGCGGGTGTTGCTGGGTGGTGGGTGGTACTGGGTGGTGGGTGCTGGGTGGTGGGTGGTGGGTGGTGGTGGGTGGTGGTGGGTGGTGGTGGGTGGTGGGTGGTGGTGGGTGGTACTGGGTGGTGGGTGGTGCTGGGTGGTGGGTGGTGGTGGGTGGTGGGTGGGTGGTGGTGGGTGGTGGGTGGGTGGTGCTGGGTGGGTGGTGGGTGGTGCTGGTTGGTGCTGGGTGGGTGGTGGGTGGTGGTGGGTGGTGGGTGGTGGTGGGTGGTGGGTGGTGGTGGGTGGTGGGTGGTCGGTGGGTGGTGGGTGGTGGGTGGTTGGTGGTGGCTGACTGAAATAGCCTGTAAAATTATATCTTGAGATTTTACATAGCCAATGCTACTGCCTGATATGTATTCTTGACGTGGCGCCCCCTATACTATACAGGGCACACTACGCGACTATGTGACAGAACCCACATAAAAGGTGTGTAAAGCAGGGTTTTGGTAGGATGAGGTCCAGTGTGGTCTAGTTACGAACCCTCAGATAGACCTAGATGTAAGAAAAATAATGTTCTCTTATACTAATACTAACCCGGATAATAACCTACACTGATGACGTCACAACGTCATTGAAATTTAAAATTGTGTGACGTCAGCTGATCTCAACTGGGGAGTCAGACAACTTGTAAAAATGGCGGGGATAGGATACGTTGCCGTTCCGCGAGCAGTCATAGATGAGATGGTTGAGAAGCTGTTTTCAGCAGATCACCAGCGAGAGCAGGAGGTGGCAAAGGTGCAGGAGGAGGTGGTGGATGAGCTGATCCGTGAGCTGACGGATCAACTCATCAGAGAGGCCGTCGAGAGGACCAAGCTCGACGTCTGTATGGAGCAAGAGATACCCGCTGAAGTGATACAGATGCTTGAGGAGTACTCGACGTGAGCTCTCCCACCTCACCCACTCTACTAAAGGCCCTTTTCAGGGCCAACCATTTTTCACAAAAGTTTAAGTTATCTCAATCTAACATATGCAATTTTTTATTTTATGTATTTAAAAATCCACATGAGAAAACCCCTCATAGTCTCCACACTGAAAAAAACCCTCTCGTCTTGCTACACCACCCTCCTCCACCCATATTGTCCCCCAGTCCAGACCCACCACCCTCCACAAAAGGGTTAACCCATAACAAAATTATATCTTGAGATTTTACATAGGCAATGCTACTGGCTGATATGTATTGTTGATGTGGCGCCCCCTATACTATACAGAGCACACTACACCCACTTTGTATATAGACTATAGTACTGGCCAGAACACACACCAGGACACAAGGACAAATTAAAAGTTTAGATTATCATAAGAACATAGCCTTTATTTGTTGAAAGTAAAACATATCCAAGTACCATAATACAGTGATTGTTTATATTTTAATTAGTATTGGCAATAAAAAATAGATACATAAATATTGAGTAACATGTAATAGGTTATAGTTGACATTTCTATTTATTGGGACTGTCTCAATAGCTTGTCTATCATATAGCTCTCCCTCGTGGAGATGAAATATCATCAATAAGGTAAAGATATTATGATAATATGACATTTAGGTGAAGGAGCCAGTGATCATTATTCAAGCCTCAAGTGTTATGAACATGTATTTGTAATAGACCTCTGTTAGCCAGACAGGTTTAAATATGTAACAATGTATACACATAAACTTATTGAATCTTACATCTTTAGGGTTTTATGAGTTCCTTATATAAGCATGGTCTACATGGCTTAGGTATGGCGTATAACTTCTCTAATGTAGTCTAGAGTTACCACATCATATCAAGGGTTTACTTTATCCTGCATGCATGGCCTAGGTGGCCCAGGTAGGGTAGACTCACAATGAGTTGGACACTGGTATTTCTAATCCCTCCTGTGTTATCAGACGTGTAGTGGTGATTGGTTGGAAAGAACGAGACTTAAACTTATCATTATTCACAAGAATATAGAAAAGAATGTTTGAATAAGCACAAATTCAATCAAGTGTCCGTTTCAAGATATATGGTCCACTCAAGTTGAATCTATACTATGCCCAGGTTCTCTCATATGTAGCCTGCAATTACCACATCTTTTCGGCATATGTTGTTTAAGATATCGGTCAATATTACGCCCTAATACATAGACGTTAACCCAAGGTCAAAGCTTTCTTAGCAAGTACTCATGTATTAGTTACAGGGGGTGGGTGCATCATAGAGACAAATATTACCTTTTAGAGACATGCTGTCCTTCAAGGGTTAAGGACCCCATAGAGCAAAACTGTACTATGTCTATTTGGACAAAGGGCGTTATAGTTATAAGTGTTACTTGTCACGTTAGTTATCAGCAGCGGCATTGTAAACGTCAGGGAAAATGCTTACATTGACCTTAATTAGTGTTCTTGTATATGATATACGGTGTCTCAGTAATTAACAGCGTTGTATACGTCAGGGAAAATGCTTACATAGGTTTTAATTAGTGATATTTTATATGATATACGGTATCTCAGTAATATAGTCTTACATGATAGCACTATATACATTTTTAAGAAAACAGCTAAACATAAAGCACAAACTAATCACAGGCTTAATCAATAGTGACACAGTTTGTAATTGTTACTCAATGGTATCAAAGTTTGTAATCGCTACTTAGTGTTTAATTGTACTTTTATACGATATACCGTATCTGATTAATACGGTGTTACAGGGGGTGGGTGCATCATAGAGACAAATATTACCTTTTAGAGACATGCTGTCCTTCAAGGGTTAAGGACCCCATAGAGCAAAACTGTACTATGTCTATTTATCGTACAAAGGCTATCATGACCCAATTTCTACTAAAGCACTACGACATTATGACCACATTTTATGTTCTATCGTCCTCATATAATAATTATGGAATGTGCATGGAGCAAAAACACTCAACGCCATTATGAGTTATCATAATCATCAGCTTTCATGTGATCTTTAGGAGACATTTCAATACTCCAGAGCAGTCCGATCTACCATGATGGCGGGTGACAGGGCTGCGCCGGCCCACCCTAAGTCTTAAAAGGTCAGCCAAAAAGCTACAGGAAACGCCCCTCCTGCGCGGTGGTGGACGGGGAGGGTGCGCACGCAGCAGGAACACGCAGACAGAATACACAGGCCCCATCCTGGGACCCGACGACGAGTGTAGACTTCCGGTTATCGTATGGCGAGCGCATCATTATTCTTGGGGGGCCTTTCTGCTGAGGCTTGCAGGATAGTCGGAGATAAATAGGCTGGTTTGGAGAAGAGCAGAAAAAAAGGTCTAGCTCTTAGGGGCTTGATAAGCTGTGGCCAGTGCTGGTGGCTGAAAAAGATGAGACAGAATTGCTTGATTTTTGACTCGGGCCTGGGGGGAGAGAAATTTGGTATTTGCCTGAGCGTCCAATGTGATCAAAAGTAATCTTTTTTTCTTAGGAGGTTAGCCCAAATTCTAAAAACTGCCACTTACACACATGTAAATATAGACCCTAAATTTAGGTTTAAAAGTATTCCTAGCTCATTTGGTTAATTTTTTGACTCAGGGGATATGGGTAGAGAAATGTGGTATCTCTGTGCAGAATTGAACTCCTAAGTACTGCCTTAGACTGCAATTTGACCAAAAGTAATCTTACTTTTTGAGGGAGTTAGCCCAAATTCTAAAAACTGCCACTTACACAGACGTAAATATAGACCCTCAATTAATGTTTAAAAATATTCCTAGCTCATTTGCTTAATTTTCTAACTCAGGGAGTGGGGGGGAGAGAAATTTGGTATTTCTGTCCAGCATTGAATTCCACATTACAGTTACAGGGGGGGAGGGTGGTGAGATTTCATGCGGAAGGGGGAAAAAATAATTACGCCCCCCCCCTTCTAGAGCACGTGTAATGTTTCGCGCCTCCCTAGCCGAACCCCCCCCCCCCCCCATTTGAACTATAGTAACGGGCAGGCTTCTTGGGTAAAAAGGGAATTAAATTTTTACGCCCCCCCCCCCCTTTAAGAGGATTAAGAATTGTTTACCCACCCCCCTGAGAAGGGGTGGGAAATGTTTACGCCCCCCCCCCCCCCCACATACCCACCACCCCCCCCCCCTGTAAATAATAAATGAACACTCCCTTACAGGATAAAGCAGTAGTGTGGAGTTCATAATGAATTATTCTATTCAAAAAAACCTACCTCAATTTCCATTTTGTAGTTGGGGGGTTGGCCCCCACACAAAAGCTGGCAACCCAAAAGGGCCCATGGGGCCAAAGGCCTGTGCGTTAGGAGGGGTAGATGGCAGGTGCCATCCAGGCGGGGCCCAGGGACACGTGGGGGTGATTAAGACCTCGTACGAGTAGAAAACTCTGTGGAAAGTGGAGAGAAAAATAGGTGATTTAGTACATGCATTACAATTGAATAAAAGAAAAAGAATAAAGAGACGTATTTTTCTTTTTCCAAACAGCACCCCCCCCCCTAAATGGGGTTGGCTTTCCGTTTTTTTACACCCCTTTAGGTGGGGGGCGATTTGAACCCCTTTACCGGGGGGGGGGGGGGGGGAATCCCGCGGAAGAACACCGCCCCCCCCCCTTGTTGTTAAAAAATGATCACTCCCTTAAAGGTATATAATAGGGCTCCAGACAGGTAAAATCGACAAATCGACATGGGTCTAGTGACAAGGGACAAGACCTATTTCTTATAATCGACAAGGGACATTGGCATTTCTTGAATTCAACAATTGACACAGCCACCCCCCCCCCCCCCCCCCCCGTCTGGGGGCCTTATAATGGAAGGACCCATTGAAGCATAGTGACACATGCACATTTCCAAAGAAAAAAGGTGAATACCACAATTCAAGCGTTCCTCAAAAACTGGAAACGTACGTAAGGGTTATTTTTTACCCCTCTGCAGGCACCTTTCTAACACTGTTAGAAATATAGCAGGGATTACTGGGTGGGTGCCGGTATTTAAAAATGGCCGACTTTTTATAAGATAGCCATAGCGCAAATTTGTGGACGGCGCCCATAAAATACTGATTGTCTAGTTGTTATATGATACTTACGTCCCAGTAGTGATCTCTTGATAACGGTGAAGTATTCGGTAGATGCCTCCCGGCGAGCCGGGCCACGGCTCCACCACGGGCCGATACACGGCAAGGTTGCCCATGAGGAAAACTTGGCAATTGTGCAGTGGTGCCGACATGTTGCTTTTTGGATGTAGGATCCTGACTTGACATGCCTTTCATGACGTCACAAAGCTGACCGGATAACAGCGTTTTTCCATAGCAGACAGAAAGCCGTCAAATACAATACATGTGTTTCTTCTAGGTAGCGACTAGCGTGGGCCAGCACGTTATTAGATTTCTACGTTATTCATACTGTTTTGTTGCATTATTATAGTTCATTTGGTTAAGTATTCATGCTAGACGACTACTCCAAAACATGAAAAAAAGGAGGCGGGAAAAGTTGAGTTGGGACGCTGGGCCCGCTGTTATTTGAACCCGGGTACCAGCGCGACTGTCACTTCCGGTTTCTAACGGCTTCAAGTAAACAACACGATTAGGCTATATCCATGTTGAACAGTTATTTACTAAGTATATTTGAATTAGTATGAGTGCAAGATTGCCGTTACAGCATGATTGAACAACAGAGACAGGACTTACTTAGTTCAACTAACCGTAAGTGCAGTTTATTACTCTATATGATGAACCAATTTGGCGCTCCAATATCCCCGCCCACAGCATTGAGCCACTGTCAGTCGGCACCCATAAACTCCCTATGTTAAAGCACTACCGGGTAGCCACGCTGTCATTTTCAAACTTCTATCATTTTCCAGTGAGCCCCCCGGGGGGGGGGGGGACTCCCTATGTCATCTATAGTAACTATATGCGTACACAAAATACCGGGAAAGGGGTGCTTTTTTAGCCCCACAGGCGGGTACCGGCCAACCCGCCATTGTGCGTCCTTTTTCAGCCAATTTTGAGCGAAAAGGGATATGTTTTTAGGCCTGGAATATCCACCCAAAATGTCCCACAGTTTCTGTTAAATAAGGGGTTGATTTTGGCAAATTTGGGGTGATGTCCCATGAAAAAGGTCCTGATTTTTGCACATTTCTGGGAGTTATGCCGCCAAAACAGTAGTGTTGCTTGTGGATTTTGTCCCGGTAAAAGGGGTCTAAATTAAGGGTGATGTACACACATGGTATACATAAATGTGAGAGTGCCCCCCCCCCCCCCCGGGAGTTAGCCCGAATGAGCCATGTGTTTTACCTTTGACCTTTTTTGTTTTAAAATTTTTCTAAACCTAGGATTTTTTTTGGAATTTATCAAGGTAAGTCCGCAATTTTTATTTATTTTCCTTTTTCTGATCTATATTCAATGTGTGGCAAAGAAGGCAACAAAGTCGTTGAGTTCAATATAATTTAAGAATTAATTTTATTTCCATTATTCTGATAATTTTTCTGGCTGACATTAGCTGATATATATACATAGATTAAATACAATATATAAATAGATGAAAAAATATAAGATGTATGGTAGTGATATATATACATAGGTGTGGAGAAGATAACTTATAATATATTATATACATGACGGTTTTGATTGCAGCTCAATGGCTCATGGTGACTTATTCACATCTCTGTACCCCAGTAGAACGTGGCCTACAATAAAGAGAAAGTGAACCACAGGTAAGTTTAACATTGTGATGTTTCACATTAAACAATGGCAGGATATACCACATAGCGGTGCATAGTGAGAATGTATTAAATGATTTAATGTATTAAATGATTAATATTGAATGGACGATTCTATTTGTCACATTAAACACCCTTCCATACCATAATACTTCAAAATGAATTTAAAAAAAGAAATACACCACTTGCGCTTACTCAATAAGTTTGTAATAAAAGCACTTACATTTTCGATCACAATTGTTGGTTTGGCTGAACGCGGCAGCGGCGCAGGAACTGGAACTGCCACTGGACGTGCAACGGAGTGAACTGGCCCTGGATGCGCAACGGAGTGAACTGGCCCTGCACCACGACTTCCCAGGACCCGCTTGTGGTTGGCGTCACCATATCCAGCATGACCACGAGTTGGCGGGACCCGACCACCACGAGCACCACGAGCACCACGAGCATGTCGCCTCTTGTGGTTCTGGCGTTTATGTACGCCACCCCTCTGTAAAGAAAACCAAAGTAAGTCCAAAAGCACTGTACGTGTAAACTGACCCTGTATTACAAAGAGCAACTGCATACAGAAGTAAAGAACTGTAATGCATGTTATACACGTTAACAAATAACAGACAAAGTAAACCAAAGAAGTTCTATATGTGAGATACTTACTGATTTGTGGCCGAGTCGGCTCCTGATGATACCCCGTCCCCCCCCTCTTAGCATCTGACCAACCCGTGCTGCTCCGTCTCCACCTGTCTGACTGATCTGAATTGATAACAAATAGCAACAAATATACAAACAACTGTCTGAAAAGAACAGCACAGGAAAAAATAGATGACCTTTTTACCGGTGAAAAATGAGCACGCAGCATTTCAACTATGATGAGATAAGAAACATGTGCCTTGTAGTGCTGTTTGACCATTTAGTTAATTCAGTGTTACTGTATGAAGCATTAAAAACATAGATTTATAGTTACCTCTTGAACCTGGTCGAACGACCCATCGTCTACCCCTACTGCCACCCCATTGTCGGCTTCCATGGGCACCTCAGCCTCCTCTTTGGCTGCCTCCGGCTTGTCAGCGATGCTAAGAGGCTGGTGGCAGAAAATGTGTAGACTTAATAATACATGGCAGAAATAGATGGCAGAATGAAATTTATACTATTCATATAGATCAATGCTACTTTTATTATTATGTCTGCTTATTTTTTATTATTTTTATAAAATGAAAATAACAGTTTTCACTATGGTGCAAAATTTGGCATTTGTTCTTTAAATGATTCAATGTTATAGTGCTTAAGACTTACCTTAACCACATCACTCACTGCTTTCTCGATTCTGACTAGACCCGCCCGCAATGGATGGATGCGGTCGTTGCGGAACAGCCGAAACTCGGGCAGGGCACGATCCAAGTCAATCACCCTGCCCTCGAAGTGGGAACGGATGCGTCTGAAAATTCAGATATTGTTAAGATGAGTCACTTATTAAAACTTAGCGTTTCATTTACTACACCAAATTTCAAGGCAATGAAATGTTGATGTGTTGAAAGTGAACACCAACTTTCTTAAAGATAATTTAATTTCTTGACCAATTGCATTTTTCTTTAAAAAAAAAAATTAAACTACTGGCAACACAGACATGTACGCATTCCTAAAGTAAACTGTATTCCATGTTTTATATTTGACCGACTTGAAAAACATTGCACTCACTTGTTCAGAGTCTTCCGCACGAAGGGTTTGAGCTGTCGGCGCCGTGGCACAGTACATATTAAAACTTCATCGAAAAGCCTGCTGGCCTAAAAATATTGACAATAATATTATTCACACACTGATTATGGTAAAGATTGCATTTCCCCCCCCCCCCCCCCCAAACATTTCTCACCCAATAAAGTTTTTTGTAAATTATGATATTTGGTACACGATTGTCGTAGTCCGCATAGCCACGACACAAAATATTCAAAGTGAAAATTTTCCCGCTTACTCTTGCCCCTGCCCTTCACCAAAATTTCACGGTCACAAACAGAGATATGTGGAAGATAACAAACCGTGTCTGCTGAATATTCCATATTTTTTAACCCTTTCTCATAAAAAATGTAGTTTTTCGTAAATTATCAGGCCGCTACTACTTTGTACAATACATTACCTATGACTTATATTATTATATTATAGGATAGTAGTATTATTATTAGATTATAGTACTTTAACGTATAATACTGTGAAGACTAGATAGTTACCTCATTTTTGAACTCGATTAAATGTGATACCACATCCTGGTAACTTGATCCGTCCGCCAGGTCGTTGGACCCGCAACATACCACGAGGCAGTTTCCAAGCTCCTTACGAACTTTCTGCAGATTGCATCTTAACTGTGCGCTCGTTGCCACTGGTATGTATACAAAGCCCGGGAGCTCGGCCCACCTCAGCAGGGAGTCGCCCACCACCACCCCTCGCACATGTCCAAGGTCTGCAGCCGTACACACGTCACTCATCTGCCATTCAACACAAGCAGACTTTAACAATATGGTAAGACAATTACAGCTACCGATAACTTATTAGTAGCTGTAGTAGTAGTATTAGTACAATGACTATCAAGATAAAACATTCTTACACAGTTGACAGATAAATACAGCTAAGATATCAGCAAATGAAATATTTCTTTTCTTTAATAACATTTGTGCGTATTTCAAATGAGCGTTTATTATGAATAGTAAATAAATAAATAAACGGTAACACTTATTTGACTTTTTACCCACCTACATGAAAGATGTCTGTAGCCATGCTTTGATTTTTGTTATGGTTTATACTGTATGCACAATCTGGTTGACATTAGCCGTATGCCACACCAGGACTGCAGATGCACAAACTGGCCACACAAATTGAACTGTGTTTTCGGCCAGGACTGCATTGATGATGCACAAACACACCGTTTGACATAGGTGAGGACTGCAGTTTTTAATTGGTTTAGAAATATTTTTGAGTGGCTGACTACATATACACAATGACTGTTCCAGACGTGCTACTCTACATCAGGCAGCGGTGCCATTTTGTAACAACGAGTGAAATGTGTGCCCTGACCTTCAACCTGTTCATTATAGATAACAGGAGTGTAATGCTGTGGCGGGGCGGGGACAATCCTGTCGTCCAGTGCCACCAACGGAGAGACCACGTGCCAAACCGAGTCACCTTTTGGATTGAGTTTAAGTACTCGGATGTCACAACCCAGCATGCCCGCCACAGCATAGCAGTTTGCGCTATACGCCCATGTCCTGTCTTCGTAATGCCTATCTACATAGTCAGCAGCATCCTGTCGACTTATCAACACATCAGGATTACGCAGCAGACGTTGGATGGCCATGTCATCAGTGATAACAGGCATATGGACGTCCAGATGGAGCTGCAGAAAGTGAATGGCATGCAACCTTATAACGTGGTAGTATTCCTGTGTGCCAAACAACTCCTTTGATATCGCTCTGTAGAAGCAGTTTCCATCACCTTTTATGACGTCAAGTCCCATGCCAGCATCATTGAGAGATGTGACATGACTTTGGGGCACCATAGAAGGAAACCGGTCGACTGGTATGAGGGGAGTACGATGACAGTCCTCGTTCAGCATGTGGTTAGCCAGAGACTTCTTCCACATGAACACTTCTGGGGCGTCAGAGAGGGGACCGGCCCTGGCTTGGTAACGCACTATGCCTCCTTGTCGCACCTTGGGAATAGTTCGACAAACACCTTTGGAAACAGGCGGAGAGTGGCAGGATTCCCCAGCTTGACCAGATCCAGGTATTGGCTGCTCTGCGGCATTATCATGACCAGCCTCGTCGGCAACCTTAGTAGGAGGAGGATCCGACGCCCTCTTTCGCTTATTTGGCTTGCTTGGACTTGAACTTGGAGCTGGCCTTTTCGACGTCTTTGATTTATTGCTAGGACTTGAACTTGGAGCTGGCCTTTTCGACGTCTTTGATTTCTTGCTAGGACTTGAACTTGGAGCTGGCCTTTTCGACGTTTTGGATTTATTCCTAGGATTTGAAACTGGAATTCCATTGGCCCTCTTGACAGAGTCTTTGATAAACTTTTTGAATTTCTTACTTCGGGCCTGCCTTTTCAGCTCTTTTTCTGGGTCATACGGTGTTCTTTTTATGAGATCCACCAGAGCCCTCATCTCTTTACTCTTGATGTCTTTGGCGTCAGGAGAAAGGACATTAGTAGACTCCATATATTGCAGCACTAAGGCATGTCTCGGGCTGAGACGTACTGCCACTGGTTCGAAGGCAAACAGAGTGAGATCAGAACACCGTCGCACTCTGCTCAGTGCGGTGTACGCCTGACCACTGGCAAAGAATTTACCGTCCATTTTAACATACGCCCGATCCAGTGTCATACCTTGGACCTTGTGAGTTGTAAGACACCATCCCAGTGTAATAGGCAGCTGGTTCCTCATTAGCGAGCCAGTTGCATGCTCGTATGCGACATCTTGTTCAACACGTCCCAACAACAACTCCGTACCGTCGACCAGATGACGTATGATAATACAGTTCTGGCTGACAATTCGCACAACCTCAGCCCTAGTGCCATTGACCCATCCAGCCTCTATTTCCATGTTTCTCAGGAGAATGACCCGAGCTCCAACCTTGAGACGTATCTCTCGCGGGAAAGAACTTTTCTGGAAAATGTCAATGTTTTTTGACTCCTCAGCCGTGGCAGGATTGCCTTGCTTGTTGAGGTCGATGGCCGTAAAAACTGTTTCCTCTCCCTCCATGTTCTCAAGTATGGCGTTGTTTATTGAATCCCTGTCGACACGATGAGACACGATGACCGCATCGTTTACGCCATATTCTGCTGCATGTTTCGGGTAGGAAGAAGGAGGGACTACACGTTTTCGCAGTGTGGCCAAAGATGTTTGATTGAGGTTACCACGCCTGACGTCCTGTAACATGGCCAGGAACTCTGGGTCGTCTTGACGCATGACCTCATTCAGTATAATAGATTTGAAGAAACCGTTCCACGTCCAAATGCCATAAATATCCAAATCAATGGCTGGCAGCTGAGCCGGATCCCCCAACAATACCACATGTCTGTGACCGAATGGTCTATGGTTATACTTCCCACAGGACATGCCCTTCATGACGTGATCTATTTCCATCATGACTTTCGCCTCCAACAGCGAGAACTCGTCAATGATAAAGACATCAGTTTCCCTCATCATTTTGGCAATAACTCTGCCCTTGTACAGAAAGGATTGGGCTTTTATATCCATTTTAAAAGCACTGTGAACAGTACAGCCTCCTATCAGATGAGCTGCTATGCCTGTACTGGCCATAACCTTGACAGTGAGATGGTGTTGTTGTCGGCAGCATGCAATAAATGTTTTCAGCAAGAAGGACTTCCCAGTGCCGGCAGCACCAACTACGTTGACGAGTAACTGTCTTTCTGCAGCTATTTCACCATTCATGTAGTCCAGAGCTCGCCTTTGGTCGGCATTCAACTGAGCTTTCAAAGCATCTATGTCCTCCATAGGTGGCGCTCTCACTCCCATGTCTCCCATATCAAATTCATCCTCGTCGTCCACCTCAACCTGCTTACGTCTTTCGACCACTGGAGGACGGTTTTGCTCAATTTCCCCAAGCAACGCGTCAGTCTCCTCAGTGGTCATCCACTCCTTGTCCACCATATGCTGAGCTATGGTCTTAATGAATCGAATATCAAATCCACGGACGGCAGCCTCACGCAACATAGTCTCAGCGTCTGACTGCTTGTCAATGAGGTCACGGATGGCACACTCCTCCTGATAAGTCTTTGACACATTATCGGGTGAAATGATGCTGCCGATTGTGTCTGTAGTCCAAGGGAACCTTTGGACGAGAATTTGCTCATAATACGCCTCCTGAGATTCACCATAAGGCAGACAGAACCGCCAGCGCGGGACGGCTTCTTTGCCTTGCTTGCGTCTCTTGAGTAAACGTCCCTTGGCATCTTTCAGTGGAGGAGCGTCATCTTCAAACTCTGGATGATACTCTTCCTGTTCCTCATGTAGATCGGACGTTACACTCGCTACGAATCTGTAACACTTGACATATTCGGCATACAGCATGTCCTTCAACTGGGAAGGACGATCCAGATACTTCATCAATCCATTGTCGTAGTAGATGTCGGTTGAGTCGGGATCTCCTTTAAGGTGAATATTTCTCTTCATGCACCGCATGCTCGGATTGATGGAGGTCGGACAGAAGACAACCTCACGGGTGCAGCGACACATGTTGTACCCCAGAAGTATGCAGTCAGCTTCCAATCTGCCGATGAGACGTGTGCGCAGGAACCTCTCCACCTCGCTTGTCTCCTCGGGCAAGAGCATGTCAAAGGACGGCTCGGCTTTACTGATGTACTTGGCTAAGTACATCTCCCAACCAGAATGGGTCACTCGCTGAATGTTCATATGTGCCTGCCAAGTCAAAAGAATAGACAGGTTGTACGACGATACCCTGACGTCTTCCTCATGACGTCTCTTGTAGTTGTAGCGGATGCCACCCTCGGCAGTCCCATCCTCGTCTGTCAGTTCAAATGGGAATCCGTACTTACACTTTCTGATGATTTTGCCTGCCACTCGAGGGAAACATCTGGCTGGACGACACTCGTGGATTTGGAACTGGCCCACCACATTCCGCATTTCCTTTACAGAGTCCTTGTGCTGTTCACGGCTCTCCGGCCGGGGAAATTCAGCTCTCACCGCATCCGCTGGAATAGTGCCGGGCTCACACCACACCACCATGTGAATATGAATAGCTCCGCGCCCTTGAAATTCTACTCTGTACCACGAATCACGGACCTTACCAATGGGGCCGTTTTCGTTCTGCAGCACATAAGACTTGAACTGTGCGAAACGTTTGAAGAATGCGACAGTTGTCTCCACCGAGAAGAGAACCGTCGACGACGTGTTTGAATCTGTACAGATTCGACCATCAGGTACTGTTGGATAGGCCCCATAGCCATGCTTCACCACCGTTTGCAGTTCGGGCCATCCGTCGTTCTGTGTGAGTGTGATGAAGAAGTCTGGCTGTCCCAATTCCGTACTGACGGCCACCAGCTCAAGCAGCCTCGCCTTCCAATATGACTTACTGCCGACCACAGTGTTTGGCAGTGTACTTCCAAACTGCGAGAACTTCCCTTCGGTGCTCGAATTACTCTCTCGTAGCTGACCCACATTGGGAACCTCGGTACCCGGCTCTGTAGTAATGACTCTGGTTTTCGCCACATAGAATAAGCGATCTTTAATCAAGCGGTCCACCCAAAAGAACGAATAGTTGATGTCGGATCTCCACCGGGAATCATAGCAGAGAACCCGGAGCTTGATGTACTGCATTGGTTTGAGATCGGAACGCTCAAACCAACTCCCATGACCATATGGAAATAGCCATGTCCATGCCTTTGCCTCCAAGTGCTTATCCCTGTATGAGATGCCCTTATTGAGGTCCACAGCAAATTCGCGTGAATGTTGGACACCGATGATGTCCTCATGTGGATTAAGACGTGGCAAACCCCTTTCAGGGTCCAGAGGGACAGCCCATGCTACTGATTCATCGTTGAGGTGTTCACATATAGGGTGGCCTCGAGCATCTGGACAGTCTGTCTCAGTGGGAAGTAGATCTATGTCGGCATGCCGGTACAGTGTCTCATAGTTTGATTTGAAATCTTTGAACAGAAAATTGTTTCGACCAAAGAATTTCACAGCTGCAACTATTCTCTCATCAGAGACATTCTGCGCCTCCTCGTCCGGACGTCTGACCATGTAACCGTACAGGCCTGCGTAGTTATGTGCAACTCTCGGCAAAACATTGACTTCTCCAACTTTGTGAACCCAAATACGTCGTGCCTTGTTGTTAGCCTTCTGGGTAGTAGAAAATATGTTGGCAAGAGAAGCATTGCCCTTCTCGTGATCGTTGCGCAGTGCACTGACAACCTCAGGCAACCGAAAGATGGCAGGATGAGATGGATCCGGATTGATGTTGGCAGTGCATGGGTAGTAATTCATAGGACGACGTCTACACTGATAACAGGCATAGAACTTATGTACCACCGTGTTTCCATCCAAATAGGTGAACTCGTAGGGAAGCTCAAACTCGTAGTCACTCATCGAATATGTTATACGCGCAGGGGGTTCATTCGGTCCTTTCTTGCGGTGGAACAAATGACCATACTTTAAATTGCCATAAAGCAACATGCCACAATTAAAGCAAACTGCCTGAAACAGCCGATCTCGGCTACGCTCTACCTGCGTATCGATTAGACGGTTATACACAATAGTACTAAGAATGCTTAAATTGAAACACATGTCATTAGGCATGTCAGCCTGGCCGGCGTTATCTCCCGTCTCAGCCTCTTTTCCTTCACCTGGTAAATCAGACCATTTGGCTTTCTTTCTTTCCTTCTTAAGCTTACTGGCCTTACTGACTATTTTTGATTGGTGTACATTAGACTCTGGCACAAGATTATTGAAATGTGCAGCAAGTAGATGTGACCTCATTCCATGGAAGCTATTGATGTTGGGCATGCAAATTTGCTCTTCTGTACGCTGCATAGCAAGCTTCAGCATTTCCACCAAATGAGGAGTCCACTTGACTCGCGCCTTCACTACCTTAACTATGGCCGTTCCATCAGCCACCGGAGCGTTGACGTCTTCCTGCTCATGGTCGTCTTCAACATCTTCGTCCTCATCAAAAACAACTGGACCTTTTGTCTTTCGCTTGTATTTGACCGGGGGATCGACCTCCTCTTCTGCAGAAACGTCTACACCCACCACATGTGAATTTTGTTGCAGAAAGGGCTCGTCCAAAACAAAGTCAACATCCATGTCACATGCTCTACGCTTAGCCTGTTCCTGAGATTGGTCCTCAGATTGGGAAGATTCATAATAACATACTGTAGGTTTTCCCCTTCTATTGCGCTTCTTGTCTTTGTTGAAATAATCCACGCCATCTGTACACCCGTCTCCACCTGGTCCTTTGGGCAACAGAGGAACGTCTGACTGCTCTTCTGACCCCGCATCTCCACCTGGACCATGAGACCGAATGGCTGCGTCTCTTTTTGCGAACCACTCAGCGTTGCGTGGGAACTGTACCGATCCCCTGAGCTCTGCATTCTCCCTGAGCTTTTGGTAACGCCTTACGAGTGCCGTGCACGACTGCTTGGAGTCTGGGTAAATTTTCTTCCATTGCACCAAAATCAGGTTACGTAAAATTGGCCTAGATTCCTCCGTAAACCTCAACTCTGCTTGGATTTTCAACGCTGCCGCACCACACATTTCCAGGTTTTCAGTCATGGCCTCGGTCCACTTTGTGTAGACTGTCTTATTCTTCTCTGACGGCTCTTTCTTGACACATTCTGAATAGGCAGGTGGTCTGATATTAAAGTAAGCAGGGGTTTTCTCCTCTAACAGGTGGTAAATACGAATTAAGGAGAGGCCACTCACGGGACTATCAGGATACATTACGTTCCATTGATCTTCCATCATGGCTGATAACTCGGCTGGACTGAGCGCTAAATTTCTGCGTTCTACCACGTCCGCATAGACATTACGGAGGACTCCACACATATCGGCAGTCCACTTTTCACCATTTTCCTGAGAAGATTGCTCATGGAACACTCCAGACTCCATAGCAACTGTAGTACTGGTATTGTATGGCTAATTATGTTGCCTTGCACAACGCAGAGAAGGCTGCAAGAAAGAGGGAGCAGAGAAATTATTTTAATTTATATTGTCGCTGTTGTACACACCATACAACAGTTCACAACACTGTTGAGATAACCCTCTAGAAGACGGGGAAAATAATACTTCCCCCGTGGAAAGAAAGGTCATTTTGTGGAGTATAGTAGTCCGTGTGGAGACTTCCAACTGCTCTTCTAGGTTTTCCTCTACTTCACCCCATCCTTCGCTTTCAGGGTACATAGCTGAGTTGCCAATTTGAAATGCCTCCGCAGGTAATGAACCCCAATCACAGGCCTGCCAGACAGACTCATCCATGTCGACAATTTGGTTCAGATACTGCTCCAATTCTCTGTCCTCAAACTCCACTACCATATTCGGTGGCAGACTACCTGGAGATTCGGGAGTGGGGAACATGTCCACGCAATAGTCCGCCGACTGAATTGAACTCAGATCACCCTCTGAACACTCCCCCTCGGTCTGCCTTGTGTCATCATCGGTGAAGTAGCCATATTGAACAGAGATGTACTCTGACACAGCATACTGGGGGATGGACGTGTTAAATCCAAGGGTGAACATTTCAGCAACAATTTCTCGCGGTCGCAAAAGGCTGGAATCATAGTACACCTCCACCATGTATCCACAGGCCTCAGCCTGTACAGACTTGTCCGTGTGGCCGTAAGATATTATATTGTCTTCCTTGTTGTACTCAGCCAGTTGACAGACAACATCAATGCCAGGAGACAAACAAAAATATACCCCCAATTCAAATGCTGTAGACTTGACCTGAACGTGTCGAGGTAGGGCAATTTTTACAGGTGAAAAGATGGGCTGCTTGACCACTGCCAAAATTGTTTTGGTATGAAAGGGATTGGAAGCCACAAGCAGAGGAGACATTTCCAATCCGTTATCCACCACAGCATTTAATGCCAACAGTTTCAGTGTGGGGAAAAGAGGCATGACTTTTATCTGAAAAATGGAAGAGGGAAGAATAGACATATGTTCATTCTTCGTCCGCACTCTTTGAAAACCACAGGTCTTCGGATATGGATGTTTCGACACAGGTAACAGAGATATCGTTCAGGGGTATTATTCGTATGGTGCGTTTGACCACAGAACTATACTCTGCACACCTCAGCACTGTAGCTTGCTGAAGACGAAGGGTGACAGCTTCAGTCATGGGGAATAAGTGAAGGTCAGTGGACTTGAGAAAGTCATCTCCCGAAACAACACGCGACCGTATGTACACCTGAATGAACATTGTAACGTCGTCCTGGCACATGTTTGAAATTGTTTTAGAATGAAAATGATATTCACAATGCGGGAAAAGATAGGTCACATCCTCGTTCAGAGAGACAAAACACCCGACCCCATAGGCAAGAGGACTAATAGTAAGTGGACCATTGACATGAAGCTCTGTAGACGGTCGCTCAATCTCCACAACCTGCAATTCATCGGCGAAAACATCGGCGTACAGACGCTTAGTAAGCCAGTGATCCTGCTGACATACAGGAAGAGCTGCAGCAGCAAGGTCTCTCAATTTGGGAAACATGTCGTGACTGTGACTGTGGGTTTTGAGAAAAGAAGACAGTTGACCATGTTAGGTGTTACCCACCAGAACAGACGAACAACAATACAACGTACCTACCCAGTTGACTTAAAAGTTCCCCATCGCGACTGTGCTGCCTGTCTCCATGACATAAAATTCTCCGTTGTCTTGCATGGGCTCAAACATGTAAGCAGTCTCCCTTGACAGCGAGCTGAGATAACTCAGACCGCAGTTGTCCATTAGTGTCCACTTATGGAACAATGGACAGAAACGATCTTGAAATATTATGTGGATACAACCCCAACCTTTCTCCATGTCGGACAGGAGGCAAGTGCTGTCTTTGTGGATAGCTACTTGGTAAAACACTCCCTCCTTCTGCAGAGTATTTATAATGTTGTTGATAGCACAATACCAATAATGACACTCACTATTGTAACTCTGGAAAGGTTCCCCTTCTTTTTGTCCCTTTGAGATAAACTCCCATATCTCTTGCGCATATGTAATTTCAACATGTGCTCTCACAGTAAACAGGTATAAATCGTCGCAGCTCATATTGACACCTGTAAAGGGAATTATTTTTATTAAAGAATGTCTTTACTTTTATACTTTTCGATGAATTGTATACAGCCATAGAATAAAATATATAATTATTATTATTTTTAGTATTAGTATTAACGCCATGTTTAATTGAATTTCTCTTGTTATTATAGATGGAACTACCACCCACAGAAGACTAAAATGACCTGCCGACCTTCAGATATGCAGTATACGACACAACCCCAACCATACTGGCCTGCGACGTCATCAAAAGCATGTCAAGTCATGAGTTTATTCAAGAAGGTCTTGCTCAGTATCCCATCAAGGAGATGTTGACCGAGCAGATGTGTGTATGCAATTCAGCCAGGTCAAAAGACCACGTACATCACTACCCACCTTGAAAGCCATTAATTAACACATCAAGGAGATGTTACATTAAGATGAAATTTTTGGCAGTGGGATATGAGTGTGTTGTGCATGATAGTGTTTTAGACCCACCTTGAAAGCCAGCTATAATCACATGAAATGATTGTGAAAACGAACACTTCTGTGTTTGGCAGTGGGTAATACATGTGGTGATATGTGATAAAAAGGCCCACCTGCAAGCCATAACTCACATTAAAGGTAAATAAACACACTTGCAAAGTGCTAAAGGAAATATACCTGTGAGTTACTGGCAGTGGCAGTGGCATGTGAAATATGTGACATGACATGGATTTACCGGAGAGTGGCAGGGACATTAACTGTGAGTACACCCAGTTTACCATGCACCTACTCACATAACCTTGGTTTAAGACCAACTCGGGATTTACTTTCTTACTAACATAAAACTAAGGAAGATATTTCAAACAACTCAGGAACACTACGCTTGATTCAATACACAACCCAACAACACTGCATTTAAATTGATACAGCACAGTTATCACTTTAGGGACTTGAATGAACTAAAGGACATGTCAACCAAGCAGACAACTGTTATTAGTTTAATTGTTAGTTATTATTTCTGAAAGATGGATACAACCTTGATATTTTCAGAGTAACTGGACTGTTACACTTGTGACGATGGCAGACCAAAATATTGTTGAATAGAACCATGCATAGTTACATGACTTATATATTGAATTTCTACATATGCAAGGCTACTGGCTGACATGTGTACTTATAGTTTCAGCGTGCTAGAAATACGTCCCGTGTGTGACTGAAATACACTGTAAAATTATATCTTGAGATTTTACATAGGCAATGCTACTGCCTGATATGTATTCTTGACGTGGCGCCCCCTATACTATACAGGGCACACTACGCCCACTTTTTTTTTTTTTACATATAGACTATGGCACTGGCCAGAATGAGATTGTTGCTTCACATGCCAGTTACACATACACATTTCTAGAAATGCATTTATGCATAAATTGATGTATAATGAGGGCAAAAGGGATGATACATAAATAGATGATGCCACCCCTGAACAGTTAAGTAGTGTACTAAGGTATGTGCAAGTTGCATGAATAGGTCTTCTGAAATATAAATACCCATTATATTGTAGCTAGCATTTTTGATGAGTTCTCTAGCGTCCCAGTTTTTATAATGGAAATTATGATACCGGTACTTATGTGTAGAGTGAGAAAATTTGAGTGGAGAATTTGTTAATTTAGGATTGACCTATAAACATATCATATAAAGGGTTAGGCCTATATCTCCAATATCACACCTGCACACAATCTAATATAGACCTTGAAATTTGTTACTTGCGGGGAGGGGGGGGGTTGGGGAATTTTGAAATTTGAGCACAACTTAAACTATACAGTACCGGTATGAACTCACAGACCAATGTGACCAAAACTAAAGTGCCCATTTCGGGGAGTTAGGCCTATTTCTCAAATATGACACTTGTACACAATCTAATATAGACCTTGAAATTACAGAAAAAAATATTTCCAGGAAAATGGGTCAATTGTTTACTTCAGTGGGGGGGGTTGGTGAATTTTGAAATCTGAGCACAACTTAAACTACACAGTACCGGTATGGACTGACAGACCAATGTGACCAAAACTAAAGTGCCCATTTCGGGGAGTTAGGCCTATTTCTCAAATATGACACTTGTACACAATCTAATATAGACCTTGAAATTACAGAAAAAAATATTTCCAGGAAAATGGGTCAATTTTTTACTTCAGTGGGGGGGGTTGGGGAATTTTGAAATCTGAGCACAACTTAAACTACACAGTACCGGTATGGACTGACAGACCAATGTGACCAAAACTAAAGTGCCCATTTCGGGGAGTTAGGCCTATTTCTCAAATATGACACTTGTACACAATCTAATATAGACCTTGAAATTACAGAAAAAAATATTTCCAGGAAAATGGGTCAATTTTTTACTTCAGTGGGGGGGGTTGGGGAATTTTGAAATCTGAGAATTTTGAAATTATAGAGATGATATCATAATAATAGTACCGCTAGAACATGCTTGCCATAAATTCTTTATAGATTATTTCAAGTAACAAATTAAACATAATAATACACTTGTTAACCCTTTAAGACAGCAGAGTGCTTTAACCCTTTAAGGATGGCATGTCACTGAAAGCTAACATTTGATGGAATGATGCACCAATGCAGCCCCAACCCCAGAGAGTGTTATGATGCAGACCCGGAGTGTCTCAACCATGTAGGGTTGGCATAGTGCTTGAATGCACGCCTCACGAGTTACTTGCTGCATTCATGCATAATGACGACAAAAGAGGATGATACATTGGGCCATGATGCTGTCATTCAAGGGTTGATGGAGTATGCCCTTTCTTTGCAGAGTGACATGAACTCGTGAGGACTGCATTTATGCATGATACCAATGCTATGGGATTGATACACTCTCAAAAGGTTCGTCATGATATGTGCATAAACACCACCGTCCAAAGATCATAAACTGTGGTCTGGTAAGACCTAGTGTTGACCTTGTGAGTCAGTGCATTTTGGCGACTTCATACTTGAATACATCTTACATGACACCAGAAAATGATATGCACATGAAAACATAAAACAAACAACTTGAGATGGTGTAAAAGCAAACACACTGCACTGAATTTACGGTAGTTTTTTTTAAAAGAGTAATTTGCAAAAAGGTGGCTCCATTTTACAACGGAATATGAATTTATTCTTATTCATAAGTTAGCCATATTATACTTCTCAACTTTAAGCCCAGAAGAAGGATATACAGACTAAATGATTCAGAAAATGCGGACAATTTTTTTTGAAAAGTGTTTGCTTTAAACCAACAACTCAATAACCCTAAAATAGGACAGGAACTGTGAGATGTGACGTGTTAGCATCTGACCCCCCCCCCCCCCCCCCACTCACACACACACACTTACTCTCCTATTTCTTTGTATATTGAAGAAAACAACTTACGATGATTGACGTGGAGTGTCTTGATCTTGATATACACTTGAAGTTGACACAGTGATTGACGTGGAGTGTCTTGATCTCAGAACTTGAATTGGAAATTGACTTGATGATGATGATGATGATGATGTTGAACTGTGAATTGACTTGGAGAATGCCGAGGCTGTATTCTGGGAACTGGGTGTCCAAGAAAAAAGAAAGAATGTGTGAATGAATGAATGAATGAATGAACCACATATGTGTTTAATTAACATTATTTACCGAAGTTATTCACATTAAAATAACCGTAGGTAGCATAAATTTGTTCTTAATTGAATTTTACCGGAATTTCACAAAATTTACTTGAGATTTACATGACATTTCCACAGCAAAAATAATAACCAACAGTGCGCACGTCTTGACACTCACCTTGAAAGAACTCAGAATGCCTTCAAACTTGTCTGAAGCGCTCTCTTATAGTCCGATGTCAACAAACCCGAAGTGGCGGTGACGGTCTATAAATTGCTCGTTTCATCAACTCTCCATCAAAAATAACCATTGAAAAGCGAAAATAAGACTTATTTTAGGATGTAATATGCATTGACACCTATATTTTGATGAAAAATAGTTTTATTTCTTCAAAAGTACACTTTGATGACCCTCAGGCGGTGAAACTTTGTCGCTACTTCTCTGACGTCACTGACACATCAACCAATGAGCGTGCGGCAGTGTCCTGTGATTGATGGGCGTCCACTGGATGGCGTGCCATATTTGGAAATGTGGGCGGGGCTTAATGATACCGCACGCCTTTGGTTGGTGTGCCATATTTGGAGATGGGGGCGGGGCTTAATGATACCGCACGACTCTTGATGTTTTCTTTCCTACTCAATGGCCGGTTTACGCCCAGTTTTACTATTACCATTGTATTTGGATGAACAACAAAGCAATGAATATGTTGGAGAAATAAAGCATAATGTAAATAGGAATTCAAATATTGAGACATGAATACAAATAAGATTATTTTAAACGTGTATGGCATACAGCACAAGATGGATTAGTTGAACGTTGTCAACTGAAGTCGACTGGGTCTTGCAAGCTGTGCTTGTTTATAAATGAAATACCTAATATTATCAATAATATTTAATCTTATGTGTTCTAATTTGAGTTTGCTATTTACTGTTAGAATAAAATATACCACATTAATGTTATTATAAGTTTATGTTAGTACTTTATGTGTACCTTATGGCCAACATTATATGAACATGACCACAACCATCGAAACTCCATGGAAATAATATCTAAATAACTTTAACAAAGACGATAATTTTTTTTAAATTTTTTTTGCATACATACATGTAACTTATGATGTATTTTATGCACTTCAAATGGTATTTTATTGAGGACACAACACAGTGCAACATATCAAAGTGTGCTCCGCAAGAAACACAACTTTAGGTTATGTCAGGTTCAGTAAAAAAAAAAATTTGGAGGAGAGGGGGGAGTACACAAACGTCCGCGCTCATAGACGCTAGGCCTATAAAAGCACACTCCACACAGACACAAGTGTCATTTGGTGACTTGCGTCAGTATGGACGATTTCCTGAAAAAAGTATTAGACGACGGTGTAGTAGGAGAGCTAGGATATTTACCACCATGGCTAGATACTAGCTATGAGTATGGGTGGCATGAGCCAGACATGGATAGAGAAATGGAGGAGCGGAGACAAGTGAGGTTGGAAAGGCAGGCAGCCATGATAAGAGAGAGGGAGGAGGTGAGGAAGTTCAAGGAAGAGAAGAGAAAGGACAGGGAAAAGATCAAGGAAGAAGAAAGGAAGGAGAAGGAAAGGAAGGACAGAATTCTGCAGTTTGCAAAGAAAATAAAGAAGCATATGGATGATGAGTTAGAAAGGAGGGAGACTGCCTTGAAAGACTTTCAAAACAGAGGTAGAGCAGCATACTGTCCGGACTGTCCTGACTGTGTGTCCAAAAAAAAATCAATTGAAGAGTAACCCCCCCCCCCCCCAACAAAGGTCCTTTTAAGGACCCCCAATCTATACTAAAGGTTCAGATTCAATATCTCTATTCACCCCCAGTTTACCCCCCCCCCCCCCTACTTGCAAATAAGCTATATTGATGTATGTGTAAATAGGCCTAGTCCCCTAAAAAAAATATGTTGTGGTGACATTCCACAATATGAGACTAGCTGACGGAATGACTGAAAAATTCAATTCGTAGGCCTAGACCGGCTCCCTAGACCGAGAGACAACTTTTTCATGCCAGGGGTTGCCAAGCCAATAAAAACAACTGGATTTGACGTATGCTTTATAAAACTATATTCCCCATGACTTGGCAACAGTTGAATGTAGTGTTGTGGTCCAGTATATAAATTATAGTTAATTCCCTGGAAGGAAACGATCGGGTTTTGGCTTTTGGAAATTGCCGGGCTGAGATTGACAGCATTGTTTACGTTTTAGCGCAGACACCGGGTTCGCAGAACGATAGATAACAGACGTTTCTTTATTGTTTTTAGTCTAAAAAGCACACACCACTTGCAGAACAGAGGTAAATAGATATACTGGGTGTATTTACACATTGCCATTAGACTGAAATACATGGATAACATATTTAGAAAGTGAGACGCCGCCGACTTTCAGAACTGACAGCGACGGTAGTTGATGCGCATCCAGTCTGCGCAGGATTTGACCTACTTAAGGCGGCCAACAGCGACCGCGGGGAGCATACGTTGCGTATGTCTTCCCCGACTGGCAAATTAATAATAGTTTTCGTCCACTTGAATCATTTTAACCTATTTTGAAACAATAATATAGAAAGAATACCACTTTCATTTTATTTTGGATACCTTATTGATGATAACAACACGTTGTTGACACAGAAGAACGCTAAGACATTTTGTAAACAATGATTCTCCCTCGGCCGCGTTGACCTTCACCTTGACAACATGACGATTTACGTTAATTTATGCAAGTCACCTTGACAACATGACGATTTACGTACAACACTGTCGTGAATATGGTGATAACTAATAAAAACATAATATTACAGCGTTTCACTGTTACATCCATCATTTCAGATGTCATTTGTAACAATAAAGCGGCAAAAATGAAAAAACAAACAAACTCGATTGTGACCCCTTTGGTTGTCGTAGAACGGGAAACCTTTTCTCAAGACTCCGACGAGTCAAGTTTCGGCGACTAAACTTTGTCGAAAATCAATCAATCCTCTTCTATTTGGACATTTGAGTTGAATTTTATTGCGGATTATCAAAGAATAATATGTTTTCTTTACGTTGTCAGCTTTTAAGGCAGGAGAAACAATGATAAGTCGTGGAAAATGGACTTCAAGCGAGACGAGTCAGTGAACTCGCTGACTCGCCTGTAAAAAAAGTCAACTTCGAGGACGAAAAGAATAGGAATCTGTTAAATAAAGCTGGAGATGCCAAGCGGCTTACATTTCATTTGCGTCACCCATCTTCATGGGATGCAGTCAAATGCTCCATCATGGAAGATCTTCTTTACATTAAGTTCAATTCTGTTCCTGAATTCAGGTCCAAGTTACTATCCACAAAAGGAAGAAAGTTGATACATTCTGTTCCTGATTCATTTTGGGGCACTGGGTCTCACGGGAAGGGCAGGGACATTTTTGCAAAGATGCTCATGAGTCTTAGGGATCAGGTATGAAATGATTTGTTTTTCATTTATTACCTGTATGTTAACTGCTATTTATTATTCATTTCATTTACAGATGATGTCTTCACGAGCCATTATTGGAGACTCGATAATTAGGAATGTAAGGCACCTGAATGATACAGACATTTTTTGTTATCGGGGTGCCAAGATTGAAGACATTATTTCTATAATTTCACATGATTCGAGAGTTTTTTCTCAGTATTCATGTATTATTTTTCATGTTGGCACCAACAACCTTTCTGTTAATTCTTCGAAAGAGGTTGTTGATTTGTTAACTGAGTTAATTGCTTGTGCCTCATCTTTTTATCCAAACAGCAAATTCATTGTTTCCAGTATTCTGCCTCGACTTTGTGATGTTGCATTTACTTCTCAGAAAATTAAGTTACTCAACACTGCACTTACAAATGCATTTCCTTACTTCATCCCATCCTTCAAAGTTGTTTTATCGCATGGTCATCCTGTTCCAAACATGTTTGTCCATGACCAGCTTCATTTAAGTCAACCTGCTGCTATTAAGTTGCGTCAGCTTTTTGCATATAAATTCACTGCCTTTGGTTTTCCCACACAGACCAAGCTGACCGGCATGACCTATGTTTACAGGCGATCCAATTTCTTTTCACACCACCCAGGAGATACAATTGTGTGGATGGTCGTTGATGGTTAGTTAAATTCAGTTTCGTCCTTATTTGTGTTTTCACACCATTTCAACAGAGCCTTTTTGATTATATGAAGTACCTGTGTCTATTCTCCCCTATGTTAGTATGGGATTCTTTGACATAGAATGTAATATCACCAAGACAATCTATGATTTATTAATGCACTGTCATCTTCATGAAGTTATACATAGCCTGCAAGTAGTGCAAAGCAATTTATACTAGTACTAGCATAATTGAAAAACATCTAGACACAGTCTCAACATGCTTTACTTGACAAATATCATTTCAGCATGGGGTTACTCCTACCTGGCATATTGGTGATAGGTGTCATGTATAAGTTCACACTACTCATTAAACACATTCAAGACAGCTTCTAGACACAGAAAGAGTTTGGGGATCAACGGGTAACCATGCCTGTCCCCCCTTTCAATTAGATAGTAATGTCATCACACACTTTACCTGACAAATATCATTTCAGTATGGGGTTGCTCCTACCTGGCATATTGGTGATAGATGTCAAGTATAAGTTCACACTACTCATTCCTTTATACACATTCAAGACAGCTTCTAGACACAGAAAGAGTTTGGGGATCAACGGGTAACCATGCCTGTCCCCCCTTTCAATTAAATAGTACTGTCATCACACACTTTACCTGACAAATATCATTTCAGTATGGGGTTGCTCCTACCTGGCATATTGGTGATGGATGTCAAGTATAAGTTCACACTACTCATTCCTTTATACACATTCAAGACAGCTTCTAGACACAGAAAGAGTTTGGGGATCAACGGGTAACCATGCCTGTCCCCCCTTTCAATTAAATAGTACTGTCATCACACACTTTACCTGACAAATATCATTTCAGTACGGGGTTGCTCACACCTGGTTTATTAATAATAGCTTTCAGTTTTTTCTTCATTTTTCTTGGTCATAGATCATTTCAGCATGGGGTTGACCACACCTGTCATGTTGGTGATTAATGCCAAGTTATATAAGGCACTAACAACTGTTTAATTGGGCTAAGTTCCGGTGAATACATAGTAACTGGACTTTTTTGTTTGTTTATGGAGTGAAACATTTCCATACATTGATTTTGTTGGATTCTTTATGGCGTACCTCTCTGCTGAAGAGGCCTTGGGTATTTGCTATGGATCCCTAACATGTCAAGGGCCGAAACTAGACTGGTTCATTAAACCCCTCATTCTATGAAATACTTTACATAAAAATGTCTACATATTCTAAATTTATTTGAAACTTGAATACTTATTCTATGAAATACTTTACATAAAAATGTCGACATCTTCTAAATTCATTTGAAATGAAAATACTGATACAAATTTGTAATGATGAAGTTTTTAATCAAAATAGTTATCAAAATTGCTAGGTAACACTGCAACTTTTATATAGGAAAAGAATCATGGTTGCAGTGTGATTAACTGATAAACTTGAAGTAATTGTACTTCCATAGAACCAGTCTAGTCCAGGGGAACCTGAATTTTGAAGAAACTGATTGCATGTGTTTGGATTTCACTTGATCATTCAACATTATGTAAGATACAAATCACGTCACAGCATTATATTGCGACGTGGGGGATGCAAGAAAAATGTGGCTTTGACCACGGTCGGGTTTGCCAGCAAACCCGACCGTGGTCAAAGCCACATTTTTCTTGTTTTACTGAGCTCAAAAGCAGAGTTTCATGCCCTTGTAGGAAATTTCAACTTTCTGTTTTGCAATATTGAGAAATTATAGTAAACTAAATAGAAATAGAAAAAAATTCACCTGAAGTCTGTATAAATTCTGCTCATGAACTAATATGGTGTGGTGCAGTCTAGACCCTACCCTGGTGCACAGACAGGCAGGTGAGGCACAGACTGCTATAAGAGGCTGCCCTAATTCCCCTGGGTAGAACTGGTGTAAGCAGCTGATGAGGGAGCCGTATATCACCATTATACCATCCCTACCCTCATTTACCACAGACTCCCAAACCACATTCTCCAACCAAAACTGCCTTCACCTTCACAAATTGGGGAAAAATATCAAGGCAAACATCTGCAATTGGGCTTATCATGATCAAAATCTAATTCACAATTAGATTCAGATTTTTTTCTTTTAGTGAAATACGGAAGATTGGGGACAAAGTGTAGAGAGGCTGCAATACATGATGCAGTAATCCTGGAGCTGCACGGGAAGAACTAAGGGAGGCAGCTGGATAGGGGAGACAAGTACGGGGGCAGGGCAGAGTGAAGGAGGTGTGGGGGACTGATATGGCACTTACATCCCCCTCAGGCCACAACCATGAATGTACATACTGGTTTAGGCCATCTCAGTCAGATAAGAAAAGAAAAGCACAGTTGATTATTCATATTAAAAATGATATTTAGATAGCTAGTATGAAGATAGTCACTGTATACTGAATAACAGATGAGACCTTTGATATCAATGCCTGGAATAAATAACAAGGTTAGTACTCAGGACAAATATAGTAAGTAGACAATGCATCCAGTAAAGTAAGTAGTATAGCATGGACAAATATAGTAGGTAGTATAGTATGTAAGTAGTATAGACAAATTATAGTTTGCTGAAGGCATGCTCTCCCATGCTGTCACAGTGGTATAGTATTAGACTATACAGGGTTCTGTCTATATTTTATTACATATCTAACATAGATTATTCAGACTAAATAGTCTCAGCAAAATGCATTATGTCTTAAAATATACATCCCATTCCTTCAGACCACCACGGAAGCTCTCAGCTAGTCACTTCACTCTGTCTTCATTACGCTTTATAACATAATTTCCACATTAAAGAAGTTCAGAGAGGCGGTGAGGAGGGAATATCAGAGGTTTAATGGGGGCTCCATGAGGTAGCATCTTACACACATTATACAGGCAAGGTTTTAAGCCTTTCAGGACTGGGTGAAAAAGGACTGGTCATATAACACACTAAGGGTGTCCCGACGTGGTTGCGGAGTCAGTTTATCTCTATATATCAGTCAATTGTTGTGAAAGGGGAAGGGGTCTTTAATAGTCTTCTGATGGAGGTGTGGGGTGATGGCATGTGTCCATAGGGAATAGAGCCATTCATCTTAATGTGGCATCCCCAACCATTTTTTTTTGAAGTATATTTATTGGATTTAATTGGTTGACACCAAAAACTAGCTTGGGCGCATTGCCCTTCTGCCGCCAGCACCCCTATCTATACAGAAAACTCATTGACGGTCTTTATAAAATAAAGATAAGTATGGCTATGACTTCTTAATGTTACTACAATGCTTTTTACATACGTATGTGGATTTGAAAAACTATTCAATGTCTTGGTACATATACGTAGAAGACGGTTTTTGGGATGAGATGAGATGAGATGAGTTGTGACATATTTCGTTATGATGAGTTATAACACATTTACAAAGCAGCGGGGGTAATCTTTTCTTATGGCACATTTAAACTTCCAAAGGGTCTCAATTGTTGTATAACAGTTCTTGAGGCTATTCCATCTTGCTATTGCTCTATACAAACAGCTTTTGAGTACTATTGGTTTCATCGACCTCGGTACAGCCAGTCTTTTTCCTTGTTGATATCTTGTAGGTAGGATTCTTTTGTCAGTATATTTTTCTTGCTGAGCTAGGGTGTATGCATAGAACAAAAGATGCATATCCCTGCGTTGACTGAGATATGTGCATTTGCTAGTGTCATGTAACTGTACAGTAGTCATAATAGGATCTTTTTCTAATTTAACTTTATACACAGTGCGTAAACCTTTGTTTTGTAACCCTTGCAGCTCTTCTGATTCACCCTTATTATCCCTATCCCATACGAAATCGGCATAATCTATGGTTGGAAGCACCATGGAGGTATATATGGTAAGGGCTGTCTCCACGTCAGTGTGGTGCCTTATCTTGGCGAGCTGCTTGAGCTTGTGTCTGGCATTACATAATACATTTTTTCTGTGCTCTATAAATTTCAAAGAGGGATCCAGGGTTACACCTAAGTACTGGAACGAGTTAACCTTCTCTAAAACAACATTATTAAGGGTTAAAATCGGATCTAGACCTCTGACATTATTGTAATACATCCATTTTGTTTTATTTTCATTAATAGTTAGGCTATTGTCTTTGCACCAACTTGCTAAGGCGTCTAGGCAGGTTTGCATGCGTTCAGGTGTGTGTACAGAAATAACGGCATCGTCGGCGTATAAGGTTATGTCAAAATTATCAATATCTGGCAATGAATTAATGTATATAGAAAAAAGAATAGGACCACATACGGAACCCTGTGGCACCCCATATGAAACCTTTTTACTAGAAGAAATGCAGTTATTAGCCATTGTACACTGAGTCCTATCACTTAGGTAGCTATCAAACCAATCGCATGTATTTTTACTAAGACCAAAGCCATAAAGTTTTTTAATAAGTATAGGGTGGGAAACGGTGTCAAAAGCCTTCTTGTAATCAAGGTATAGAGACAGAGTAGCTTTATCATTAATAATGTTTTCAACTATGTTGTTAAGGTGGGACGTGATAGCAGTCAGTGTAGAGTGACCCGACCGGTACCCATGTTGGTATTTGGTTAAGAGGCTATGTGAATCCATATATTTCTGTAATCTAGTACATATTATCCTTTCATACAATTTACCTGGTAGCGGTAGCAGACTAATCGGCCTTAAGTCACTAACATTCAAAGAATTTGTCTTCTTGGGGATGGGTATAATGGTAGCGGCTTTCCATTCCTTAGGGAAATAGTGTTTGGCCATACATTTATTATACAAACACATCAGTACCTCTGGTATGCTTAAAAAGGCATCCTTTAATACATCTGTCTTAATGTGTTTAATACTCGCTGGCTTGTTTACTTTAATGCCTTTTAATAGCTTAACAGTGTCCAGGTATGTGAGAGCGAATAATAAATCAGTTCTATAAGGCGGTACCGTATCAGGAGCTGAGTAGTTGACATTGTCACCAATAGGTGGCAGCGCCTCCGCTAGCTTTTGCCCGACCTCGGCAAAGAACGTATTAATAAAGGTGGAAGAACGTATTAATAAAGGTGGAATTGCACTCTGTGAGCTCATCATGATACCATACCATTGGGATGCTGTCACTCCTTATCTGAGTAGGGCAAGACTATCCTGCTGGGATGAAAGGGGAGGAGAGGTTATCATAGCTTCAAAGGATAGGGAAAAAGTCAGTAGAGTATATAATTTCTAGTCATGATTATGTCTACCAGTTGAAAGTGGGATAGTTATAAACATGTATGGTGGTTACAAACACATTCTCTAATACATTATAGGGCCGGTAGGGCTACATCCACAGAACAGATAGCGTGATACAGACTGGATGTTGGTAGTTGGGGGAGCAGTATTCAAAGGTTTATAGTCAGTCATATCAGAGACGGGGCCACAATGAGGGGGGTTGATGTTGGGTTGGGGTACAAGAGGTGAGTGTGAGTGGGTAGGGGCAGTGATAGAAAAAGGTAGGTTAAAGGCTGGCCGGGTGGAGGGGGATCTATAGGACCGTGGTGGAAGGGGATCTAACATAGAAGCCATCAAGGAGGCAGATACAGATAAGGAGGAAAGCTGATTGGTAAGAATATACCCATCCATGCATGGATAATGTAATTACCCTTCAAGTACCACTTGGTGTTAATGTCCTTTGTTGTCATGATGAATTCATGCATTTCTCAGGAATGTATCAACCCAATATGTCCAGAATTAATGCAGCACTGGTGAGTGACTCACTAGGGCTGCATTTAAGATGGTGCATTATATGGATTTTCCGGCACCTCCCCACGACCCCCTCAGTGAGAGACCTAGTCGACACCTAGCCTGTGTCCACCTCCCCCACACCCCCCTCAGTGAGAGACCTAGTCCACACCTAGTCTGTGTCCAACCTCCCCCACACCCCCCTCAGTGAGAGACCTAGTCCACACCTAGCCTGTGTCCACCTTCCCCACACCCCCCTCAGTAAGAGACCTAGTCGACACCTAGCCTGTGTCCACCTCCCCCACACCCCCCTCAGTGAGAGACCTAGTCCACACCTAGTCTGTGTCCAACCTCCCCCACACCCCCCTCAGTGAGAGACCTAGTCCACACCTAGCCTGTGTCCACCTTCCCCACACCCCCCTCAGTAAGAGACCTAGTCCACACCTAGCCTGTGTCCACCTCCCCCACACCCCCCTCATGACAAATGGGTATGAACCTTGAGGTAGGCATGTAATAACCAAATTCTTATCATAATTGCAGTTCAGTAGCCAGAGATTCTAAATATATTTAAGGAATTATGGTATTTAGATGAAGACAATTATCAAAAATCCTATATTTCATAGAACCAACTACTATGGTGGATGAGTTGTGTTTGCTACAAGTACTTTTAACACACTACACATAACACACTGAATATACAGGCTCTATAAAAGTGACACACAACACTGGGCCATCACTGGCTGGGAAAGGTATTGACACTCCTGTTTTTATATGATCGCCACATCACATGGTCACATGACATAAAGTCACCTTCAGTGATATGGACCAATCAGAGTGGCTTTTATCCCCCCACGTGATTAGGGGGGCAGCAATTGGGAGGCCATGTATCATGCCACTTATGTCATTTGGCCATTGTCACTGCTGACAAATCACATGCCATGTAAGAAAAGATGCATGTGTGTGTGTGGCGGGGGTTAGTTAGTGATATTATGGGATGGAAACATGGATGAATCATTTTAGCAAGTCAGGTCTAGGACATAAACATGGACCATGAATATATGACACAATAGCATGTGACTATAGTATAATGGCTAGGCCTTGCTCTAAGCTTTGGGCTGCAGCTTTGCTACAAAGAGGCTCACTAACGCATGATACAATAACAAGTTCATGTGGGAACTTGTAACACAATTTAATGGTACCCTTTGACCTCTGAACAAGAGCTTTTATTAGACAATTCAACTTAAATCTTGATATCCCTATTGCTCAATCACTATAAATGAAATGGTTATCATTCCATTGTGTACATTTCAGAGAGAACCAGGACACATGAGATAAATGTGTGCAGATCAAAACACATTTCTAAGCCATTTGTCACAAAAAAAATAAATGTAATTATCAAATATGACAGACAGACTAATCTTAGAAACCTCTTTGATTTTCCACACTTGTTCCTATACATACTAGTCTAGCGTGATGTATTTATAGATCAGCTTTGTGGGGTGTCACATCATCAACTAGTCTCATTGCTCTATATTTTACAGATTCTTCATCAGGATAGGATTGGAATAGGCAGGCCCCTAATGTAGTCTCAGAATATCCCCCGTCTCCCACACCTACCGAGGGTTAAGGATGTTAGAGAGGGCTAAGGCACCAGGGTAAAACTCAATAAATCCGGATGCCATTTTGTCTATTGCCCCCTGACGTGGCTTTCTATCTCCTTACTTGGAGAGTTGCTGGTGCTGCAAGTGTGCATGTAAATCTGCATTATGGCTAATACACACACATCTTCTGGAAATGGTGCCTTGTCATATTTGATTATCACCTTGAATCTTGGGTTTAAACACAGGATCCAGGGACCTAAGAGCCAGTGTAAGTTACTTATATCCAGACTAAAAGATGTTTGGTACAGGTTACCTAGTGAATAGAAGCTGAACTCATCAGTAAATATGATCTTAAAACATTTGAAACAACAGAAGGCCTACCAAAACGTCACGCCATGTTGTAAAACTGTCTGCTTCTTTGTCTATATTATGTGCTCTCACTGCAGGAAGGCAGGATGCCCCAGTTAACCATGCCTATCCTGTTTTCACGCTCTCTGGCTGACCTGATATTGGTGGGGGTAGTAGGCCTAACAAACTGCATAGAAAACTAGTAGAGCTTAGGGCTAGTAGAGCTTACAACTGAACCTCTTTGTGGTTGGCCGGTCTGACTCAGGGAGAGGAATGGCTTACCTTACCCTCCCTGAGACCTGCATTTCCCCCTCAATGAGCTTATGGTTACCCAGCAAATGAAAACGAGGCCAGCTCCCCCATTGGAGACCCAGAATGAGGCCAAGACCCCACTGAGCGTGGCCGCTGCCTGTTACCCTTTATGGGTGGTGGATGAGGAAGAGTGGGTAATTGTGTCAGCTGCATATAAACACAATTTAATCTTGGTTCTGCTGCCGGGTGGATTACTGTGCGGCTTGTTTAATCCTCAGGGTGCAGGTTACCTTGGTGATGAGGTCTAGACACATCTAGTCAAGATGGGCAGCAGTTGACAAGATAGCCGACAGGGACATGTATGGGGTGGGAAAACGACGCATTTATGATATTAAACCCTTCATATAAGTTAGAAATAAAGCAGAACTACTCTTAACATATTTTCATCCTGGAAGTCTCTAAGGTTCCTTTGGTGTAACTTATTATTAGAATCATAATACAATTAAAACATTGTAACCTGATTAAGACTCTAATCTAAGATGGTATCCGGTGAAAGTAATGAGCAAACATAATTAATATCTGGCCCTATTAGTGAATAGGGTGAGACAGTTCATTAGTCTGCATGCTGGTCTGCAACATTAACCCTTTAAGGAGAGCAAAGGGTTTTAAATGTACCACATCTTTGTCAGCATGATGCATGAATGCAGTGTAATAAGGTGACTCCAAAGTGCTGCATTCATGCATCATCCAAACTACATGATGCACCAAACCAGTGCAGGCGATTTACCCACTCTGTGTAGGTCCATTATGCCATTGAATGAACTTAAAACAAGAGACATAATCCATTCTTTTAAGGCCTGGGTGAGGGAATGAAGGGATATCATGGCTTCATTAAAAGTTAATGAACATTGTCAGTTGTTATAATCTAGAAATATGCTACATATTACCCCCCCTCCCACCTTATTTCAGATCAACTTGACTATAAAGATTCACCTAGAATGTTGTTTAAAACAAATACAGTTGGTGTAGAATAATCACCAAGATTAACCCTTTTCTATTAAATCAATCACGCCTTTTTGTCCTATTAATTCAGCCTACCTCTGCTGGGGTGAGGACAGTGTGATATCAATGGTACAATATCAGTTAATGGCTTTCTAACAGAGAAGGATGTACCCCAGGGGTTTCCATTAGGACCCTCGCCTTTTATGCAAAATGCTAACACTTTAAGGGCAGCCTAATGCTTTAAAGCTTCATCATTGTGATGCTGAAATGAAATAGCCTTAGGCGACTCACTAGCTCTGCATTCCTGTATCATGCCAACTCTCTCAGGAAGTGGTGACACCATCGTTGGTGCATCATTACAACATATGAATATACACATTGAGGCATTGTGCCGTCCCTGAGGGGTAAATGACCTCATTGAATGATAGGGAGTGATGTGTGGGTCCTCTGAGGGGCATTGGTGGTCCCCAATCAGCACTGAGGATGGAGGGTGCAGAGAAGGGGGAACACAATGCTGATATCTAAAACTGTAACTGTCTGAGGACTGCAGGATGCCTGCATCAAGGCTTCATTTAGGGCACATTCTGTGAGGGTGCATCAACACTGTAGTGTCAGCATAATGCATCAAAGTATCACCAGTCAGTTATTTGCATATCCAATGTTACATTATCATGCAAAAATGATAAACATTCATAGTGCGATGATACATTATACATGATATTAAATGCAACATAAAAAGACTGATAAAACATCATTACACAGACCTAGTATCCCTTCACCGACCAAATGCAACAAAACAATGTAAAGGAATTTACACTTAACAGATGATTCTCTTAGGTGGTGTATTGTCGTTAAACGTTCATGATGCATAGAGATGAAAGTTTTGAATAAATAGCCTGAAACCTACTTCGAGAGTAGCAATACATCAGGGACACCTTAGTCAACAAATCCCCCAGGTTCTATCTATTTTTAACAAAACCAAATGCGATTGTCCTATACATCATCCCATACATCTCCCATGACAGCTACAGAGGGTGAATAATGGGATTTATGTTGGTGCTACCTGAATACCCATGTGTATGACTGCAGTGACAGGTCCTGTTGTCTTGTCTGTTGTGGCTGCACAACCAAGCCTTCTATATGAATAGGGAAGGTTCCTGGGGTATGCTCATGAATGCCTACAGGGTAAAAGGGCTCCTTGTGTTTTTTTTATCATTGATTACGAAGACTAGAAATTTCAATAGAATACTAATGAGACGAGAAGTTGTTAACATAAGCTTGATTTGTTAAGCAGGTGTCTCTTGACTGCATTGATTAAAGTTGGATGCCCAGATTTTAGTTTACATTATACTGTGATACTCGGAACATATAATGATCGGTTTGGAAGAGGACGTATTCAGAAATTACCTTACTAGCACAGGTCCACAGATTCTGTGAAGTTTGATAACCAAGACTGCATTTGTACCAGATTATTTTTAAATTTTTTCACAAGATGGCTGTATTCCCCAACCTAGTGCTTAACAGAGCCCACTTACGTTGCACCCTGTCATGCTGTACCTCACATGCCCCCAGACCCAGTCCTAGTGCGGTAATTTGTCAGCTTGTAAATGTAGTGTAGGCTAATGGCTTCTAGCCTGCCACCACCAGCAGCCACCTAAGGGCAGCTTGTGTGTTAGCATGTCAGCGGCTGTGGGAGACCCGCCGAGCAGTACAGTTTGTCTATAAGGATTTGGCCAGTTTCAGTGCTGTTAAAAAATAACCTGATTTAACGCTTGTTGAAAATCATTTAGCAACATTGTAGTCTGACATTATACACTGGGTGCAGGGAATAAACAATCCCCCCCTCACCAACTACTTCATTCATTGGTTAATAGTTACTTTTGATGAAACCGCTGGGTATGAATAATCATAGATAAAGTAGTTGGTGAATAAATAGGCAGCTCCTCCAACGAGGGTTGTCTTGTGCTACCAATGGCTTGTGAACAAAGTACTTGGGCACATGTTTCATACAGCAGTGCAAGACAATGAATGAGCACATTTTTCCCAGGCAGCCATTACCAATTTCACCAACAGCTCAGAGATGAAAAATAGGGGCAGGTAGTTTGGTAACTGCTAGTTGTGGGTGAGGTTGTACCTTGGGTGAGTCCGTTAGTCCTTAAAGGGCTGCATAGTGCTTCAATGTACTATGTCTTTGTCTTCATGATGCATCAATGGAGCCCTGGTAGAAAAGTTGCAAGGGCTGCATTCTAGTATCTTACCAACCCTTGTATGTAACTAATGGAAGTGTCAACAGAATGCTTTCATGCAGCAGTGGTGAGTCGACTAACCAAGGCAGTATTCATGCATCATGCACTTTGCAGCAGTTTAACAGTTAGGGCACCAGGGGCAGCTCTGTGTACTTAGGCACTGCCTGCTACCTAATGGACCCTTTTCTAAATTCCCCAATTTATCAAGTCTGTGGATGTAGTATGTGCATCGGCGGTTGTAGAGGATAACGATTGATACTACTTTTGCTCCATAGCCTAATAGCAACACATTGAGAAAGTTATTGCATAAAAAGACCATGAAAAATGCTAATTGATTGTGCATTTGGCTTTTAGGGGTGTGTGAGTGACTCGGTGACTAAAACAGTGAGGGCTGGGAGAATGCAGCTAAAGGCGGCGATAGAGAAGGGCCGTTAGTGGAACAATGCAGATAAGTGCAGCCACTTGATGAAGGCCGTAACAAGAACCAATATGGCCGACAATAACATGAATCTCACACACTCTTACCCACTGTTCTACGCCTATCACTGATATGCAGCTTTAGTTTTTTTTTCACTCACTGTTTAAAGTCTGTAGGCATACTCTACTAGAATATGAATCTGAGCGTAAACATCTAGAGAATAAGATGTATTTGCTGTCAGAAAGGTTTCTGTCCGATTGGCGTGTTTTTCCACGTCCAATTGACATTAATTCATGCATGCCTGGCACCTTCATAAATCTGGTCGTAGTTATGACAATCATTTCTAAGAAATGTTTACTTCAATATGGCTGCAGTCTGTATCTGGTTCAGCCTGCTATACATTAGTATTGGTTAATTGGTTACTTAGATTAGTACACAGGGGCCAACATTAAAGCTGTGTGTTGAGTATAAAAGGACTCAAGTACCTGTCCTCGCTCGACTCTGACTATTACTGCAGCAAGACCTCAGCCTTTAAGCCACCTGACCCTTGCCTCCTCTTGCTGCACTCTCCAAGCCTAACAGCCTTAACTCACCACCTTAAGGTCAATGGACATTCCTTTCAGGACATCAGGCAGGAGAGTGGAGCCCAAGGGCACCACATCCTGCAGAGACTGTGGGCACGGCCCTGATGGCCCTTCAAGGTGGGTGAAGCATGATGGGTAATGTGCAGAGGTGGGTCAGGAATGAGATACATTTAGCCACAGAACGAGGTAAATGGGGCCTGGGACCGAGGTAAATGTGGTCAGGGAGTGGGTGAATGTGTCCTGGGAACACACAAAGTGGTTCTCTGACCGCGGAGACAACAGAGATGACGCCTGGTCAGGCTTAGGGTAGAATTGGCAGGTCGGGAACTAACATCAACTATACTTCCTTGGCCCAATTTAGGCCAGTTATTTAAGCCATCCTATAGAATAACTGAGGCAGCTCAAACAAGCAATAGAAAATTTCTGATATTCTATGCAATATTCATCGACAAATATTTCTGAGAACCTTGATTAAAAGTAATAAAATAGAATATAAGATACAGTTTCCTTACCATCTAATCTCAAACTGGCCTTCTAAATCCGGACAGTCTGGGCATTTGTGAGACTGATACAGAGTGATGGCGTCTTAGGTGGCAGGAGTAGGACAACAGCACGCAGTAGGTGAGACCATAGCAGGCGGCTGGTGAGGTGGGACCAGCATACAGATGGCCACTTACTTCCCTCTCTGCTTACATTCTCTCACACCTCGGTACTCATGTCAGGACCGATCACTTCACATCCATGAGGTGCCATTGCTACCTTTCACAGCGACACATTAGAGCATGAAATGGGACGCTGTGTCCTATATCAAAGCTGCTCTGGTCTGGGGGAAATCAGGTAGAGACTGAAAAAAAACATAAAAAGAACAAATTCAACTAATGTACATCGCTGATCAGTTCTGTGTCCTCTATCAAACTGCTCTAGTCTGTAGTAGTTTGTGAACTAACAAGAAGAGGCAACCTGTCTTAAAGCATGAAGAGGGTATGTGTATTACCACAAGCAACAGGCCCACCTAGTGATTGACTGCCAGCATACTTGCTGCATGCCACGGTTATAGTATGGTGTATCTGCCCCAACCTTGCAGCCTCTGCCAGAACCTATCATGTGTCAAAGAGCCACCTTCAGCACTGCCCATGGTCAGCCAGTGCTTTGTCTGACCCCAACCCTACTGCCCCCTCTGCTGCCCCAGTAGAGTCCAGTAGAGTAGAGAGCTCACCTCACGCATCCTCATTTGACAATGCAAATGTGTAAAGAACTGATACCTTTTCTCTTATTTCACCAGTTACTGGCACTTCTCCTGGGTAGTCTATGAACTGTGATTGCAGGAGTTTCAATATCTGATACTTTACATAAACATATTTTGTTTAGACATAGAGGGTCTATTGTGAATCTCATGTCAAAAAGATTCTCAGCAGTATGAGGTTCAGCTTTACCTCTGGCTATCAACAGAGCTTTCTCCATTTACAGAAGTGTGACTCATATAACCACCCAACCTTACTGCTTCCTGGCGTTTACCTTCATGCTGCCCGCGTCAATGCTACAGCCCTTTGTAGAGGCCACCACAGATGATGATTGGGGGGTAGGGGGACAAAAGCCTGTTGAAGGGTGGAAGTAGTGGTCAGGGCAGCCTTTGATGTGCTGGCAGCTTGGACCTCAGTGGGGAAGGTTTTTATTCCTGTGCTGACCCCTCCTGATGTACCGACCAACCGCCCCAGGGCTTTTTGTGCTTTCACATTTGATAAAATGCCAATAATTGTGCCACTGTGTGGGTGAGGGTGTTTTTATGCTTTGTAATGTGGCGGAGAGTCATGGTCATTGTGGTTGTGGTGGAGTGTCTGTTATATAAGTCAAACAGGTGAAAGAACTGTGTCTGTGAGCTAGTAGGCTATTTCAACACATGCCTTCTTATCTAAACATTCATATGTTGAGATTCAACTACAAAATTATGAACATGTTACCGCAGATCTATCATTACCTGAAGTGACCAAAAATACTAGTCATAGGAGATTTGTAGATATGCTGTGGCCTTCATTGTAGTCTTTATATTCTAAGCTCCAGTTCAACTGATTTTGAATAGAAATATCACAAATAAATTGAAAATGACAGTAGATAGGAGTTAGAGGAGCACATTAAAGTATGAAGCCAAAGCTGTGCTTAAAGTAAAAATGCACATTGTATAAGAAAAATGTTATATTTAGGACTATGTGTAATCCACCTCGGCTTTCAAACAGGATAAAATAGAAAATCAGGAAGATCTGCTGCACAGCATATATATATTTAACATGTTGTAATGGATAGTTTCAAAACTGAAAAAGGCCTCATATTGAATGTGAGAAATTAGACATGATGCCTTAAGGTCTGTATCTATCTGTCCTCATGAGTTACTGTCACAGCTCTTTAGAGTAATTCACCATAACTACATCAGGAACGCTGCGTAGCTATATTATGCCAGCTTTCAGGGATGTATTTAATTCTTATAATCATAAATGTATCATTTGTAATTATTTCCTCTGAATTCCACATTTTTTTATTGACAATGAGAAATAAAAGTACACTTTATTTTCCTCTTTTGGTTGAGGCATTATATAGAAAAACCTGTATTAGACTTCAAACTCAGTGCACCCAAAGCTAAACCAGGCATACCGTGGGTTTGGTAGAAGACCCCAACAGTAGAAGAATGCCTCCAAGACGTCAGCCTGACTCAACGCCACTGACACCTACCACCCGCTGACCACCAGCAGCTATTTATAGGTAGCCCAGGTAGTGCCAAATTGCTCATTTGCTCAGTAAAGCTGCGCGCAGGGAGAGGATGAATACAAGCTGTCTGTTTATGAATAATTACAGCAAGAGTGTGAACTAGGCAAAGGTCCTGTGTCTAGATGACCTCAGAAGTAGGCCCTTAGAGCTATAAGGTTCCCGTCTAGGGCCCCCAGACATAGGCCTTTAGAACTATAAGGTACTGTGTCTAGGGGCCTTTCGAACTAGGCCCTAGAACTATATGGTTCTCTGTCTAGGGCCCTTAAAACTAGACCTTGAAAAGAGACTTCTTAGATACAGGGTTTGAATAGGCAAGATGGTGCTGCTGTAGTCTAGACCTTACATGGCAGCACTGGTAGAGCTGCAGCCTTGTGGGTGAATAGTGAGTCTGTAGACAACCTTATGAATAGAGAAACACTACAAGGAGTGAGGAGAAGGGACTCTGAATGGTAACGCTGTAGTACTGTATTACAGCACCAGGGGCAGAGGCCCTGGCTGTAGTCTGTGCCGGGGAGACAGCAACCATCTGATGTTACACCACCCAAACTGGCTGTCATCCACTGCCCTGCTCACCATTACAAGGGTGTGACATCATAAAGACTACCATTGACATTTATACAAAACCACTCTTCATTTAAAACCTCGTGCTTAAATGTGAAGGTATGGTATTCCTTGTTTTTGATGATAACAACCATCTTGAAACACCCAGGCTGGTCCTTCTCACTTACAGAAAGGATTCCAGTTGAGGTTGTTCGTTGGTTTCATACAATGAAAGGCCCAACATAGCCAAGCACAGACCTAGCTAGTAGTCATGTTGGACTCCTGGTGGTGGGAACTAGAACTGTAGGTGAAGGGTGTGGGTAAAAGATGGATCGTCAAACAGTGTAAATGGAAGAAGCCTGTAGGTGGCTGGTGGAAGAGGAGGAGAAGACCCATTCATGCTAACCCTGTAAGGAAAGCATCAGGTCTCATTGCTTCATGTTCATGTGAGGTCATGATGCACCAATGCGGCACTTGAGAGTTTAACTGATACCAGGTTGGATCATGCAGATCCTCCCAGAGTTCATCAACATGAAATGAGGCATGAAGTACAGCTGCAGTACTACTCAGTTACCGTGTTGTTTTCATGCCTCAAGCTGACAAAAGGCAGCTGTATTATAAACCTGTGCTGCCTGTCTAGTGTTAAGGCTACTGCTTGCTGTTCTAATGTAATGTCTTCTTTGGCTGCTTTGTATTCAGAGACATTGGCTGCTAATGGCAGAACTGGATAGCTACATAGCTCAGGTGCATTTAAGCCTGCTGCTTTGAAATTATTTCAGATATCACTGATGTTTCTTGGCATTCCCTGTTAGATTTTCATTTGATATAATAATTGTTTTCAAGATTATTCTTTGATGAAGTCACTCACAAAGATGATAAATCAAGATGTTTTAATATGACAGGAGTATCAACTGGGTTATTTTTTCACTGGGGAATTGTGTGTATCAAAGAAGAACAAAAACACAGTTTTCTAACAATTTTCCCTATCCCTCTATATGGTGCAATACTGAGAACATCAACAATATATAGTCACTTCTATAAAAACTCCAAAAAAGAATGAAATCAATACTTCATGCCCCTTTTTATGCTGCAATAGTAAGACCATCCTCTATATATACATGGGTAGGTAACACTATCGTCCCTGTCCCACAACCCCTCCTCTTCCCCCACCCTTCATCCTACATGAATAGGGGCACAGCACCAGTCACACACGGAAGGACATATTCAGCCCATATTGTTTTGTAGCGTGATACCTTATGAAGTGACCTCTTCTTTCTACAGACAGAACTCTGTCCGGGTCTGGTGAGTCTCTGTCTTGGTCTGCTCTACCATTTGCCAGGTTCCCCAGCTCTTGTATAGTCTCCCTTTACCAACATTATCTGTCTTTGTCTTGCATTGTCTTACCTTGTCCCATATATCACTCTCCAGCAATACCAGTACTTTATCGAGGATCTTTATCTCTGCCTCTTTGAGAACCTGTGGTCTTCCGGACACATAATATGTTTATTGGCAAAAACTTTCACCTTTCCATACCAATTATTATTTTGGGGTAACAGATGATTTTAATAGCAATGCTATAGGGCATTGTAATGAGTTTTTTAAAACACAATGCCCAACAACAAGGTTTTTGCACCTTTTACTATTTGATCTGTAGCATTTACATCATCTTTAAATTAAGCTGCTGCTAAATCATCTAGGCTCACATCACTTTCAATCTATACTAAGTTGTCAAATAAACTTTACGAAAAATAATGAAAAGTGACTAATGACCACTCATTGTATAAGTATAAAGTATGTATTGGTGCAGAGGATTAAGCCTAGCCAATGTTGTACTTGGAAACTCTTCATAGAGCACTCTGACCCTGTATGCATGCTTTGGAAGCAGTGACAATGATGGATTATCCAACCACGTGATGTTACATGATAATTACAACAGCCACCATATTGTGAGGTCAGCAGGAGAGAGGCCTGTGTCTGAGCACTGTGTTGTGTGTTAATGAATCCCTGCAGGAGAGGCTGAATGTGGGGCTGCTACCTCTGTGTGGCTGAATGTGGGGCTGCTACCTCTGTGTGGCTGAAAATGGGGCTGCTACCTCTGTGTGGCTGAATATGGGGCTGCTACCTCTGTGTGGCTGAATGTGTGGCTGCTACCTCTGTGTGGCTGAATGTGGGACTGCTACCTCTGTGGGACTGCTACCTCTGTGTGGCTGCTACCTCTGTGTGGCTGCTACCTCTGTGTGGCTGCTACCTCTGTGTGGCTGCTACCTCTGTGTGGCTGCTACCTCTGTGTGGCTGAATGTGGGGCTGCTACCTCTGTGTGGCTGAATGTGGGGCTGCTACCTCTGTGTGGCTGCTACCTCTGTGTGGCTGAATGTGGGGCTGCTACCTCTGTGTGGCTGAATATGGGGCTGCTACCTCTGTGTGGCTGAATATGGGGCTGCTACCTCTGTGTGGCTGCTACCTCTGTGTGGCTGAATGTGTGGCTGCTACCTCTGTGTGGCTGAATGTGGGGCTGCTACCTCTGTGTGGCTGAATTTGGGACTGCTACCTCTGTGTGGCTGCTACCTCTGTGTGGCTGCTACCTCTGTGTGGCTGAATATGGGGCTGCTACCTCTGTGTGGCTGAATATGGGGCTGCTACCTATGTGTGGCTGCTACCTCTGTGTGGCTGAATGTGGGGCTGCTACCTCTGTGTGGCTGAATGTGGGGCTGCTACCTCTGTGTGGCTGAATGTGGGGCTGCTACCTCTGTGTGGCTGCTACCTCTGTGTGGCTGAATGTGGGGCTGCTACCTCTGTGTGGCTGAATGTGGGGCTGCTACCTCTGTGTGGCTGCTACCTCTGTGTGGCTGAATGTGGGGCTGCTACCTCTGTGTAGCTGAATATGGGGCTGCTACCTCTGTGTAGCTGAATATGGGGCTGCTACCTCTGTGTGGCTGAATGTGGGACTGCTACCTCTGTATGGCTGCTACCTCTGTGTGGCTGCTACCTCTGTGTGGCTGCTACCTCTGTGTGGCTGCTACCTCTGTGTGGCTGCTACCTCTGTGGGGCTGCTACCTCTGTGTGGCTGCTACCTCTGTGTGGCTGAATATGGGGCTGCTACCTCTGTGTGGCTGAATGTGGGGCTGCTACCTCTGTGGGGCTGCTACCTCTGTGTGGCTGCTACCTCTGTGTGGCCGAATATGGGGCTGCTACCTCTGTGTGGCTGCTACCTCTGTGTGGCTGAATGTGTGGCTGCTACCTCTGTGTGGCTGAATATGGGGCTGCTACCTCTGTGTGGCTGCTACCTCTGTGTGGCTGAATATGGGGCCTCTACCTCTGTGTGGTTGTGTTTTCTCCTGTCATGATGATTCCCATCAACAGCAGTATTAACCCTTTGACGACGGAATAATGCCTCAATGATATTACTATGATGAACATCTGGGCAGAACTCACCAACACAGCATTAGTGCACCACTCCCTGCCTTTGCTAGTGTATCAACCTAATTCTTCGGATATGATGCACAAATGCAGCACTTGTGATTAACTCATCAGCTGGGAATTTTGTCTTAATTAACTGTAGGTGAACATGGTGTGATATTAATAGTTTACCAGCACAAACTAGGTTGATAAGGATATTAATGTGGGAAGTTAAGATTATAATTCTAAATACACCAAAATGTCAGTCCACACCAGGGCTGTACCGGGCCTCAACCAGCCTCAGATGTAGCAGCTTACTTTGAACTCCCTTTGACCACTTTGTACAGACACCTAATCATCTCCTCTCTATTACTCATCCACCAAGTAATCCCAGCCCCCCCCCCCCCCCCCCCCACTCAAACTCACTTCTTACATCTTACACCAGCTAACCTGCCTGCCAGCTTCATACCTTCCCTTCTGCAGAATACAGGCATAACAGTGGCAGATCCAGCATTTTTTAAAAGGGAGGTTGGAGCACTTAACATTGGAATATCTCTTGGATTAAAAAGCTTAAATTCTTTGAGAAGTTATGAACATGCTGCCCCTGAACCATCTTCCAAATTTATCACTGGCATATCTGCAGGTGTATACTCATCTAACCATTGTAACATTCATCATGACTCCCTTTGACAGCTGTCTACTACATCCCTCCCATACTGCCACCTCAACACACACACACACACACACTTTATAAACATTACCCAAAGTGGCAGCTGCTCCCTCCTACACCTACCATTACAAAGGGGGAAGCTACTACAGAGGACCCTCCCATCCTGCACACTTACCACGACAGACGACCCCCCCTGCACACTTACCACTACAGACGACCCCCCCCTGCACACTTACCACTACAGAGGACCCCCCCTGCACACTAACCACTACAGACAACCCCCCCCCTGCACACTTACCACTACAGACGCCCCCCCCTGCACACTTACCTCTACAGAGGACCCCCCCCTGCACACTAACCTCTACAGACGACCCTCGCCCCCTGCACACTAACCACTACAGACACCCCCCCTGCACACTTACCACTACAGACAACCCCCCCCCTGCACACTTACCACTACAGACACCCCCCCCCCCCCCTGCACACTTACCTCTACAGACGACCCTCCCCCCCTGCACACTTACCACTACAGACACCCCCCCCTGCACACTTACCACTACAGACGACCCCCCCTGCACACTTACCACCACAGACGACCCCCCCTGCACACTTACCACTACAGACGCCCCCCCTGCACACTTACCACTACAGACGCCCCCCCCCTGCACACTTACCACTACAGACAACCCTCCCCTTCACACTTACCACTACAGACAACACCCCCTGCACACTTACCACTACAGACGCCCCCCCCTGCACACTAACCACTACAGATGACTCCCCCTGCATACTTACCTCTACAGACGACCCTCCCCCCCTGCACACCTACCACTACAGACGACCCTCCCCCCCTGCACACTTACCACTATAGACAACCCCCCCCCCTGCACACTTACCACTATAGACAACCCCCCCCTGCACACTTACCACTACAGACGACTCCCCCTGTACACTTACCACTACAGCGTCTCCCCCTGCACACTTACAACTACGGAGGGGAGGGGATTATCTCATCCAGGTAACAACCTGCTGATCAATGGGACATGCACCAGCAGGTGTGTGATGGTAGTGTAGGTAGAGGTGTGGGAAAGGGGACTATGTAGATGGTTACACCTGTACACTGTTGTACACAGGGTCAGCTGGGAATAAATGGGATTATTTCGGGAGAATATCCACCATATGTAGGGTCTATGGTTTGTGACGAGTCAAGTGACCCCACCCTAGCTATATGACCAGTGCTTGATGGTGACCACATGTGTGTACATGTAAACTCCCCTTCTCCATCTACCCCTATTCCACACAGTATACATGCCAACTTAGGTTCAGTTCAGTACCTGGTATTCAGTGCAGGCATACAATAGTGTTGGAGAAATATTAAGCACTGTAGGCTCTTGATAATACAAGTGCCTGCTTGCCTAACATTTGAGGATGTCATGACACTTTAAGGCATCAGGCCCTCGGTTGTCATGATGCATGCATGCAGCCCAAGTGAGTAATTCGATAATTCAATATGTTGGTGTTATAATAAATCTGAGGCCTGTGATGAACGTGTCAAAGGATGACCTTCTTCCTGCCCTCCTCATCCTGAGTTATAACTCCAAACACTATGAATGCCCAGATTTATGAAGCCTCATGTTTATTGAACATCTGGATCTCACATGTGACCTTGAGTTCCAATCATCCAAAGAACTGTAGAAATATGGTAGATTGAGCAGACATGCTTTTCCCAGATAAACTTATTCATTGGAGCAGACCTGCACTATAAACTTTCTTTATCAAAGATCTCATGCTAACAGTTGCTATTATTCTATTGATTCTGACATATATAAGAAAAGAATCACATGAAGAACATGAAGGCCATGTACACAGCAATTTAACCTAGGTGAAATTGATCATTTTTGCATGTTGCATCTACATCAAATTCTCAATCAATCAGGTCTTTCATGTGCGTCCACTTTCAATCAATTTATGGGCCTGCAAAATTATCAACATCTCAAGAAAGACTGAGAAGGCAGTGGCTTATTTGTCTCTTTTCACAGCTATGATTAGGCAGAACCTTGAATGCACACCAGCCCACTACACACTATACTGAATCTGCTGAGGCCAACAAACAGGACTACATTCATGTACCATGACGATCAAGGGCATGATGCATTAGGAATGATGCTATCCTTAAAGGGTTAACATGAGTTACGGCTGCCCAGTTTTTGAGGCTTTGAGGAAACTTGTAAGAGTATTCCTGTTTTTGAGGCGAGAGCAGAGGGAGGGCTGAGGCAGGGCTGGGCAGTAAATCAGTCTCCTGTAAGTGGTTTCTGGGCTGGACGTGAGGCTGGAGGTTATTAACCCTCTAAGGCCTGCAGACTGCTTTAATGTGCTACCCCCTTGTCAGCAGGGTGCATGAATGCAGCCCTGGTGAGTAACTCGTGAGTACAGCGTACACCCATCATGCTGACCACATGGTTGATACACTCCAGAAGGGTCAGCACGATGCAGAAAGCACATGATGGCTAGTTATTTGTTGCTGCTGCATCTATGCATCATCAGTACAAATGAATAGGGGCCTGCAGTTGTTTAGCTGAACAGTAGGGTAGACACCAATAGGCTTTGAAGGATACTTCCATGAATAGACTCCATATGTGAGGTCTCATGGAAGTGAATAATTCCTCTATGTAATTCAACACAGCTCAATCTAGCCTTAAAGATATATAAACACATTCAGGAGCATATGTCTTACCTTTCAGAAGTATTACTATAAACTTAATTACTGACCACTCAGTTGTCTTACAGACCACAATTGCATTCATGAAATCCAGAGATTTCCTCCAATGAATCAATGGAAAAAAAATGTCAATTTGCTTTTATCTACCAAGAAATAACACTGGCATGCGGACTGAATCAATAATGAAGGCTAGTAACTATTCCCAACTAGTTTATTGATAATGGTTGCATCTCATTGACTGAAACTGGAAATCGAATCATATTGAATGAATTGAAGCACCCTGGGAATGGTGTCACCCTGCTACAGCTTCTGCCATTATGTGACTGATAACCAAACATTTGTTTTTGAATCATAAATAATCTTCCTGCATTATTTAACAGATTACAATAATAACCTTCCTCGAAGTTGACTTTTTTACAGGCGAGTCAGCGAGTTCACTGACTCGTCTCGCTTGAAGTCCATTTTCCACGACTTATCATTGTTTCTCCTGCCTTAAAAGCTGACAACTTGAAGAAAACATATTATTCTTTGTTAATCCGCAATAATTTACTACTTACATGGTCAAATTAAGGAGGATTGATTGATTTTCGGCAAAGTTAAGTCGCCGAAACTTGACTCGTCGGATTCTTGAAATTTGTCCATTTTTTTACGACATAAAAAATGACATCCGGTTTACTCGGGGGTCGGCACGAACATCTTTATCTTCCGAAATAGAGCATATTGCGGACTTTCAAGGTAATATTATTACTCCTACAGGTAATATCTAGGCAGTTGCGGACATTTTGGACAGTATAACCGTCTTTATAAAAAAATAATTTGTTTATCGAGCGCTTCGGCAATCTCCGGTATCAAAATCCAACATGGCGGACAGTGGGACGCCGAGGGACGATGATTCGGTACCAAATTGGCTAATTTCATGGATTACAGCTCAAATATGAAGGGTAAGTCCGCAATTTTTGTTGTCATTGATAGATTAGGCTTCCTCTATTTGGGGGGTGAAATTGCGGACAGCTCAGTAGCCGGGTTCTTCCGCAAAATGACAAAGACCGGGCTCTAAACTTGCCAAAACCAAAAAACAGAGCCAATGATCAAATGATAGACGTTTGGAAATGACAGTGCGGCTTGGCGTCCCCGTTGAAAAACGCTTCAACCAAATTTTCTGGGGGGCTAGGGCCTAATTCAGCTGTTGTACCTCCATATATAGGATGTTTTGTACTTCTTAGGCTTTGTTTCCATTAAATATAATGTATCTTAACCCCCAAACGATGTCAATGAAAAAAAAAAGATATCGTCTCAATCTGAAAATAGGCCAACGATCAGCTGATCGGCGCTGAACTCTCCGAGCAGAGGCTTAATAGTATAACGTTGCAAAGCATATGCTTGGAGACCGAGACATACCGCCCCTCTTTTCACAACAACCCCCAACTATTTTTTTGAGAAATTCCTGAAACTTATATGACCTATATGACGGTCTGTGTTAAATCGCCAAGCATATGTTACACATTCAAATAGCAGTGTGGTAGGGCCTATAGGTATGCATAGTATGTGCTTGGCGATTTAACACAGACCGTCATATAGGTCAAGTTGATCCCCCCCCAGCTGACATGGCAGTCACATTACCACAACAACACCTCAACTTATGGCTCAAGGTAGGCCCATTTAATGTTATCTGACATTGAATTCATATGCCCTATGTCTTATATAAATGTTTCTAGTATGAGAGGACGAGATATTATGGTTATACTCCAAAAAATGTGGATTCTCAGGTTGACTTCCTGAAACCGCGAGTAGAACGCATCGTCCTACATGCCATTTGACAGTTGCAAACGCTGCGTCTCTGCGAGAGGAGTTCAGAAATGTTCAATTTATCCCTCTATCATGTTTAGTTCCAGAGCTAGGTGCATATTAGTAACCTTTTGCCCCCCCCCCCCTGGAGCTGTCTGTGGTTTAATACATGTAAGGGAGTGATCATTTAATATCAACAGGGGGGGGGGGGTGGTGGGTTTGGGGGGGGGGGGAAAATTTGGACCCCTTGACCGGGGGGGGGCAAAAAAATTTGGACCCCTGTTTACTAAATAACTACTGCATATTATGCAATATCTCCCAGAAATTCTCATTCTTTGGACATTAGTGGTAGTCCCAGCAAAAGGAAATTCTCAAATATCATGTCTAGGTACCTCAAAATTTAAAAGAGCAGAATGAAGAATATTGTGAAAATCAAGACTAAATTATGGCTCCAAATGATGCGTCTTGGCGAGAGGAGTTCAGAAATGTTCGATTTATCTCTCTATCATGTTTAGTTCCAGAGCTAGGTGCATATTAGTGACCTTTTGTCCCCCCCCCCCCCGTTTGATACATGTCCGACCTTAAACTCCACAGTACTGCCTCAGAAAGGTTATTAGAGTTGCCTGTGCTTTAAAAGATGTAAATACCCGGTATTTAACACTCAGAAAGGTTAATAGAGCTGTCTGTGCTTTAATACATGTAAATACCCGGTAGTAAAGGCCATGGTTCTTCAGAAATTAAAGTCTTTTTCTGCCATTTTATATGTAAATTCTTATATTTTCCAGTGAACGTGAGCAGTACGAGCGGGAGTCGCACAAATGGGAGCCACGGGAGCGGGAGTCGCCGCAGTCGCAGGAGCGGGAGCCTTGGCCACGTG